>CADEBD010000321.1:0-364216 GCA_902825455.1 Arctia plantaginis | reverse complement strand
CCCCCTAAAAATCCCCCCCTTCCCCCCCCCCCCCCCGGTGGGTATTAGACCCCCCGTGCTTGGGTCCATTTGAACCAGCAGGGGGTAAAGAACACATAGACTCGGCCATTAACGCCGACCCCACAAACCCCCCCCTCTCCCCATCTATTTTACCTCACCCCCCTCTATTTTAGACCCCCCTAACTCCGTTCCCGGGGCGCCTGGACCCCCCGAGTCTGGACTCGTCTGAATCGGCTCGGGGAGCCCAGCTGACTGGCCGGGTCTGTACCCTTACCCCCACCCCTCCCCTTGCCTCACCCCCCCTAATACCAACCTGTCCCCGGAGCACCTGGACCCCCCCGTGTTTGGGTTCATATGAACCGGCAGGGGAGGCCCAGACGTTCTATCCCGTCAACCTAATTCACCCGCCCCCTCCCCCTTACCTCAGCCCCCCCTCCTTTCTAACTTCGTCCACAGAGCACCTGGACCTCCCGAGTTTGGGCTCGTTTGGACCGGCCCGGGGGGCCCATTAGCCTCCCCCCCGTCACCCCTTACCTCACCCCCCTCCTCTCCAACTTTGTCCCCAGAGCACCTGGACCCCCCGAGTTTGGGTTTGTTTGAACCAGCCCGGAGGGCCCAGTAGCTTCCCCCCCCCACCCTACCTAACCCCCCTTTTTCCTTACCTCGTACCTGGGGCATTCAGACCCCCCGTGTTTGGGCTCATTTGAACCGCCAGGGGGTCACAAACACATTGGTAGCGGCAGTTTACGCCGACCACACCAAACGCCATCCCGCGAAAACCTCCCCCCCCCCCGCCCCTCCACTTTTTTACCTCACCCCCCCTCCCCCTAACTCTGTTCCTGGGGCTCCTGGACCCCCCGAGTTTGGGCTCTTTCTGGCTGGCTCGGAGGGCCCAATCGATTGGTCCCGGCAGTTTTTCCCCTCCCCTCCAAAACTCACCCCTTCTCTTCCTCTACTCCTAACTTTGCCCCCAGGGCACCTGGACCCCCCGAGTTTGGGTTCATCTGAACCGGCTCGGGACGCCCAGTAGACTGGCCCTGACTGTTCCTACCTTCCAGTTATTTTATTTTATTTATTTCATTTTTACTTTTATTTTTAAACTTATTTCTTTTAATTTCCTGTTCTTTGACAACCCTGCTGTGCAGGATTCTATATAGTATTAAGAACAAAAGTAGCGTCTTGCTACTTTATATCGAAATAGGGTAGCATAAGTTTTAAATTTAAAGTTATTAGATATTTAACGACTCTGTGTAGAGAATATCTGTGTTTGACTGAGTTTGTTGTATATAGTCCTTATTGATAGGAAATATCAATATTAAATCGCCATTGCCAAATTTAAATTCATTTATATTCATTTTTATTTTATACTTGACAGAGACCCCCCTTTACAGGGTCTAAAATACACTTTACAAATTGACAACTTTCCCCGAGACACACACACACACATACCACAATCAGTATGCACCGCACACCCCGCCACCTCTAGTACGGCCAGGAGACCTGCTACTACGCCCGTCACTCCCAGTCCTACCACCGCAACCGCAGCAGCGCAGGACGCTGCTAAAACCTTTATCAAAAGGCCAAAAGTAAAACGGAGATCGCTTGACAACATGGAGACATACAAGAAGCAGCAACACATCTATACTGCTATGTCAAGCGATCAGCTCCTCCAGGGGCTGATGAATATGTTCGAGGAAATACCATCGAAAATCCTCGAATACCCTCAGATGAGGAGGGACATAAAACAGTTCCTGGAGGAGAGAGCCGATAAAGGGATAAAGGTAGCCTTCGAGCTCAGCAGCCGAATACAGAGGCTAGAAGCCGAAGGCCAAGCAGCAGGGGCGCCCTCAAGGACAGCGTTGTCCGATGGGCATGAGGACGTCCTGAAAAAACTGGGAGAGATGGAGGCGGCGCTGACGCAAGCGAATCAACGAGATGGAACAAACCATCCAACAGATCTCCAAGGGCTCGATGTTAGTGCCGATGTACGAAGCTCCGACTTGCTCGGTAGGATCGATGACAGACTTGGGGAAACTAGGGCGGCCGTGGACCAAAAGACCGAGGAGGTCGGTGAGTACACGTACCGCGTCCTTAAAAGTCTGGTCGTCGATGTTGCCGAGGATGTCGATGTAGCCAAAAAAGAAAGAAAGGAGATCCTCGAGGTCGCGAAAGGACTGATGAGTGCAAAATCAGCCCCAGTTCCAGTCCTGGCGCCAAAATCCTACGCCAGCGTCGCAGCAGCCAAACCCGCATACCGCCCTGCACTTCACTCGATGGCGGTCACCTCCGAGGGTGGTCAGGAGACCGCAGACGAGGTGCTCGCCAGGGTGAAAAGGGCGGTTGATGCTAGAACAACAGGCCTCAAAATTAACAAAGCCAGAAAGGCTAAAAATCAGACTGTGATCCTTGGCTGCGACACAGTAGAGCAAATGGAAAGAGTCAAAGAAAGGATAGAGAGTCGCGGAGAAGGACTACAGGTGGCGCCCATGAAGAACAAAAATCCTCTGATAATATTGAAGGACGTTTACGTGGACGGTGAAGATGAGGATTTGCTAAAGGCACTTCACGCCCAAAATAGGGAGATCTTCATGGGCCTTCCTGAACAAGACGCTGAAATAAGCATAAAGTATAAGAAACGCACCAAAAACCCGAACGCGAAACACGTCATACTCCAAGTGCGGCCAAACGTATGGCGGAGAATGACGGAGGCTGGAGCCCTGTATCTTGACCTTCAAAGGGTCAGGGTGGAGGACCAGTCTCCGGTCATCCAATGCACGCGGTGCCTAGCGTTTGGACACGGTCGGAAATTTTGCACCGAGAGTGTGGACAGGTGCAGTCACTGTGGGGGACCCCATCTGCGCGAAAAATGTGCAGAGTTTATCGCGGGTAACGAACCGCAGTGCTGCAACTGCTCACACTCTGGGCTGCGGAAGACCGACCACAACGCTTTCAGCGTCGAATGTCCTGTACGGAAAAAATGGGATTATCTGGCCCGCACAAATACATCTTATGCTTAACACACAACAGGTAAACACAAAACATTCACATTCAGCCACAAAAACACACAAATTCACAAACACGACACACACAAACATCAACACACAGCAACACGAACACAACAGATATAATGAAGGTATATTAAATATACAAGAATATATCGACACAGAACACAAACACGCACTACAAACAGTTACACAACAAAACAAGTATAGAATAAAACTCAGCAGAAGAAATGGCCAATAAGTGTATATAATGATTATATATATGTTATTGCCTAAACAAAAAGACGTTTAAAAATAGAAAGGAAAACAGTAACAGACACAACAGATACGAACTAGATGAACACTAACCTGTAAATAAATATGTATAGATTAATTAATTTGTTAAACAAGATCAGTAGAAATAAGATAGTAGTAGTAAAAACAAATGCACAAGTAAAATACTGTTAATCACTAAATGTTAAAACCTAAGATAGTATATAGAATTTGTAAGTTAACATAGTTACTCTTTGATAGTATAACCAATGTAAGTTACATGTAAACATCTAGTTAAATTAAATTGTCAAGAACCATTGAAAAAAAAAAAAAAAAAAAAAAAAAAAAAAAAAAAAAAAAAAAATATTAAGAAAATTGACAAGTAAAATAAATGTTAAAACCTAAGATATGTAGAAACAATCTGTAAGTTAACATAATTAGTTGTTAATTAAGTAATATTGTATAACCAATATAAGTTACATGTAAACATACAGTTAAATTGTCAAGAACCATAAGCATAATGTAAATTAGCATAAGTATAATCATAAGCATAATGTAATGTAGCAAACTGTAGCGGGAATCCCACCCGACAAGGGATAAAATAGGTATATAGATATATACATCTGTAGAATAATAAGGTCCCGATGTGCCTATGATCGGGGAAAGGCGAATTAAAAAAAAAAAAAAAAAAAAAAAAACCTAACCTAACCTAACCTAACCTAACCTAACCTAACCTAACCTAACCTAACCTAACCTAACCTAACCTAACCTAACCAAAAGTTTTCTAGCTAAAATTGACTTTGAACTTGTACCTAAGCGTTCTATTGTTACACCAGTAGCCATTATATACTGTTTCGGATAGATATTATTGGAATTTATCACAAAACTTATATATTGACGCCTATATATTTACTTTGAAAAATTTCATCAAAAAATTAATAACTCTTTTGTTTTCTAACATACATCGATCATTTTGGTTTCTAAAATTCGGCAACGGCGTCGCCTATACGCGGACACCTCTTTTTCGGGGTTTCGCTGTGTAGATTTTCTAAATTTTTTAAATTTTCGTCGTAATTCTGTAACAAAAGGTACAAAAACATACTTTTAAAAGTATACCTACCTGTGTTCCTGGTCGTTTTGGTGCTGGAAGCTTACACCATCGCTGCGTTGACACCTCCCCTGCATACCACCACCGCTTGAAGCACCTCCGGCGTCCCGTCGGAGACCTATCACCTGTGAAAGATAGTTTTCGGTGTAAAATTTTGTTAAATTACACGTTTTCGGCTTATAATTTGGCAACCCCTCATTTGTTTTTCCAAATTATTACATATTCGGATAGGGCTCGTCTAGCCCTATCACCCGACACCTCGTTTGTTAAAATCCGTTCGGTAGAAAATTAAAAAAAATTGCCCGCCCACCCTCCCGGAATTGTTTAGGGTGGTAAATTCTGCGGCAGGGGAGCCAAACACTTGGGTGAAAGCAGGGGAGAAAAATATTTTTATAACAAATTTATTAAATTTAAGTTAGTTTAGTTTATTTAGATAGTTTTGGGACAGGGACGTTACATCCCCTTGCTTAGACAGAGTGTTACTGTCAACTGTTAAATTTTAGTTTTATTTTTATTTTTAATATTTTATTTTTATTTGATCTTTGTTTTAGGATTAGGACTAGGGACCATACATCCCCACTCCATCTGACCTCTCTGCTGCGCAGAGATACCGACTTGTAGATCATTGCTTGGCTATCTTGATTTAGACTTTTATTTAAATTGTCTATTTGTTCTTTTATTTTTACTCTGCTTTCGCAGTTGTTCTGTCTATTATTATAGACTTGACCAGCCTAATACCAGCGGAGCAACCCTTCTCTTGTGCGTCGGTGGTCCTTATACAACACACCGTACACACAACAGAAAACCACCATGTCCTGTATAAGGACACCAGCAAAAAAGGCTGTAGAAGCCTCTCCTGGGGCCGAGAGCCCGGAGTTTGCTAGGGCGGGACCTTCGGCGCCGCCGTCGCTGACCTCCAATGTGCGGCGCAGCATCGGCGAATGGGAGGGCGGCAAACCAGCGCCGAGGAGATCGCCCACCAAATCGCCGATCATACGGCCCTCTGGCCCCCTGACAAAGACGGCGGCAAAACCAAGAGTGGTCCCCTCCTCCTTAAACGAGACCAAAGTACTCACGCGCCGAACGTCATCAGAGGCGCAAACCTGGTCGCCGCCGATCGCCAAAGCAGTTAAAAAAAAACATTATACCTCAAGGAGTGCGGAGGCCAAGGCCATTGTGGTCAGGGCCAAATCACTCCTAACACAGTCAAGAAATATCCGAGGCGACATCAAAGTCGACGTGACTGCGGCGATCGGGAGACTATACGAATTGGTTAAGGAGGGAGAAAAAAACGGAAAAGAGATCGGCGGAAGAAAGGGCAGAACCACAGAGCGAGCCGACCGAGGAAAGGGAGGACAGAATCTATAAATTAACCGAAAAAATGGACTCCATATCGGAGACCGTCTGTACAAATAAAGCGTTCTTGAAGGAAATAGAAGAAAGCCTCCAACAAAATCTTAAAAAAATTGGAAAAGAAATTAATAGAAAGCATAGAAGAAAGTACAGAGGTTACAAACACAACCACCAATATGGCTACCGAAGAAACCTGTAGGAGGATAACCCAGGTGGTGAGTGATAGTGCAGCGCAGGTCAAGAACTACGTTCATGAAAAAGTCGAGGTCCTGAGCTCCCGCATCACGTCCGCGGACCGGGATGCGGGGATTGTGGAGGAGATACGTGGGATGAAAACCGCAGTAGAGGGCCTCCAGATACGAGAAATCGTGGCTGGAGCCTCTCCCTCCTACGCGGATGCGGTACGGAAAAAACCAGCAACACCGTGGGAGCACAAGCCGACGCACTCCCTCATAGTCTCCTCCACGGACGAAATGGACACCTCGGGCGAGGTGGTCCAACATATTAGGGGGGCGCTGGACGCCAAAAAGAGCGGCGTTCGGGTGGAGAAACTGAGGAAGATCCGTGACGGGAAGGTCATCCTCAGTTGCTCCACCAAAACGGAGCTGGACAGGGTTGAGGAGCACCTAAAAAAGAGCGCAAATATTGCCTACGATTAAGACCCTCCAGCATCTCCTGTCTCTTTTCCTCTTTGGCGCGGCTAATGGCCAGCTTCAGAGTTTTCCGAGCCCGTCGGTACTCCTCATGAAGCCGGTCCTCCTCACCGTCTCCACGGTGACGCCGCCGACTGCGCGTGTAGGACCTCCGGGCACGTGTACAGGCCGCACGGAGGTCCGCCAGCTCCTGGGAACCTAACCTTTTTTTTTTTTTTTTTTTTTTTTTTTTTTTTTTTACGTGTGGAAATCCCCTCGGACCGTCACCCCGCCGGGGCTCTCGTTCGGCGGGGCGGTGTGTCGGACTCGAACCGACTAAAACCACACGGTGTGCCCTCTTTGCGCTTCCAGTTTAGGAAGGGTCCAGGTAGCTATCTCCTTCTGGACCCTTCCCAGCGCCGGCCCGCTCCTGGTGCGGGCCCCGTCTCAGTGGACCCTCTCTTTAGGCGGCGTCCGGCACACGCGGACGCCGCCCCCTCGCGGCTGGCCAACTAATGCGGGTGGAGGGGAGAACCCATCCCGTCCACCCGCGGCCACACTCAGGGCGGCATGAGGCGCAGGTAAGCGCGCCTCCGCCGCCCGGTTCGCCGGCGGCGAATCAGGTCCGAGTGGAGGTCGTCCTCCCGGGCCTTCTCCGCCGCCTCCTTCTGCGAGATTACCTCCTCGCAGAAGGTTGCGACCGCGGTAAAACAACTGTCGCTACCGGCCATGGAGCGAATTACGGCCGGTAGCGAGAGATCTGCTCCGATGACTGCAGTGAGGGCCCGGCGCTGCGTCGCCCATGCGGGGCAAACCGCCAGCGTGTGCTGGGCCGAATCCTCACTGCAGTCGCAGTGGTGGCAGGCGGGACTCGATTCCCTCCTAGCGACCGAGTGCAGGTACTTTCCGAAGCAACCGTGCCCGGAAAGCACCTGCGTCAGCCGGAAGGAAAGGGTCCCGTGCTGCCGCCCTGCCCACTCGGCGATGACCGGCTGGAGAGCCTCCACGGCGGCGAAGCCAGCGCGTGGAGTCTCCAGCCGGAACGACCATCTCACCATGGTGGCTCGGCGAGCGGCTTCGCGCCACTCGCGCACGTCTTCGGGCGGAGGGCGAAATCCGCTCTCCGCCCGGAAGTCAGCCACTCGCCGATAAACTTCGGCGAGCACTTCCGCCTCCAAATCCCACGGGGGTGTTCCGGCCAAGGCACAGGCCGCCTCGGTGGACACCGTGCGGTATCCGCGTATGGCTCTGACCGCCAATATCCTCTGGGGGCGCCAGAGGCGCGCCCTATTCGGGGCGGTCAGAGCCGCCACCCACACCGGTGCACCATACAGCGCCATGGACCGGACAACCCCCGCGTACAGCCGCCTCGTGGGAACACTGGCCCCGCCCAAATTGGGCAAAAGTCGCCCTAGGGCGGAGGCAGTGTCCACCAGCTTCGGACCAAGCTGTCGGAAGTGCTCGTCGAAGAGCCACCTACCGTCTAGGACCAGACCCAGGTACCTCATCTGGGCCCGGACCGGTACGAGGACCGAGCCGACCTCGATTGAGGCGCCGGCGGGTGGACCACGACGGGGCCCATGAAATAATAGGGCCTCCGTCTTATCCAGGGCCACCCGCAAACCCAACGCCTCAATGCGCCCGACCACCAGGGAAACTCCCGTGGCGGCCAGGCGCGCCGCCTCCTGGAAGTTAGCCCCCCGGGCCGTGAGCAAGGTGTCATCCGCGTAGCAGATTACACCCAGCCCGGGGGGGAGACGCCCTCGTAGGGCCCAGTCGTACCCGATGTTCCACAGGAGAGGTCCTAGGACAGACCCCTGCGGAACACCGCACGACATGGCCCTGCGTCTCAAGACGCCATCTCGGTCCTCGTACATGACGGTTCGCTCCTCAAGATAGTCTGCCACCAGCCGCCTCAGGTACTCCGGCACTCCGTGGTAGCGGAGCGCTTCCCTAATGCAGCTGAATGGCAGACTATTGAAGGCGTTGGCGATGTCCAAGGACACCGCCAACACCACTCCGCCGCAGCTCACGGCCTCCTCGGTCACGGCCCTAAGGCGCATCACGGCATCGATCGTCGAACGCCCCTCTCGGAAACCGAATTGGGCGTCCGACAGATCGGGGCCAACCTCGCAAAGGTGCCGGACGATGCGGGCAGAGAGCACCCTCTCAAAAAGTTTGCCCGCCTCGTCCAGCAACACGATAGGCCTATAGGCCGCGACCGATTCGGCAGGCCGTCCCGGCTTCTGCAGCAGGACCAGCTTCCCGCATTTCCAGCGCTCAGGGAAGCGTCCGGACGCCAGGCTAGCGTCCAACACCCCCCTGAGGTGGTCCGACATGTAGTCGAGGGCTCGGGCCATCACTCGGGCTGGAACCCCGTCCGGCCCGGGGGCGGTGTTCTTGGATCTAATCCGTAGAACAGCCGCCCCCAACTCCGATTCCCTGACGGGCGGAACATCAACCTCGCTGCCCCCGTCGTCTTCGGCTGATGCAGCCATCGACGGGCTGGGAACCTAACCTTTTTTTTTTTTTTTTTTTACGTGTGGAAATCCCCTCGGACCGTCACCCCGCCGGGGCTCTCGTTCGGCGGGGCGGTGTGTCGGACTCGAACCGACTAAAACCACACGGTGTGCCCTCTTTGCGCTTCCAGTTTAGGAGGGGTCCAGGTAGCTATCTCCTTCTGGACCCCTCCCAGCGCCGGCCCGCTCCTGACGCGGGCTCCGTCTCAGTGGACCCTCTCTTTAGGCGGCGTCCGGCACACGCGGACGCCGCCCCCCTCGCGGCTGGCCAACTAATGCGGGTGGAGGGGAGAACCCATCCCGTCCACCCGCGGCCACACTCAGGGCGGCATGAGGCGCAGGTGAGCGCGCCTCCGCCGCCCGGTTCGCCGGCGGCGGATCAGGTCCGAGTGGAGGTCGTCCTCCCGGGCCTTCTCCGCCGCCTCCTTCTGCGAGATTACTTCCTCGCAGAAGGTTGCGACCGCGGTAAAACAACCGTCGCTACCGGCCATGGAGCGAATTACGGCCGGTAGCGAGAGATCCGCTCCGATGACTGCAGTGAGGGCCCGGCGCTGCGTCGCCCATGCGGGGCAAACCGCCAGCGTGTGCTGGGCCGAATCCTCACTGCAGTCGCAGTGGTGGCAGGCGGGACTCGATTCCCTCCTAGCGACCGAGTACAGGTACTTTCCGAAGCAACCGTGCCCGGAAAGCACCTGCGTCAGCCGGAAGGAAAGGGTCCCGTGCTGCCGCCCCGCCCACTCGGCGATGACCGGCTGGAGAGCCTCCACGGCGGCGAAGCCAGCGCGTGGAGTCTCCAGCCGGAACGACCATCTCACCATAGTGGCTCGGCGAGCGGCTTCGCGCCACTCGCGCACGTCTTCGGGCGGAGGGCGAAATCCGCTCTCCGCCCGGAAGTCAGCCACTCGCCGATAAACTTCGGCGAGCACTTCCGCCTCCAAATCCCACGGGGGTGTTCCGGCCAAGGCGCAAGCCGCCTCGGTGGACACCGTGCGGTATCCGCGTATGGCTCTGACCGCCAATATCCTCTGGGGGCGCCAGAGGCGCGCCCTATTCGGGGCGGTCAGAGCCGCCACCCACACCGGTGCACCATAAAGCGCCATGGACCGGACAACCCCCGCGTACAGCCGCCTCGTGGGAACACTGGCCCCGCCCAAATTGGGCAAAAGTCGCCCTAGGGCGGAGGCAGTGTCCACCAGCTTCGGACCAAGCTGTCGGAAGTGCTCGTCGAAGAGCCACCTACCGTCTAGGACCAGACCCAGGTACCTCATCTGGGCCCGGACCGGTACGAGGACCGAGCCGACCTCGATTGAGGCGCCGGCGGGTGGACCACGACGGGGCCCATGAAATAATAGGGCCTCCGTCTTATCCAGGGCCACCCGCAAACCCAACGCCTCAATGCGCCCGACCACCTGGGAAACTCCCGTGGCGGCCAGGCGCGCCGCCTCCTGGAAGTTAGCCCCCCGGGCCGTGATTAAAGTGTCATCCGCGTAGCAGATTACACCCAGCCCGGGGGGGAGACGCCCTCGTAGGGCCCAGTCGTACCCGATGTTCCACAGGAGAGGTCCTAGGACAGACCCCTGCGGAACACCGCACGACATGGCCCTGCGTCTCAAGACGCCATCTCGGTCCTCGTACATGACGGTTCGCTCCTCAAGATAGTCTGCCACCAGCCGCCTCAGGTACTCCGGCACTCCGTGGTAGCGGAGCGATTCCCTGATGCAGCTGAATGGCAGACTATTGAAGGCGTTGGCGATGTCCAAGGACACCGCCAACACCACTCCGCCGCAGCTCACGGCCTCCTCGGTCACGGCCCTAAGGCGCATTACGGCATCGATCGTCGAACGCCCCTCTCGGAAACCGAATTGGGCGTCCGACAGATCGGGGCCAACCTCGCAAAGGTGCCGGACGATGCGGGCAGAGAGCACCCTCTCAAAAAGTTTGCCCGCCTCGTCCAGCAACACGATAGGCCTATAGGCCGCGACCGATTCGGCAGGCCGTCCCGGCTTCTGCAGCAGGACCAGCTTCCCGCATTTCCAGCGCTCAGGGAAGCGTCCGGACGCCAGGCTAGCGTCCAACACCCCCCTGAGGTGGTCCGACATGTAGTCGAGGGCTCGGGCCATCACTCGGGCTGGAACCCCGTCCGGCCCGGGGGCGGTGTTCTTGGATCGAATCCGTAGAACAGCCGCCCCCAACTCCGATTCCCTGACGGGCGGAACATCGACCTCGCTGCCCCCGTCGTCTCCGGCTGATGCAGCCATCGACGGGGGTGTGTGCTCCGCCCGCCTGGGAACCTAACCTAACCTAACCTAACCTAACCGACCTAACATCTGGCGGAGAGTGACGGAGGCTGGAGCCCTGTACCTGGACCTCCAAAGGGTCAGGGTGGAGGACCAGTCTCCGTTGATACAATGTACGAGGTGTTTGGCGTTTGGCCACGGACGAAAATTTTGCACCGAGAGTGTGGACAGGTGCAGCCACTGCGGGGGACCGCACCTGCGCGAAAAATGCGCAGACTTTGTCGCGGGCGCAGAACCGCGGTGCTGCAACTGTTCGCACTCTGGGTTGCGGAAAACTGGCCACAGCGCCTTTAGTGCGGAATGCCCAACAAGAACTAAATGGGACTACTTGGCTAGAGCGAACACGGCATATGCCTAAAACGCATGCAGGACAAAACACAACACGTACATACACTCACGAAAACACACAGAAACAGAAACACGACATACACAAACACGAAATACAACACGACACACAGATACAAAAACACGACATACACAAACATAAAACACAACACGACACACAGATACAAATACACAAATCGATATACAAAATGTATAATAAATATACAGGAATATATCGAAACGCTTACACGAACATAAATAAGTATAAAATGGATACCAGCGTAGGAAATGGCCAATGAGTATATATTATAAATATATATACATTATTGTCTGATAGAGATATGCATAAATATATATAAATTGCTAGATAATACACAACATGACAAAATTCACAAATCCTGCAGTAAATGTTGAGAACCACGAATAACTAATGTATAATAACCGAACAAATAAAATAAAGCATAACTATTGTGTAACTAAAGAACATAGAAAAGATAGGTAAAACATAACCTGTTATAAGACTCCAAAATAGATGTAAATAAATAGAACTGTGTACTTGCTAAAAGCTAGATCACGTTTAAAGAGTTATACCAATGTAAGACAAATGGAATAAAGATAGAATAGAAAAAATATGTATGATATAAATGTAAGAAATATATGTATAAGTAGTAAGCTCAGCCAATAAGTCACGCCACGTAATGACTGAAAAATAAATATTTCAAATAGCTGTATAGTATTAATACGTAAAATATTTATAGTAAAAAATTTGCATAATAAAAATATATATAGTAAAATATGTATAGCAAAAATATATGTATAGTAAATATAAATATTAAAAATACGTATAGTAAAATATGTATAGTAAAACATGAACAGTAAAATTATGTATAATAAAAATAGATATAGTTAAAATATGTATAGTAAAATATATATGCATAATAAAAATATATGTAGTAAAATATGTACAGTAAATATATATAGTATTTATAGTAAAAATATGCATAATAAAATATGAACAGTAAAAATATATGTATAGTAAATATATATATTAAAAATATGTATAGTAAAACATGTACAGTAAAATTATGTATAATTAAAATAGGTATAGTAAAAATATGTATAGTAAAATATAACCAGTAAAAATAGCTGTAGTAAAATATAACCAGTAAAAACATCTGTAACAAAAATATAACCAGTAAAAATAGCTAGCGACCGTGTGCAGGTACTTTCCGAAGCAACCGTGCCCGGAAAGCACCTGCGTCAGCCGGAAGGAAAGGGTCCCGTGCTGCCGCCCTGCCCACTCGGCGATGACCGGCTGGAGAGCCTCCACGGCGGCGAAGCCAGCGCGTGGAGTCTCCAGCCGGAACGACCAACGAGCCATCGTGGCTCGGCGAGCGGCTTCGCGCCACTCGCGCACATCCTCGGGCGGAGGGCGAAATCCGCTCTCCGCCCGGAAGTCAGCCACTCGCCGATAAACTTCGGCGAGCACTTCCGCCTCCAAATCCCACGGGGGAGTTCCGGCCAATGCGCATGCCACCTCCGTCGAAACGGTGCGGTAACCGCGTATGGCTCTGACCGCCATTACCCTCTGAGGGCGCCAGAGGCGTACCCTATTCTGGGCGGTCAGAGCCGCCCCCCCACCCGGTGCACCGTACAGTGCCATTGACCGGACAACCCCCGTGTACAGCCGTCTTGTCGCGACGCTGGGTCCACCCATATTGGGCAAAAGTCGCCCTAGGGCAGACGCAGCGCCGACCAGCTTTGGAGCAAGCTGTCGGAAGTGCTCGTCGAAGAGCCACCTCCCGTCGAGGATCAGGCCCAGATATTTCATCTGGGCCCGAACCGGTACGAGGACCGAGTTGACCACGATTGAGGCGCCAGGGGGTGGACCACGACGGGGCCCATGGAATAACAGGGCCTCCGTCTTATCTAGGGCCACCCGTAAGCCCAGCGCCTCAATGCGCCCGACCACCAGGGAGACTTCCCCTGTGGCCAGGCGCGCCGCCTCTTGGAAGTTTGCCCCCCGGGCTGTCACGAGGGTATCGTCTGCGTAACAGATTACACCCAGCCCGGGGGGGAAATCGGCGCGAAGGGCCCAGTCGTACCCTATGTTCCACAAGAGGGGTCCAAGAACAGACCCCTGTGGAACACCGCACGACATGGGCCGACTCCTCAAATTACCTTCTCGGTCCTCGTACACGACGGTACGCTCCTCTAAATAGTCTGCCACCAGCCGCCTCAGGTACTTTGGCACCCCATGATAGTGGAGTGCTTCCCTGATGCAGCTGAATGGCAGACTATTGAATGCGTTGGCGATGTCCAATGACACCGCCAACAGCACGCCGCCACAGCTCACAGCCTCTTCGGTCACGGCCCTCAGGCGCAACACAGCGTCGACTGTCGAACGCCCCGCCCGAAAACCAAATTGGGCGTCCGACAGATCGGGGCCCACCTCGCAAAGGTGCCGGACGATGCGGGCAGAAAGAACCCTCTCAAACAATTTGCCCGCCTCGTCCAGCAGCACGATGGGCCTATAGGCCGCGACCGAATCGGCAGGCCGTCCCGGCTTCCTCAATAGGACCAGCTTCCCGCTCTTCCAGCACTCAGGGAAACGTCCCGACGCTAAGCTAGCGTCGAACACCTCCCCGAGGCGGTCTGCCAAGTGGTTGAGGGCCAGGGCCAGCACTCGGGCCGGTACCCCGTCTGGCCCAGGGGCGGTGTTCTTGGAACGGATCCGTAGAACAGCCGCCCCTACCTCCGAATCCCGGACGGGCGGAACATTTTCCTCCCCGTGCTCCCCGTCGTCTCCGGCCAAGGAGGCCATCGCCGGGGGAGTGTGTTCCGCTCGTTGCGGGAAAAGGCCCTCAACCACTTCTCGCAGGAAGCTGGGCTGGAGAGTGTCCGTAAGGGGGGGGCCCGACGCGCGGAGCTTTTGTCGCACCGCGCGGTAAGGGCGACCCCAGGGGTCACGATTAAGACCCTCCAGCATCTCCTGTCTTTTTTCTTCTTTGGCGCGGCTAATGGCCAGCTTCAGAGTTTTCCGCGCCCGTCGGTACTCCTCATGAAGCCGGTCCTCCTCACCGTCTCCGCGGTGACGCCGCCGACTGCGCGTGTAGGACCTCCGGGCACGTGTACAGGCCGCACGGAGGTCCGCCAGCTCCTGGGACCACCAGTAGACCTCCTTCCTTGGAGGCCGACGACCTCGAACGCGGGGCATGGCCGCATCGCATACATGCGTAATCGCATCGCGAAAGCGGCCAGCCCCCACGTCGACCTCCTCGGTCGGAGCCTGAGGAGACAGCCACGAGTGAATTATGGCTGCCTCCTCTAGTAGGTCCCGGTTCAGCCTGGCAACAGCCCACCGCGGAAAGCGGGATAAACGCCGCGCCACGTCCCTACGCCCCTACTGGAGTCCTGGGTCCGGGAGAGCTCAAATCGGATATACAGGTGATCCGAGAGCGTCTCAACCTCTTCCAGGACACACCAGTTCCTTACTCGTGCGGCGAAGGCAGGGGTAGCGAACGAAAGGTCCACTATCGACCCCCCCTGCTGTCGCACGCACGTGTTGGTGGAGCCTCTGTTTAGAAGACAGATTCCCACCGAGGCCGCCCACTCCTCTACGGCCTCGCCCCTGGCGTCCGTCCTGGGGGAACCCCACGCAATGGACTTTGCGTTGAAGTCCCCCCAGCACAAGGACGTGCCCAGACGCTAGTCGCCGTATCGAGGTCTCCAAGCTGGTTAGGAAAACCTCGAAGTCGTTCAAACTCCGGTTGGGGGAGAAATGGGAGGGACAGAATAGGGCTCCGCGACTACGGCAACACCTATCGACCACTGTGCCATGGTTTGCAGGAAGAGATCCTGCGCCGCGGCACAGTGGTTCAGGTTCGTCTGGACCAGGAGGTTGGAGACTTGATCCATTACTGGATCGTCTCTACAACCTCCTCCATGGGCGACGACGTCGACGCACGAACTACATCGGAGGCAGCCTGGGTCGACTGGCTAACCCCCGACGTCTGCCGAGAACTGCGGGGAGGCTTGCAGCCTCTCTGCCCCATCTGGTGATTGGCGGGCTTATTGCCCGCCGCACACACTGGGCAGTGAGGGGCGGCAGAGCATTCTGCCGCCTTATGCCCCGGTTGACCGCAGCGGAAACAACTGTCGCACTTGACGCGCGTGTGTCCCGATGCTAGGCATTTGTAGCATCTCATCGGTCTCGCCGCCAGGACTGTGATCCTGGCGCTCACGAAACCGATGAGCAGCCTGCCGGCGTCGGCCAACACTTTGGCCGACGCTACGGGACAGCTGACCCACACGGCGCCAAGCCCTCCTGGACCGGGGCGGATGGTGCCGACCCTGACGTTGTCCGCGCTGCACCCCGTCTTCTCCCGGATTACAGCGCGGACATCTTCGGCCGTCACAGAGTCGTCCAGGCCCGAGATGCGCAGCTCTGCGCACTTAGTAGGCCTGGCGATCTTTACACCATCAATGGCTGTAAAGAGTCCCCGCAGCTTCTCGGCAAATGTGTCCGCCGTCTTAGCGCCTTCAGCCCCAGGGAACTCGAGGACTCGAGCTCCCGTCTGGGCGAGGCGCATTCTGACCCCCACCGTTCCAAAATCGTTGGCGAGGCTGTCCCGGGCCTTTTAACCTAACCTTTTTTTTTTTTTTTTTTTTTTTTTTTTTTTACGTGTGGAAATCCCCTCGGACCGTCACCCCGCCGGGGCTCTCGTTCGGCGGGGCGGTGTGTCGGACTCGAACCTCTTTAGGTGACGTCCGGCACACGCGGACGCCGCCCCCTCGCGGCTGGCCAACTAATGCGGGTGGAGGGGAGAACCCATCCCGTCCACCCGCGGCCACACTCAGGGCGGCATGAGGCGCAGGTGAGCGCGCCTCCGCCGCCCGGTTCGCCGGCGGCGGATCAGGTCCGAGTGGAGGTCGTCCTCCCGGGCCTTCTCCGCCGCCTCCTTCTGCGAGATTACCTCCTCGCAGAAGGTTGCGACCGCGGTAAAACAACTGTCGCTACCGGCCATGGAGCGAATTACGGCCGGTAGCGAGAGATCTGCTCCGATGACTGCAGTGAGGGCCCGGCGCTGCGTCGCCCATGCGGGGCAAACCACCAGCGTGTGCTGGGCCGAATCCTCACTGCAGTCGCAGTGGTGGCAGGCGGGACTCGATTCCCTCCTAGCGACCGAGTACAGGTACTTTCCGAAGCAACCGTGCCCGGAAAGCACCTGCGTCAGCCGGAAGGAAAGGGTCCCGTGCTGCCGCCCTGCCCACTCGGCGATGACCGGCTGGAGAGCCTCCACGGCGGCAAAGCCAGCGCGTGGAGTCTCCAGCCGGAACGACCATCTCACCATAGTGGCTCGGCGAGCGGCTTCGCGCCACTCGCGCACGTCTTCGGGCGGAGGGCGAAATCCGCCTCGGTGGACACCGTGCGGTATCCGCGTATGGCTCTGACCGCCAATATCCTCTGGGGGCGCCAGAGGCGCGCCCTATTCGGGGCGGTCAGAGCCGCCACCCACACCGGTGCACCATAAAGCGCCATGGACCGGACAACCCCCGCGTACAGCCGCCTCGTGGGAACACTGGCCCCGCCCAAATTGGGCAAAAGTCGCCCTAGGGCGGAGGCAGTGTCCACCAGCTTCGGACCAAGCTGCCGGAAGTGCTCGTCGAAGAGCCACCTACCGTCTAGGACCAGACCCAGGTACCTCATCTGGGCCCGGACCGGTACGAGGACCGAGCCGACCTCGATTGAGGCGCCGGCGGGCGGGACCACGACGGGGCCCATGAAATAATAGGGCCTCCGTCTTATCCAGGGCCACCCGTAATCCCAACGCCTCAATGCGCCCGACCACCTGGGAAACTCCCGTGGCGGCCAGGCGCGCCGCCTCCTGGAAGTTAGCCCCCCGGGCCGTGAGTAAGGTGTCGTCCGCGTAGCAGATTACACCCAGCCCGGGGGGGAGACGCCCTCGTAGGGCCCAGTCGTACCCGATGTTCCACAGGAGAGGTCCTAGGACAGACCCCTGCGGAACACCACACGACATGGCCCTGCGTCTCAAGACGCCATCTCGGTCAAGATAGTCTCAAGATAGTCTGCCACCAGCCGCCTCAGGTACTCCGGCACTCCGTGGTAGCGGAGCGCTTCCCTGATGCAGCTGAATGGCAGACTATTGAAGGCGTTGGCGATGTCCAAGGACACCGCCAACACCACTCCGCCGCAGCTCACGGCCTCCTCGGTCACGGCCCTAAGGCGCATTACGGCATCGATCGTCGAACGCCCCTCTCGGAAACCGAATTGGGCGTCCGACAGATCGGGGCCAACCTCGCAAAGGTGCCGGACGATGCGGGCAGAGAGCACCCTCTCAAAAAGTTTGCCCGCCTCGTCCAGCAACACGATAGGCCTATAGGCCGCGACCGATTCGGCAGGCCGTCCCGGCTTCTGCAGCAGGACCAGCTTCCCGCATTTCCAGCGCTCAGGGAAGCGTCCGGACGCCAGGCTAGCGTCCAACACCCCCCTGAGGTGGTCCGACATGTAGTCGAGGGCTCGGGCCATCACTCGGGCTGGAACCCCGTCCGGCCCGGGGGCGGTGTTCTTGGATCAAATCCGTAGAACAGCCGCCCCCAACTCCGATTCCCTGACGGGCGGAACATCGACCTCGCTGCCCCCCGTCGTCTCCGGCTGATGCAGCCATCGACGGGGGTGTGTGCTCCGCCCGCTGCGGGAATAGGCCCTCGACCACTTCCTGCAGGAAGCTGGGCTGGAGAGTCTCCGTAAGGGGGGGGCCCGACGTGCGGAGCTTTTGACGCACCGCACGATAAGGGCGACCCCAGGGGTCACGCTCGAGACTCTCCAGCATCTCCTCTCTACACGCATCCTTGGCGCGGCAGATGGCCAGCCTCAGAGTTTTCCGAGCTTCTCGGTACTCCTCATGAAGCCGGTCCACCTCCTCACCGACCCCGCGGTGACGTCGCCGACTACGGGTGAGGGACCTCCGGGCACGTACACAGGCCGCACGGAGGTCCGCCAACTCCTGGGACCACCAGTAGACCTCCTTCCTTGGAGGCCGACAACCACGAACGCGGGGCATGGCCGCATCGCAAATCTGCGTAATCGCATTGCAGAAGCGACCAGCCCCCATGTCGACCTCCTCGGTCGGGGCCTGCGGAGACAGCCAAGAGTAAATAATGGCCGCCTCCTCTAGTAGGTCCCTGTCGAGCTTGGCGATAGCCCACCGCGGGAAGCGGGAAGGGCGCCGCGCCGCGTGACCCCTACTGGGGTCCTGGGACCGGGAGAGCTCGAATCGGATGTACAAATGATCCGAGAGCGTCTCGACCTCTTCCAGGACACACCAGTTCCTTACTCGTGCGGCGACTGCAGGGGTAGCGAACGAAAGGTCCACTATCGACCCCCCCTGCTGTCGCACGCACGTGTTGGTGGAGCCCCTGTTCAGCAAACAGAGGCCCACCGACGCCGCCCACTCCTCGACGGCTTCGCCCCTGGCGTCCGTCGCAGGGGAACCCCACGCAATGGACTTTGCGTTGAAGTCCCCCAGCACGAGGACGTGCCCAGACACTAGTCGCCGCATCGAGGCCTCCAAGTTGTTAAGGAAGACCTCGAAGTCGTTCAATCTCCGGTTTACGAGCGACCGATTATAGGCCGACCGATTATACGAGCTGGTAAAACTATAACGATCACCTCGCCCGGTCGCAGGATCCTGCCTTTGTGTCGGAAAGACAACATTTGTTCCTCTTCACCAGCCAAACCTATGCAAGCTACTGCTGTTTCAATTGGTTAAATTCATACATATAGTAAATTTTTCTGTAAATACATACGTCTCATACATAGAACAATGTAAATGATCATATTATTATACACTGTGGCGGTATAGATATCACAAAAAATGAAATAACAGATAACACGGTTCAATATACGTCGGTTAAAATAAAAAAATAAAAAATTAGTACGAAAATACAGAAATGCAAATTTAGAACAAACTAAATACAATAAAATAATTTCCGAATTAGAACACCATTGATAACATGAGTCGGTGAACTGTACCTACACGGCAGCGTCGTAATGTCGGCGACATCAAAACGACGCCGCCGCCGCCGCCGCCTTTCTTTACATTCTTATTACCTACCTACCAATCACTTCACTTGCTTTTAAAAATCTATTTATAAAGAATGCGATTTTATTCACGTGTTTATTTCGTGAATGCTCGACTAGCTTCCGACCCAGCAGTACGCGTCACTCCTTGAAAAAGTAGTTACCTTGGTTGTCTCGTAATCTTTGTACCGCCCTTACAAAAATTCGGCAGTCTGTAGGACATACACGATTGACTCCATACGTGTCCGTAAAGCAAAAGATGCGTTTTGATAGAGTTTTCCATAAATTAACATCATAGCAGGATATTCCGCGGCTGTGAAGGTCACTCACGGCATTATGGATGTTGATATCGATAACCCAATAAAATTAAAAGACTGATAATGCACTCAGTTTCACACTACACTACACACAGAACCTAATAGTGACTTTTCAAAATAAAATTAGCAGGACTCCTTACATTACGAAGTCTTGCGCACACGATAACATTAATTGTTCACACCATTGCCGTGTATTATGACGAAAGCAATAAGACTAAACAATTATTACCACAAGAAAACTTCTCTAAACAAATATGTATCTCATAAACAACAACAATATTATTATTACGGTTATTTGTCGTGAGCGCATCTACAAGGATACGGAATAGCATAAGCTCGCCGGTGGCCAAGGGCCGACTGACTGTCCTTACTGGATGAACTAATTAAAAACGCGTGTTGCATCGTGATGACGTAATAATCAACATATTTCGTTCGATTCGGGTGTAGTAAAAGCGGCAACGTGTGATTACCGCGCCGCTGATCTATACCTACAGCTGATCGCCGCCTGAGGTCAATGTATTATTACTGCATGTACACATGATGTTGCAATTTACGAAACACAAAAATGAGTCCTGTGGCTAAACTACTGGATATATTTTGTTCATATTTTGCAAATCGCCTAGAAATTAAGGGTAGAATATGTGGCTTAAGTATTTGTGAAAGGAAATGAAACTCTCTGTATACTCACATGTTGTTGTTGTCGTCGCTCAACAAATAAATAAAACAATAACAATTATCTCAGTACACATTTATTGTTGGCATCGTCAATTTGGCACAAGAGCACCCAGCTGTGGCCAGTTGACTCCGGGCCTTGCTGGTGTTCGTACTCGTACTTCAACGTTTAACATTTATATGGAAGCCTATTTACATTGGAGACATTGTTGACATAGGTAAATAAAAATTTAATATAATTATTACTAATATTAAGTCTATTTTTCCAATTAGAAGGATTGAGTATTCTCACTGTCACGTATCATATACAAAGCATTAAATTTCATATTATCAATAATTATTTAAGAATTGTATATATTAAATACAGATCATGATAATGCGATGACGATTTTATATTTTTCTACACTGGCAACACCACTGACATTGTCCACACTGGCGGCACCACTGACATGTGTCTAACACGTCGTCACTTATCAGTGATGTTAGACGTACCAATTTATTGGTATACGCACCATTTAGCAGAGTCTTGTACCAAGTACCAACTGAATATTGTGTTGGTACGCAATAATACCAACTTCCTACATTGCTCACGCATTAAAAAAAATCTTGTGTTTAACAATATACAAGTTGTTGCTGTACGTCACAGTTACAACATTGATTATTGTAAACATTTACTGTTCATAATGATATTTATTTTTTAATAAATATATTGTTTGTAGATATGTAGATTCATATACTTCGATACCGAAAGGTACAAATATGGCGTATTTAGCTTATCTATTAAAGTAGTATTTTGTATAATATTATATAGTATGTATTCTTTCATTTGTTAACGCTTTAGTTACATTAAAATTTACGTCTAAATATAAATATCGCCACCCCAGTTCTCACTTGCCACTTACTTACGTAGACTCGCTGCGTGCGCTTAGAGAGGGCTGGAGCTGGCACTAGGGGAAGCTGTACCTTTACAACATGTTCACAGCGCGTAGAACTCATATATAAGACATTAATCGGTCCGGCTGAGCCTGCACCTCTCCCGCTTGTGCTTGAGGAAGTTGCTGTTGTAGTTGAAGGTCTCGTGGCAGCGCTCGCAGCGGAAGGGCTTCTCGCCGGAGCGCGAGTGCGTGCGGCGGTGCTTGACCAGGTCGCTGTTGTTGATGAACCGCTTCCCGCAGGCCTCGCACGCGTGCGGCCGCTCCCCGGTGTGGATCTGAATGTGCTTCTTCAGGTTCCCGTTATAGTTGAAACCCTTGTTACAAACGTGACACCGGAACGGCCTCTCGTCGCTGTGCCGTCGCACGTGAGTGACCAGGTTCGATTTCAGCTTGAACGTCTTGCTGCACACGTCGCACTCGAACGGTCGCTCCGAGCTGTGCATGCGGCCATGCTTCGACAAGTAATTTTTGGTTATGAACCGTTTCTCGCACACTTCGCACTGGTAAGGCTTCTCGCCGGTGTGCGCGCGGACGTGGTAGTTGAGGCGGTACCTCTTGTCGAAGGTCTTGTCGCAGAGGCTGCAGCGGTACGGCTCCTCCTCGCAGTGTTTCCGCGCGTGGAACATCAGACGACACTTGAGCTGGAAGCGCTTGTCGCACACGTCGCACTTGTAGGGCTTCTTGTCGGCGTGGGGGCAGGCGTGCGCGTTGAGGCGGCGCCGCTCGTAGAAGCTCTTCTTGCACGCCCGGCACTGGAAGTAAAACGGCTTGTCGTCGCCGATCATGTGTTCCACCTTCACCGCTGCTTGCACCCCATTGCTCAAGCTGCTCGAAGTGACCGCGAGAGGTTCCTCGTTCCTTGGGCTCACACCTGTATGAAGCATGAACAAGTCAGTACGAGTAGAGAGGATAGTAAGAAAAGCATTCATCAATAAATGTGGTAAAATGGTTTTCGTCACCTCCCGACACAACGTGACACATTTGGAAGATAATCACTGAGCCCCAACTTCTAGAATATTATCGTTATATTAATACGTGAACAGCACGCTTTGTACGTCTTGGACTTCAATACTTAAAGTAGCTGGGGAAGCCGAAATGTTTTAGTTTAAAATAACGCGTGCATGCATCTAGCCACACGTGTCCCGTACTTACATTGTTGATTTGTAGTGGTACGAAAAGTTTATACGATAAACGTTCGATCAAATATATCATAGGAGTTCTCCTTTTAGGAATTACTTAGAAAGTAAGTACTCTGGATAGATCAGTGACCACAGTGCAGCTCTCTCACATTCTCTCTCTCACACTCAGTCTCGCACTCTGCCTCTGTCTCATCGATCCCATACAAATACACTCGGAAGCGTCTGACCCTATGCACCGTGTTATTCGTATCAAACAGGCTCTATTAGAGCTGGTGGATCACAAGAACACGCCGGCCTCGCGGCACTAACATCTAGTAACAGAATACTTACTTGTATCCACTTGCAGTTCGTTCTTCACGATATCTAGAGGTAAATCATCATCGGACCCTACAGAGTGTGCGCCATTTTCTTTTGGGGGACAGTCTTGTACACCTGCAACACGTATCAATTAACAATTTGAAACTCCCCTCTCAAAAATCCCTTCAAAGATTAAAAAAAGAGAAGAAGCAATG
The DNA here is from genome assembly GCA_902825455.1 of Arctia plantaginis. Lineage (NCBI taxonomy): Eukaryota > Metazoa > Arthropoda > Insecta > Lepidoptera > Erebidae > Arctia > Arctia plantaginis. The sequence continues at coordinate 341,050 of CADEBD010000321.1, read as the reverse complement.
ATCTTCTAGAGGCTAACCAAAATCAGTCCCTCTGTTTAGGAGCTATGATGCCACAGACACAAACTTATAACTCGAGGTGTTTTTTCGTCGAGGGTTAAAATACTAAATGGTACATTCGTTGTATATCTGCTCGTAACTGTTTACACGCCGTACAATTTTAATGATACTTTTTGTTTGAATCGGTTACTGCTCCACTCGTGAGACAATCTACCTGCCTCAAACAAGGTGCTATGAAATAAAATGCCAATGATTGCAGATATGAGTGTGAAAAGAAAAACAGACAAGTGCGAGTCTGACTCATGCACTGAGAGTTCCGTAAAGTAGCACCGAGATATCTAAGTTCGTCCATCAAGGCAATCGATTAAATAATAATATTTTACTGTTCTCTCTCACACAGATAGGTATGGGGGTTACAATGAACAATCTTAATCTAGGTTATTTTGAGTGAGTCTGTGTGACAGACTGGTATCTGTACTAGGTTTGTAGAGCTGTATGACCAATTACCATTTTTTGCCCATTTTCTGAGAGACCAACTCAACTTTGTCGTTTTAAAAATGTTGTCCCAAACGTGACAAGAATAGAGTTTGTAATGGAGAAAGTAATATTGTTTATATGACAACCACAATTTAATGATAGTAGCTCAATAGACACTAGACAAAGTCGCTCAACGTGCTAGGCAAAGGGCTCTGTTCGGCGTTTCTCTAAGGGATCGCATCAGGAATCAGGTGATCCGGCAGAGAACCAAGGTGACCGACATAGCCAACCGGATTAGCAAGCTGAAGTGGCAGTGGACTGGCCATATTAGCCGCAGAACTGACAACCGTTGGAGAAAACGATTTCTTGAGTGGAGACCGCGTCTCGGCAAACGTAGTGTCGGACGCCCACAGGTCAGGTGGAGTGACGATTTGCGCAAGATGGCTGTCAGGAGCTGGATGCGAGAAGCCCAAAATCGATCTAAGTGGCGTGCAATGGGAGAGGCCTATGTCCAGCAGTGGACTGCGATAAGCTGATGATGAGACCCTAGAAGGCAAAATAGAAGTTTGTATGGAACTTTATGCGCTCGAATCAGACTTGACCTTGTCAGGTTTTGTAAAGTTTCAGAATGTATCAAGTGTTAGTTTATCCTCACCCTCAGCGTCCTCTCTCTTCACGACGACATCGACGAATACCTCCGGAGACTCGGCTTTAACATCAGCGGCGCTGTTGCCTTCGGGTACTCCCCCCATGCTGAAGTGCACCACGGCCGTCACCCGCAGCCTGCCGGTGGTGGTTGGAGCATCCTGTCGCTTTACCGATTCTAACTGTAATCAAGTTTTCATAAATTACCAAGCCAAATCTATTTTTCAGTAACGTCTGTGTAAAATTTCATGTTGATCGGATTATATTTCTTGGGATTCATGATGGCGTCCTGGGAGCCTCTTGTAGGTACTGTTGCTTCGGCGCAAATGGACCAGCTCGACCGGAGTGATACCGGGGCTCCACAGAAAACTACTGTTAAGTAATTCTTGCGTTGGTTTTCAACGAGTTAGGTCACCGGAGCCCAAACCTTCTTTGCCCTGACTCTAGGGAGAGGGAATCAAAGGGCATCGCACTCGTGACTGGTGATACTTACTTACCATCAGGTGACCCTTCTGCTCGATTGACTCTTTGTTTTAGTGTATAAATAAAAAACGACAGTCAGATTAGCCAGGAAGTAACGCTAAATAGGTTTATGCTCAAAACAATACAGCATGGTATGGTTAGACTATGTTACTGATGTAGTGGTGTGGTCTCTGAATCAAAGCTTGGCTTTCCTCATGTTCGGACTGTTCATGTATTCTATAACTGTTTACATTTATAGGTTTGATTGGTTTGTTCCATAAGACAACCTACATAATGTACAGAAATAAACTTTCAATGCAAGCAGACCCCCCCCCGGCAATGTTAACGTTATACTCAAAAAAATAGGAAATAGAAGAAGCAGTCACCGTGTTGCTGTGAAGCATCTGTGTCAACAGCTCCTCACTGCGGCGGCAGCTCGTCCGTAGCATGTAACAGTTATGTAGACTCGCAGAACAGATGTAACAGACTTGTAGTGGTCGACTGTCCTTCGTCTTCAACTGCAGTTCATAATTTTATCTTTAAAAATCTTTATACTTTTAGGCAACATGCACACACGGTGAACAATAATATCTAGTCAGTCGGTTCAGTAAACAAAACCAACTGATTAATGGCTAACTGTGACAAAGCATCATCATTGAGCCTAATCTAATGGCCTCCTCAAAACTTGTCAAACATTAGCTTTCAGGATTAGAAGGATCAGTTACAAGTGAAGCTAATACAACCGCAGCAAAATGGTAACACAACATTTGGCAAAATAAGAATTAAATAAAAATCAATTTTTGAGGCAGATATTCTTTTTATTATTTTATATTCTCATACCATAACTCATAACTTCTTGTATGTATTCGAGAAGGATTTGCAGAAATGGCAGAACATGACAATTGGCATACCTGAGGTTTAGTAAGAAAAAGGAATAAAATGAATTAATAATGATTATTAATTTAATAAATGAAAAATTAATTATTTAAAAATTACAAGAAAAGGTCAAGTTCAAGGTTCCAGTATACAATATGTGTTGACCTTTTGTGAAATGACATACAAAAATCATTCCAATTTGTGGATGTAAGTGTACACAGAGACAGTGTAAGTAAAATGAAACTTAATAATATTATTAAAATTCTACCACAACTCCTAGTCCCAAACTAAGCAGAGCTTGTACTATGGCTACTAGACAAATGATATAAATACATACATACTTTTTTTTGTAAGTACATATTTATTATACATAGAAACACCCAGACCAAATCAAACAGTAAATGTTCATGCACACTAAAGTTTGACTTGAGCAGGAATTGAACCCGTGACCTTTGGAATAGCAGTCCGTTAACAAACCACTACCCATCTGGTTGTCATCAAACTTAATGAATCATCAAAGTTTTCTGCCATCGTGCAATTCCTTCATTACAATAAATGCATGGTATTAATAGTCTTAAGTACTAATTCATATAAAACCTACTTTATAACAACAAACAGTACTTTTATAATAATGTTTTATTATGTTCACTCTCACTCAAAACTACAATAAATGTAAAGAATTTATTGAATGCGAAATTTATAATTTCTGATAAAAATGAAGTCCTTAGGTATCAATCCCACAATGCCACTTTTTTTGGCTTGCACATGCAAAGAAAACCAGCATTGATCAATAGATGAAAGGAAGATGACAAAAAAAGGCAATCAATATCCCACATTGACTGTCCTGTGAGTTGGAGTAGTGGTCACCAATCCTGACTGCTTAGCTGTGCCGTGGGTTCAATTCTTAACCAGGACAAACAATTGCCCACAATCATTTGTTCTAGGTCTGCGTGTAATTGCAGTTACAACTATAATATTTATATAAATATCAAGTTTATTAGCAGTCTGGTTGCATATTACAGGCCCTGCCTAGTTTGGGATCAGACGGGCGCGGTGAGATGTGTCAAGCATTATTATTTTCCCTTGTCATCAGCGAAGTGTCTAGCAATTTGAAGTGCTTCCTATAATATTTACCGGCGTCATATTTAGACTCTCGTACACTTCTTGTAGGTGGGTGTTGGCTATCGGATGCATTCGGACACCTTCAGCGAGACAAACCCTACACATCGATAGTTTTTCCATGTCTTAGCTTTGAGCACTGAATTATTTAATACACTAAAATACTACACTCACAAAAATAATGTATTATACCTAAGTAATACATTTATGACTTTACAAAAGAGTGATAGACTTTATCTGAGACACATTTCGCTAGACAGAGGACCGAAAAAATATCAATGGAACGACTAACAGTATATAGTAGACACATTAAACCAGATTTAATCTATTAAATCTTAAGAATTTGTTTTCGAATTCCTCAGTCTTTGACAATGACATGTATGGGAGTGTTACCAGTTTTAAAAGAGAATAAACTTCCGTTCAGTATCTTATAAGAGAAATCATAATAAAAAAATAGGATAGAAGTAAAAATCATTTCCTTAGTCACAGTTGTTCTTCCTGACGTGACGCGTTAACATTCGTTGTTATTTTTTATAGTTTAGTAAACACAGATACACAGTAGACACACGTCCTACTAAAAATTCTACTGATGAAGACTGTCCGGTTGAGAAGGGGAGGAAGTCAATACACGCACGAAAAGGACCTTTCTTGAACCTGTTACGATTTTCAATTCAATTTAATGGCCAAAGTGTTGTATTTCAAGCTGTGTCTAAGCTAGAAGGTCTAATCTAGAATTTTACAACGTGTAATTGACCCGCTGTTACCGTACAAGTTCTTTAGGTAAAAATAAATCAAAACAATCTCTTGGCGTAATTGTTCATCTTCGCTCTAATATTTATAAGTCTATTTTTTTTTGTAAAATGAACATTGTACAGTGTTATCTACTGTCAAGTACCTACCAAGTGTGTTTGATTTAAGGCCTTAAAGTTCGAGTCACTACCCATAAATATAGTCAAAGGCCGTCTTCACCTCGGCCTACTTGAATCGCGAGTGCCGCGGGCGCCATGGTCGCTACCAACACACTTTTGGCGTATCAAAGCACAAACATTCCAGCAAATTGTAAGTAAACACATGAAGTGAAGCTCTCAGGCGTTACTAACTTGTCATTACTTCAAATTACTTAATTGTTTTAATGGTCAAGTTATGTAGTTAATTTTGTTAACTCGCTTTTATTATAAGTTTGAATGGCAATATTATGATTTGAAGCCTACCTGTTGTTATGAAATCTTCAGTGGCTATTATTAAACTCCCATGTAATATAGAGACATTTATGTTGCACATTTATAAATGTATATAAATTAAAACTGGTATTACCTATGTATATTACATGGTGTGCCGACTTCCACATTCAACGAATCAGAAACACACTTCAATGCCATCTAACGAAGACACACTGAACCATGAAGTAGCTACTAATCCTGCGTCGCGCAGTTGTAGTTCTCGCACCGTATTAGTATGTATACAACACCACAACATCAACCATAGAGCCGCAGATTGCCAAGCACAATCACCTTAGGTCGCTTTCATAATGGTTGGCTAATGCATTTTTTTTTGTTTCATTGTTTTAGAAAACACTAACATCCTTTACCCATAGATGATACAATGTATAGAAAAACGTTCCCTATGACAATGAAATGAAAGAAGAAGCTAACACCTTACACAACGCACTAGTACTTAGGACCAAAGATTATAAGTATTTTTTTGCAAGTGAAGCAAAGGCATTCGTTATTCGTCCACCATAAGAATGAATGTAATAGGAGATTTATTTACGAGATTGTGGTGGGGCGGGGACCCGGATGAGAAGAACCCTGTATCGGGGATGTCCCGCCGTGACGTTAACAACGTGAAGAAATCTTGGGCGAAGATCTACGCAGACCCTTCAAGGAGTGGCTTTCTCATATTCTCTAGGTAAGGCTATTAATTGGTTCGTGTTGGTAATAGACATTGTAACATTGTGTCGAATGTCGAATCAGTCCGGAAATACTGCAGACCATAACTTGAGTTTTCGTTCGTTCCACAGATTGACGAGGCAAAAAGTTTATTGAAAGACTTGTTATGACACCTACATACAACAAAAGCATACTTTGCTCACATCTAGCAATGATAGACATTTGTGTTAAAGAGAGCCCCACATCTTATGTGGTTTTCCTTACAGACTCTTTGAGGCAGACTCTGAAAGTAAGACCTTCTTCCCATATATTGCGAACGCGTCTGAAGAAGAGATGGCACAAAACATGGTGTTCAGAGGTCACATCGTGTACATAATGGCTGCGTTGAACACCGCCGTGGAGAACGTGACGCAGCCGGAGGTGGTGGTGCCCATCATGCACAAGCTGGGACAAGCGCACCAAAAGAGGAATATACCAAGGAAACATTTTCTGGTGAGGCCTGCAGATTTTGTTTTTCAGGATCTTTAAGCAAACTGCAGATGTTTGACGGGCCTGTATACATTTCTAGTTCCGTCAGAACTAGAAATGTATAAGTAAGTTTACCAGCACTCTGGTTGCGGAGCCTTGTTTGAATTCAGGCTGACGTGTGTGAGATGTGTGAAGTTCTCATTATTATTATTTATTATCATTTCTCTTATCCACGTTTATATGTTAAGTGTAATTGCGATCCCGCTGTTTGACACAAAAAAGAACGTGCCTAGTAAGGGCGTCCTCTGTACTCCTCTCACACACATAGGCCCGTATTTAAAAGGTGTCTCGGTCGCGAATCTAGTCTTTAAACTAATTTTAAGTAGAGATTTTCTTATTAAACGTCACTTAGATTCAACGATCTTTACTCAATTGAGTGATAATTTATCTTACAATGATGTTTATGTGGATCTTTACTCAGGTATAGATTTTGACAGATGTGATCTTTGTTTACGTGAGATAAGCTGAAACTAGTCTCAAGCGGTGTTTTGTAGGGCATTCTAGGGGAAATTAAAGTGTTTCACGATTAACGGAAACGTAATTGAGAACAGACTATAAGTTCAAATCAACAGTTGAAAGTAGTGTCAACTGAGTAAAACTTAAAACGCGTTCTATAATGAGATCGATACTAAAGTTTTGATCTGCACTTAAAACTAGTTTCAGGCAATCGAAGTTCGACCGATACTTGGGAAGTCTTTTAAAATACGTGTCATAGTCCACTTTACTCTGCGTAAAATACAGGCAACCTATTTTCGTTACTATTTTACAAAGTCGGTGGCAAATAATGGCACGACTCATGACTTGTACAATATTTTTGTATCACTAGCGGTACGGGAAACAGCAGCCTTTGTTGTGCGTCGCTAGTTTAGCAGACTCAACGATTAGCAACGGCAATAGTCGCGGGTTTGATTGCAAATATTTGTATGCATTGATCTTGTTCTAAACATACACACCCTTTTTAATGCAATAAGAATGATTGACATATGAATAGTTGCAGCGATAAATGCATTTTTATGTAAACAGACCAACAAAAAATTCCAGCTTTGTTTTCTTATAGTTTGTTGCGATAATATGCAATTAATTTTACAGTGGATAAAACACTGCTCTGTCAAGGGGTGGACTCGATCAGGGAAATTACGTGAGTGTATGTAACATTTAATTTACCTCTTTAAGATTTATCTGTCATGTGGTTTCGCTGGCAGGTGATGCGCGATGTGCTGGTGAACATTCTCCAGAGCGACCTGCAGGTTGGCGAGGACGTAGTGGCCTCGTGGGTGGTCTTCGTATCCTTCATGTACGAACACATCTTCACCGTTATCAAGGACTAGTACATCTTGAAGTGTGTGAATAAATGCTGTTGTGTGGGCATAGCTTTTTGAATGTTTAAATCTACACAATCCCAATAGAGTGAACAAGAGCCCCGATCTTGCAATATAGGCAACGAGAGAGATGGATAATAGAAAATTCCCTCTATCTCTTTCTAGTCGAGCTTTGTAGTTGGCTTGGGAAATTTCTAAACACCCACCTATTCTTCGATTAAAACCATGCCCACTTCAACATTTTCAATCGCAGCTCAGCTAAACAGAGACAGAGGGAACTATCGGGCATCCGTCTCTCTTGTTGCAAGTATCGCTTCCACTTACAGGCAGCTGTACCCCGTGTTCCATCTATCATGTTCATCTCTATGTTCCCTACAGAAAACGCTTTCTCTTTTCCTGCAATAGATGCTTTAGTAAATAAACAGTGAGTATCATTGCAAATTAAAAGAGCAGTTTAATAGCTCCTCCTTTGCGTTAATGCAGAACCGTATCAGTGTGATGTATGTTTGGTACTCATGTCCCCACGTGTACTGATGTACGGGACAGCATTAACGTTTTTTTTTTCCCGTGCGGAAATCCCCTCGGATACCACCTGTCGGTGGCATGTCGGACTCGAACCGACTAAAACTGCACGCCGTCTCGGGTACTAATAGCAGGAAGTCCCTGGTGCCCCGACATACCTCGGGCCTGGCGGGCCGGGAGAGTCCTAAATCTCTCCTAGGGACAGCATTAACCTAAGAAAATATTCAAAGCAAAGACAACCAATTTGATCTCCGGTAACATTGGGTGAAAAACAAAGAAAACTTCTATTCATATTTGTAAAGGAATAGCTGGTACCTGCGACTTCGTCCGCGTGGAATTTCAAAAGCACTGCCTTAGAGGTTGTTATGAGATAAAAAATGGCCGAAGTAACTCCTTATATAGACAGCTACAAGGTAGCAAAATATTATCAAAATCGGTAAAGCCATTTTAAAGATTATCTCTGAACAAACAGACAGACAGACAAAATATTTAAACTGTTTTTTAGGCATAGGTATTGTGCAAATAACCATGTGAACATGAAAACGCCTATTATTTAAACGGTTTTACTCACTCACTCTTTGTGCAGCAGCTGACACCAACGTGGAATGTCACTTCATCTCTGTGTAAAGGTCCTTCGGGGGCGCAGCTAGTTGGGCCTCTCCGAAACTATATTAATTAAATACAAGCCAATATACAAGCTGTAACGATTACCAGTCCTAACATCATCATCACATCACATCAACAGCCTTTAATAGTCCACTGCTGGACGTAGGCCTCTCCTTAGAAAGGAGGTTTTGGCCTACCATACCACGCTGGTCAGACGGGTTGATATAGGGTTTGTGTCAAGTTTTCCTTCTCTCTGCAGTGCTGTTGTCCTGCGCAGTTTTCTCCTTAAGTCGGTTCTTACGACACCCACGGGATGAATAGGGGTGGTGACACTCCGTATTCTTAATCCGTCACCACACGGAACGGAACGAACATAAAACATGAAAACATGAATAAACATCGTGATATATTCCCTGTTCTGTGGTTGTCCGCTGCGCCATCTTGTAGACGCCATAGTTCGCGCAATCAATCAATTTACAGACTTAAATATATTTGCCCTGCGTGGTAATGCATTTAGATGTATGTTAAATTGTTAACTCAATATATCAGCAGATAAAAATAATAGCAGTAGTTGCATTATAGGGTAACCATTTTTCTAGATTTTTCTTATTCTTAATTCAGTGTTTAATTTATCATTATTTATTTTATACATAATAAATATATTTTATAGTAAATTTTACAATTTAACTCTATTAACTTTATATTTTATAAATTATAATGTCTGTATAGCAAACATCTCCCAAAACGCTAAAGGAACTTGGTTCTGACCGAGGGCCCGTAGACCTCTCATGCCGTTGTTTTTGTTTCTCTTTCATGTTTACCAAATAACAACTTAATTGCAAAAAATTTTGTTACTTAACATACTTTCTACGGATTTTCGTTGCCATCTTTAGTGTGTTAATAAATAAAAGCATTAAGTGGAGCAATTTTTCTCGTCTCCATTAGAAGGTCGTATCCAGTCGGTCCAGCTGTCTTTACACTATCCTGTCTTCGATCTTGTCTGAGTACAGTAGTTATTGTGTATCCTGATCGAGACTATATATAGGGTTGTGTACATACGAGTATATCCAACACGTAAAACATTACGTTATAATCGCTTACCACAAAAAACTGTCACTTGTATGTAGTCAAATGTTGTTTATTTAAGTTATTAGACACAGTAAGGCAGACAGTGTAAATTTTTGGGAAAATAATGAGGTTACATCAGCAAATCTACCCACGCAAAGTCCACTTTTTATCTTGTGGGTCACCCCACTGGTCGTCAATTCATCGCATTTGAGGATGAAGTGGTATGTGTGTGTCGTGGGATGAAGTGGGACTCGACCTCAAAACCACAAGGAGCTCTGTCACAGGTGGGTCTATTGCAGGGGAGCCGAGATACTGTAATGAGGAAGCATCTAGCCTGCAGATCTTGTCCGCTTGATAAGCTAGCGCCATCGTTTTTACGCCAGCCCTCAAGGACAAGCATACGCACAAACGCGCAAAAGCATTTGGTTTTGGACGTTGAACAGACAGATGTCGTATTTCTAGCGTCTTTTGTATTGCATAACTTTAAAATTTCCACCAATATGTGATCAATATATGTGATCGAAAAAATAACTCCTTACTTAACAATCTTTTTGTCAAAAATCTAAGTGTAAGCATCAGCTGTGGCCAAGTGGCATTATATGCGAGCACTTTTATATGAAAACAATTATGGCCCTCGACTGCGATTAAATAATTGTGGTGTCGTGTATGTAGAATAATAGCGATGACGCTATAGTTCATAGAACTGTCAATTGAATTTAAACAATTCCGGATTAATTTAATAAGTTCTTGAGAAAGGTAATGGGCGAGCAGTAAATATATTTACGGGTGATACTGCGGGGAACTGCTAGTAATTTTATATTTTCCTCGTTCATGAGGACAACGAACTCGTAAGGTGCCTATAAATGCTTTTATACTTGCCTTTTTTCCTTTAATGAATAACTGACCCCAGGTTTCTTCCCGCACATTGTTATTGCTTAAAACAATGTTGTAGGTAGCCCTGATGAGTCCGGTCGATGTCTATCAACTCCATTCAATCACCATCATCATATATTTAGCTTTCTCCCATAGAAATCTGCACGGATGGCGTAGTGGTTTAAGCGGTCGCCACGCCGCTTCCTACTACGCCGAGTGTTGTGGGTTCAAACCCCACATGGGACGACACTTTGTGTGATCCACAAATTGTTGTTCTGAGTCTGAGTGTTCTTTGTGTCCGTTTCATGTATGTTTGTAAAGTCCCCCGCGACACAGGATTTATTCCTAATGCGGGAGTTGTCTTTTAAAAATAGAAATAAATAGAATAGATAACAACACAATTGAAAAGGTTTGACTGTTGTGTTGTACGGCCGGCTGCCCCTCGCCTGCCAGTCGCAAACCCTCCCTGGGAATGTCATCGTTTTCACACGGACCAAAGAAAGAATTAAAAGTGCAATCATATTTATAATTGTTAACTTTAAAATATATATTTTATCTTTGTGATCTTCTTCTTCACACATACTTAGAGACTCAGTATTCCACGATTCCAAAAAACGAAATTTGTTTGTAACGTGTACCTAAACGCCACAACTGTTGAAATGATCATCATGAAATGTTACACACACACAGTGTGGGAAACATAAAAGGACACAAGCGCCTTTCATACAAAACGAGAGTGATGACTGACGGATGGTTTGATTGTCTAAATCTACATTGAAGAGATTCTGTGGGAAAAGTGTAAACAAATAAATAAAAATGAAGTGTATATTTGTAATGCCAGAGTAACAGATTTTTATTATCATAACTAAATGACAACTTGACACATCTCAGACGCGGCAGTCTTATCCCAATCTGGGCAGAGCTCTAGCTCTGCCCAGTTATAGTGCTATGGTAGTCCGACTGCTGATAAACATACTTATATATTCCCAAATACATACATTTTATAAATAAATTATGCCCAGACACAGAACAAATGATCGTTCTCATCACACAATACTTGTACTGAGCGAGAATCGAACACACCACCTCTGGCTTAGCAGTCAGGGTCGCTAACCACTAGACCAACAGACTTGTCGCTGTTACATCAAAAAGTATTTTCCTGTCTTTCGCTATATCCGTTTATTCCATCAAATCTCCGAAACGGGCAGACCGTTGTAGTTTAGGCTACTTTTATTTTGCAAAATGAATTAAGGTTCAAAACACACCAACGAAATCTAAACCAGTCCTTCAAATCAAATCTCGGACTTTACACAATCAAAACTAATAACACACAAACCTGTTTAAAACAAATTTACGTTATTGTTATACAATCTACGTCTGCCGTCGCGTTTAAATCATTAAGCAAAAAAGAACAAGTTTTATTACCGATATTAGCAATTGTCTGCAGCAATAATTCCGATAAACTTATTGGTGAAGAGTCCTCGTGTTATGTACCTTACCTGTAGTATTTGTTTTTATGTACGTAGTATCGCGCGGTGTTTAGCGACGGCCGGGTGTGTCGTGACAAGTTGTTTGTTTAAGTTGTCTTTTGTCCTCCAATCTGTGTCTACGACATTGAGCTGGATTTTATTGAGCTGAGTAACGTGTCGGGTGCGTACGGAACAGTATCCAATGATGCGTCCAAACTGGCGCTAGCTCCTCGCGCAGTCAGGTCTTGACAAGTGAATTTATTTGTTGAAGGACGAGGACTTCACGTAATCGGTGAATATGTCTTAACTATAGATTGTACTATCAATAATTTATTTATCACTTGTGTATTTACGTGTAATTGTTATAATCTTGAGATTATTTAATTGAAGAGAGCATGTCAGTGATAGAGGACGGCTAAAGGGACCTGATGGACAAAAGCCAGTGCGAAATTATTTTATGAAATTACGCAGACTCATATATTTTGTTTTTTATAATAAATGGGGCTGTCGAGGAGATGGGTCACCTGTTGATGGTGATTAACTTACTGCTAAGCAAGAGGTCGTGGGTTCGGTTACCAACCAGGACAATGAATTGTGTGATGAACACAAACGAATTTTATTTAAAAATACATAAATGTGCCGAGTTGACGGGCATACGCCTGCCCCCTGTTACGAAGTGCGACCAAAATGACACAACAATGGTTACAAAATGTGTTTGTTTAGTAGGGCTCTGTAACGGATCACGTGACGGTAAGTGCTTGCCGCCACCCACGGATACTTGCAACTCAAGACTCACAAGTGCATGGCCGCCCTTTAAGTACCGCCCTCGGGAATCAGGGTAACCTACCCCAGGTTAGGTCCTGTAAGGTCCAGACTGCACTCACTGGATGAAAAACATTGAATCAATTGCTTAACATAACAGTTTTCTGTCAGGTCGAGCCCATTTGTACTGAACCTTGGCTCTCTCATAGAGACACTCGCATGGAGCGCTTTATGTAGTGTACGTTTAATTATTTCTAAGATTTTCTCATAACTTTATAAAATATGAGTCTGCGAAATATAGCCTGCGTAATAGCGCGATAAAATTCCTCCACAATCAGGAATACAAAGTGCATATTAACGTATATGTAGGTGCATATTAAGTGTGCACATGCCACCATAAATACCATAGCAATAAAATAATACTCATTGTTCCAGGAAACAATAAGTTACTTCTGTTTAACATTGCAATCACAAAACAAAATTCGCTAACGACTCGGATCCTTTCATCTGTAACTACAAGCGAAGCACTGATATCAGACATTCAGATTATAACCACAGATAATAGCGGTCCACAAGCCACCCCTTATTTTTTTTTTTTACTTTATTTTTTTATCGCGAGTGAGGTAAAGGAATCATAATAAACAAGAACATGGACAAGTTGGCAGATATTGCAACCAAGTTGTGGTGGGGCGGGGACCCGGACGAGAAGAACCCTACCTCGGGGATGTCTCGCCGTGACGTGTACAACGTCAGAAAGTCTTGGACGAAGATCAACGCGGATGCTCAAGGGAACGGCTTCCTCATGTTCTCGAGGTGAGAGTAGCACTATACATGTCTCAGCGAGGCTGTTGACCTGCTAACTGGACTATTGGTCTAGTGGTCAGTGACCCTGACTGCTAAACCAGAGGACGTGGGTTCGATTACCTCCTGGACAAATAATTGTGTGATGAGTATGATCATTACGCATGATTATCAGCAGTCTGGTTACCATAGCACAGGCTCTGCCTAGTTTGGGATCAGACGGTCTTGTGCGAGATGAGTTAAGTTAATATTATTGAAACGGCTAATGGAAATATAGTGAAAGTGGTTATAAGAGGAGCCCAAACAGAGAGGGAGTTAGAGAAACAGTAATCTTCCATTTAAGAGAAATGCCTGGGCACAGAAAGTGACAGTTTGTATGTCCAACAACTCTTTTCAATCTCCATATCACTTGAACCCTATAAACCTTTTTTTCGTTAGCAAATTATAATTCGGTCTCTGTCTGAAATAAACCATGTTTTTTTGTTACTTTGATTGGAATATTATTCTTACATGCACAGGCCATAATTAGGTATTCTTAATTTAAGTATTAACTTAAAAAGAATATCGTTGTTTGTCAAAATGTTGTTTTGGTTGCTTGTGAGTTTTATAACGCATAATTTATATTTACCGCGTAAAGAAATTAACTTGTTTTTAAAACGAAATATTAAACGTAGGTCACTCGTGATTTCAACACGGATGGCCTTTTAACAAGATATCGTTCTTGGGCCAGATAATGACCTTGTCCTGGTAACCTCGCCAGTCACAAAACAGACACAGAGGTACACCACCCTTGACTCTTGAAGCAACTCCAGTCTCCGTATACTGTCCATCGCCAGACTCGCGGGACCCGTGACTCATCCGCCTTTGCTTTCATTGTATTCCTCACACCAATGTGCCTTCTTCCATATAGTAATTCTAAAGAAGGGTTAGTGTCAGGGATCAGCTAGCTATTACACATTCCGCCGACCCCAAATGGAATTAGGAGATGACTGTCTCTAACAATTTCTATTTAATATCACAATGTTTTAAATTATGCATATTACAAAATACGTATATAATTTTACGGCAGGCTCTTCGAAGCAGACCCTGAGAGCAAGACCTTCTTCTCGTACTTGTCGGACACGAACAAGGAGCAGATGGCGCGCAGCTTCACCTTTCAGGCGCACATCGTGTTCATCATGGCGTCGCTGAACTCCGCCGTGGAGAACCTGCCGCAGCCGGAGATCGTGGTGTCCCTCATGACCAAGCTGGGGCGAGCCCACCACAGGCAGAACATACGGAGGAAACACTTTCGGGTCAGCCTTATATTATTACTCTATCGAACACTTGAAATGTAATGGTACACTTACACGCTTGGCAAATATCGACAAGTGCCCACAAACACAAACGGGGTATTTGGCTTGGCTTGCGTGAGCTTGTCGCCGATCCGGGCTTATGTCGGTTTTTAAACACAGATCAAAGAAAGCTTGTGGCAAGCGTTGGCAACGTATTTATATGTTGGCGCGTGTTTAGTGTCTCTGTTTAAAATAGAAATATGTAAATCCAAACGCAATAGCAGATACAACTTAAATGTTTGCCGTTTGCCTGTTCGACTTGGAGCTTGTGGACGTTTGCCTAGCCTCGGCATGTAGGTAAACTAGGCATTAGTCAATCAAAACGTTTAGAATCCCTTGACTTAGAATCAAGAAATTGTGCCGAAAGCAAGTCGCCAAGTAACGAAAAACCCAAATCGTAATTTTTATATTCAAATCATCAATCGATTTGATTCAATCAATTTGAAATTGACTGTGACGATATCGATAAATTGAAGACTATTTTTAGAGCAGCATAGTTTTTTTTAAATAATTTGACTTATTTGCCGCGATTTCGTAGTGTTATTTCGTTGTGTGTTCTTGAAAATTATGTTTTTTTTAAATACGTAAAGCAGCTACGTTTTAGATTATAAATGTCTATATTACCAATGAGTCTCCAGCAGCGAACTGGCACAGAGTAACTTCACACAAACTCGAATACATAAAATAAATTAATAAATCAGAAAATAAAAACATTATTCCTCGTACTACAGAGAGTAGTGGTGAGCTAGTGGGTTGGACATCTAAATTAAATTGTTCACTTCACTATATTTATTATTACTAGCTTTTGTACGCGACTCCGCCCGAGTGTATGTCGATAAAAGCCTATGTCCTTTCCCCACAACTCAAAATTCTCTCCATACTAAATTTCATCTGAATTATTTCAGCGGTTATGGATTCCCCATACAAATTTCGGATGTTTTATGGGATAAAAACTATCTTATATCCTTTCTTGAGACTCCAACTATCTCTATACCAAATCTAATCTAAATCGGTCCAGGGGTTTAATCGTGAAGAGGTAAAAGATAGACACACTTTCGCAGTTATTATATTAGTATGGTTACACTTGCAGGTGTTTGAGGAGGTGCTAATGAACATCCTGAAGAACGACCTGCGCTTGAGCGAGGACGTGGTGGCCTCGTGGACACTCTTCGTGGCCTTCATGTACAAACACATGTTCACTGCAATCACCGAATAGTCCACATCTAACACATACACTTCACCGAGTACTTATGCTTTTATTTCGAGGGGGTGGGGGGGGGGGGGGATTGGATAAAAATTATTACAGCCACTGTAACGTAACGGCATCATGCGATCCCGACCTGAGACAGCTATTGCTTACTCGTTCAAACCTGTTAGTAGAGATATCTACCTTTCTCTTTCAATTATTGCTTCCAATAATGGAGAGGGATATAATAACAGCCTTGTTGATACTTTTTACTTGTTAATATGTTCGGTATTGTCAGGAACCACAAATTGGATCATTTCATTTATAACATCTTTAATAGAATGGGTATTCAAGGTTAGATATAAAAACTTTTTGCTGTCAACATTATAAAAAAACCGCAAAGGAAAAAAATTGCTGTATCACTTATAATAATGATATTAAAAATGTTAGACTAATTGTTTCTGAACATATTTAGGCGTCAAAGATAAAAACGTTTTGAAGCTATTGCATAGCTTCTATCGCGGGCCTTGAGCGTGGAGACCGAATCCAGAAATGCCGTAACGAAAATAACCTAACACACCCCACGTGATACTTTTTAGTTTTGCCATCTATCGATCTTTTAATGAACTTTTAATGACTTTTGAAATATCACGCCTGTCTCTTTAGTTCAGCAACGCGCCTCTAGGTGGCATTGGTCGTATCTTTCTTTCGAAAATATTGAATTCGAAAATGAATAATGATCCACAAGAATCCACAACAAAATATGGGACCACCATTGACGCGGTATTTTCCAGATATTTAGAAGATCTATATATTTAGAAGATCTATATATTTAGAAGATCTATATATTTAGAAGTCTCAAACTTATGTTTCTTATTTCAGTTACCATAAACCTATAGTTTCAATGATAAATATTCCTGAATAACCTACATGTATTGTAAGATAATAAAAATATTTTAACAATATTAACTTCCCATTTATTTAATATAAGAAAAAAATTGTTTTCTTATCGGTCACCACGCTCAAAAAGTGTAACTTGAATTAATATCAAAGAAAAAAAATCAATGGAAAAAAATACTGCATAAATAAAATAAATAAATAATTATAATTGCATAAGTTGAAATGCTATGCAATAGCTTTACCGCGGCAGTCCCGAGTGCCACACGTCTTTATTTTGTATGTATTATACGGGTGTCGTAACGAAAACTGAAATAGTGTATTCAAACCATCATTTGAGTCGAAAATTTGAGGTCATTCCCCGTAGGTATCGTACAAAAGTAATAACTACGTTTGTATTCTAACACAAGTTCAACGGAAGGGGGGAGGCCCCGCACGCTTAGTTGTTCTCATTAATTACATTGCAATTTTTGACCGTATGCGGTATTTATTTAATTGAACGAATACCCTATTTCAGTATTCGTTACGTCCCTTACACCCTGTATATAAAACTAGCTATTGCCCGCGACATCGCTCGCATAATTATATATTTTTTCGAAAATGACGAACTTCCATCTAATCGTTCATTCCTTGTTTTACCCCCTTAGGGGGAGCAGTTTCCAAAAATCCTTTGCCATAAAAGCATCAGCTGTCAAAATGACAAGTTTGTAGCTCCAACGGTTTAGGGTCTGCGCTGATGAATCAGTCAATCAGGGCGACGAATTTTATGTATATATAAGATATTGTTTTTAGTTTAGAGATAAGTGAACCAGCAGGTGTTACATTCGCTCGACCAACACAGGCCCTCCCAAGAATGTACGGGACGAACCTGGGTCTATGTGACGGCTGGTGATCGGGGAGTGATATAAATTGACACACCGTAATAACCAACACAGTTTATTAATTGTATATACATGTATATAGTAACGTTAATAAATACAATCGTACATCACAGGCGTTTGTTTGTTTTCGCAGAACAAGTGAACAAGCTGAGCGAGTTTCTTTATACATAATAACCTCACACATCTCACACACGGCCGTCTGATACCAAACTAGGCAGAGCCTGTACTACGGTAACCAGACCGCTGATAAACATACTTATACACTACTAAATACATACATATCATAGATAAATTATACCCAGACACAGAACAAACGACCGTGCTCATCACACAAATATTTGTCCTGGGTGGAAATCGAACCCACGGCTTAGCAGTCAGGGTCACTAACCACTAGACCAACAGGCCCGTCATTATTATTACATTATTATACAAATTTATAAAAGTCTTTGTAAACTGGTAACCGATGTGTGATAAAATTATTAATTTCCAACAAGTATCACGTCGATGTCAATGCGCTCACATCATGGTAATAATTGTAATAATCTGCATTTTCATCCCTTAAACCTCTAGCAGTGGACTGTGATTGAATCCATAACTACACTACAAGTTGAAGCTGTTACAACGGTTACCAACTTACCATCAAAGTGTCTCGTTATAGCAAGGCATATTATGTATTATTCTGTTTATAAGTACTTATATTCTATATAATTATTTATTTCACTATAAAATCTTTGCCATGTCATTCTTTACATTAATTTACAGCTAGATGTCGCTGCGCACTTATAATTAGTACCGGCATGGACCGCTAGATGTTGTTAGTAGTCCTTAGCGCGGGCGCGTGTCAGTGGCGGCGGCCGCTAGGTGGCGCTACGCGGTGTGTTAAAACCCCTCCGTGTTCATGTCGTTGATGCCGAGCTCCTCGTTCTGTTCGAAGGTGCGCGTGTAGCGCGTTATCTTCAAACCTGTTATGAAGTGATCAAGTCAAGTTACGGAACAAGCCAATGTACACCAATATAACGACTGCAGACCTGAACTCACTTCGAACACAAGTATTTAGTTCAACTGGTAGGGTTAACATTTTTTTTAATGGAATAGGGGGCAAACGAGCAGACGGGTCACCAAACTGATAGAAATCTTTAAAAATGAATCGATACACAAGAAACTGAATAAATGTGAGTGTTGGGCCCCGAGTACCGTACAAACTTGTAGATATTTTATTAGATCAGGCTAACATGCAGATAGATTTTAAATCAATGGCAGTAACCAAAAAATATAGTAGGCCAAAACCTCCTTTCTAAGGAGAGGCCTATGTCCGGCAGTGGACTATTAAAGGCTGTTGATGTGATGTGATGGGCAGTAACCAACGGAACGTGCGAATTGAGTTAACTTACAAGCCTTATTGTTAGTATTTCTGCGCTTTCCTCAGCTGATAAACTACTGCGACTGAAGTCTTTGGTATGAGTTGCAAAGAGTGAACCAAACAAAGCCCAGTTCGCACCTTTAGTTTTATATCTAAAATTATTGGGAGCCTTTTGTGGATCCTCTGTCAGTCTGCTCATCATATCCTCTGGGAATGTAGTCTTTGGTATAATGAACGTAATATAATGCTGAATAGCTTGCAGGTGACATCTGGGGCGGTATACTATGGGGATCTTGTGTCAACTAGGGTGAATTTCCGTGCGTTTAGGCGATTCTGCCATACATATTATAGAAATCAAATATAGCTCATGTAGGACCCGTAATATTTGTGGCCGTGGTGCTTCCCTGTTTAAAAGGGTGTATGCCCTTTTTACTTCATTTTGTCTCCCGCTTTGCTAAGGAGGGAAGTGGATTTACTGTATTTCCAACTCCTCCAATTTTCTTCTGATTAATTTCGTTGCGGGTTCCAAGACAGTTTAATTTCTTCCTGGGACTTCCCGAGTGTCATAACTCGGTGTGTTCGTGGGTCACTGCTGTGGATCCTGGTGTACAGGAGTTACAGCGGTGGGCGTGTGGGTGGGATTAGTCCCATTATATAAAAAAAAAAGCCTTATTGTTACAGCTTCAATGGACCACCGACATAAGTATTTGATATTTATTTCAGTTTGATACCTCAACGTTCCATAGAAACAAAGTCCTTATAGAGAGACAGACAGACAGCACTATGATCTTAGGAAGAAGAAAGATGTGTCAAGTTAACTAAAGCAGACTAATAGTTGAGTATGTGTACGGCAGAGGGCGCTACACTCACCGTCGTCGGGCACGGTGGGGTCGTCGGCCAGGCTCTGCACGTACGAGTTGCCCGCGGGGTCGTCCAGTATGATGGTGATGGCCATCTCGCCCTCCAAAACCTTCTTTAGGTTCTCTATGAAACTGGGAAAAACACGACAGACTCAGTATCATATTTAAAACAACTTGTAACTACTCAAATGTCCAAGTTAACTGTAACTTTAAAACTATTGACAATTTCTACCAGTCTATTTTAGCTTTGAGTAGAGTTGAGTGGTTAGGTGCACTACCTACGCTTAAGTTAGATTTAAAGGAAAACAAAAAAAAAAGTCATTTACACACAATAAGAGAAGGTACAGGGAATATAGAAATACAGGGTGTAAGGGACGTCGTAACGAATACTGAAATAGTGTCTGAGCCGAAAATCATTGGAATTTTCTGCCGGAAAATTAAACTTTTTATGCCATTACCTGTCAAAGTTAAAGGGCATTCCCCGTAGGTATCGCACAAAAGTAATAACTACATGTGTATTCCGTGCAAACAGACTACGCACACGAACACAAGTTGGGGGGGGGAGGCCCCAAGCGCTTCGGCTGTAGAGTTTGTTTGTTTGTTACGCTTTCACGCCTAAACCGCTGAAACGATTTTATTTTTCTCCAGCAATCACCAACATAGGCAAGTTTTCACCGCGATAACCGACACACGCGGGCGGAGCCGCGACCAAAATCTTTTACGATATACACAATCTATACAATTAAATAAAATTGGAGCGTCTGTTTGTAATATTAAAATAACCGCTTTTTACTAAATGCATATGTATGTTTACACGGTACATATGCCAAAATAACATTTTTTACAATTTTTGTCTGTCTGGCAGATAGCTGATGACATAAGGAGTAACTTAGGCTACTTTTTTTAGACTAGCTTCGCCCCGCGGCGTTGCCCGCGGTTATAACACCAAACGCGGGTAACACCGCGGGTTTCAGCTAGTATAATATAATATTAATCCGCTGTTCAATCATGTGTGCGGTGTCTTAGTTTTAAACAGCTCTACATCAGAAGTGTCACCTCTTTAGACCCTCCGTGTTGAGTCCAGGCGCGTCCCCTATGGCCCCGGGCGAGTCCGCCAGCTGGTCCAACGTGGCCCGCACGAGCCCCTCCGCAGTCGTGAAGCGCCCTCCTAAAGCTCGACCTCCTACTTCTAAATCCAGTTCTGGGATCTCCATGCTGCAGGTCTCTGACTGTGGAACAAAGAAGGAAGGATTGTTTTTCTGAATGCACTTGTCTTCACTATCAAGTGGTGTCACGAACATTAGAACACTGCCGTGCTGTTTACTTACTTTGTCGACCTGATGGCGTAGACATACCACTAGTATGTATAATGGGCTGTTAGGCTAAATGTTGCGGGTTCGACTCCCGCTCAAGTCAGACATTTATGTACATGAACATTTAATGTTTGATTTGGTTTGGGTGTTTTTACGAAAAAAAAAGTACCTGTATTTATATCGCTTGTCTAGTACCCATAGTACAAGCTCTGCTTAGTTTGGGACTAGATAGCGTTGTGTGAATGTGGTAGAATATCGGAGAGAGAGAGGTCTAAAAATCGATCCCCTTTTTTTTCTGTGCGGAACTCCCCTCGGATACCACCCACCAGTGGGTGATTATGTCGGACTCGACCCGACCAAAAACCGCACGCCGTCTCCAGGTACCAGTAGCCGGGAGCCAGGTATACCCTAGAAAGGAAAGCCCTAGTACCCCGACGTACCTCAGGACATCTACGGCTTATAGATGACCCCTCCTGTGTGGGAACCCGGATGTTCCCTTCCTGCGCTCCGTAGCGCGTCGCGCCATTACCCACCCCGGCCTGCTTCTGCTAGAGTGACAGATGGCCTAACCTGTCACCCTCAGGCCTGCGCTTATGGAGGACGGAGGTCGCTCTGCGTACCTGGCCCGGTCTCGGGCCTGGCGAGCCGGGAGGGTTCTGAACCTCTCCCGGTCTCGCTCCGCCATCTCCTTCGCAAGCATAACCTGATCGCAGAAGGAGACCGCGGAGTTCCACGCAGACGGCGGAGTTCCACGCAAAAATCGACCCCCTATTAATTAACACAAGTTCTATTTGAAAGTTTCAAGATACTGTATTAGTTGTTACGTGTACCAACTTGTTCTAAGACTGACTAATATTTTAGTAGGAAGTATCATTGTTGTAATCAAGAAGCATGCTTGGGTTAAAAATCAAAGACAGAGTCAGGAACGTAGACATAAGAACAAGAACTAAACTCAAAGACATTGTTACCAAACAGACTACGCACACTAACACAAGTTGGCGGCCGGAGGGGAGGCCCCAAGCGCTTCGGCTGTTTGATTAATTACATTGCAGATTTTGACCGTATGCCATATTTATTGATTTGTTTTCGGTTAAATATTCCGTTCACTCATTGTGATATCATTTTTAACGAAAAAACATATACGATAGACGTCCAAAAAATGGAGATGGGCTGGACATATGCTACGCCACTCCATTAACAAATGGAGCGAACAAGTCACCCTCTGGCAACCAAGAGACGAGAAAGAGGTAATGGTCGTCAAGTCAGGAGATGGAAAGATGATTTGAAAAACCGCGGGGGCCCCTCGGTTTAGAGTACAAGGGACAGGACCCTTGGAGGAATCGGGGGAGGGCCCATGCCAAAAAGGCACACCGAACTTTTGGGGGGCCTCTTTTAACCCATGTTTAGGAAAAAAGGCTATTATTTTTATTACTAGTGACCCGCGCAATTCGTCTGCGTTCTAAATAGTAATAAATTTTCTCCGTTTTGAAAAATTCTTTATTGGCGCTCCGCTCCTATTGGGTTTTTTGCGTGTAATATATAGCCATAGCCTTCCTCGATAAATGGACTATTAAAAACTGAAAGAATTTTTTTAAATCGGGCCAGTTTCCTGAGATTAGCGGTTCAAAACAAACAAACAAAAATCTTCAGCTTTAAATAAGTATAGTTATCATTTGTACTTTAAAAAATCAACAAGTCAATAAGCGTGCGAAATTTGGCTTTGGTCTGAGGTAACAGTTCATTTTAGAAAAGGGGTCCCAAAATAGTTTGGAAACCCCTGCCCTGAGGGGTTGTGCAGCATTGCACCAGGGACTTCCTTTCTAGGGTATACCTGGTTCCCCGACTATTAGTACCCGAGACGGCGTGCGGTTTTAGTCGGTTCGAGTCCGACTTGCCACCGATAGGTGGTTTCCGAGGGGATAAAAAAAAAAGGGGTAGTGCAGCATACTACACACTCATATATGCCTCTCCACTTATAACTTGGTAGCACTCGTGGTGTCGGGGGCAAGTTTATTGATATCTGTTGAGCTTTTGGGTTTTTAGCTTTAGGTAAGGAGAAAGGCGCTGGCAGAAGCGATATTCATTTCTTATGCTAATGGGGGGAGGGGGGCGGGAAAACGAGCAGACGGGTAACCTGATGGTAAGTGACTACCCATTGACACCTGCTGATTTATAGAACAAATGCATGCATTGCTAGTGTGTGTAGTTACCAAAGTTAATATTTTCTTTCTTTATTTCTTCCTATACTGGTAGTGTACGGTGAGCACTGACCTTGAGCACGTCGCGGGAGAAGTCCAGTTTGTTGGCGACGCGGACCTCGAAGCGCACGCCCTGCTCCTCTATGCCGCCCCCCGACTTCACCTAAGACACAGACTCATTGTTACTGCACTTAGCTCCACGATGTTCCACGTTTAACTGTTAGAAACAATGTTCCTAAAACTTCTTAACGGACTTTATAAAAGTACTACCTTTAGCGCGCGGCTCCGCCCGCGTGTATGTAGGCTATCAAGGTAAAAAGTAGTCTATAGCACTCAAGAATAATATACCTTTCTAAAACTGTAAGAAGGTTGAAAATCGGACCAGTAGTACCGGAGATTAAAACGAACATACAAACCGAACCTCTTTATAATGTTAGTATTTGCCTATATTCATATTTTTGTTTTAAATTATTTGGTTTATAATAAATTACATACAATATTTACTTAATAAACCTGACCGGTTTCGCCTCCACGACATTTTCAAAAGGTTTTACGACAACTACTGTATTGAAAAAAAAAGATGTTAAATTATATTAAATATTTTTTTTATAAGGCATACTTATATGAAAATAACTTTGTTTGTTTGTTTGTTTGTTACGCTTTAACGCGTAAAACCACTAAACCGATTTTAAAAATTCTTTCACCAATAGAAAGATACATTATCAGCGAGTAACATTGGCAAAAGTGTAGGAAAAAGTTTAAAATGGAATATCTACTGCTCGTAGGCCTATCGGTTAGTTCTAACCCAAAGGTAGTAGGTTCGATTCCTACCCAGGACAAATAATGATGTGACTAGTATAATTTCTGTGCAACACGTATGTATTTAATAATATATAAGTATGTTTATCAACAGTCTAGTTACTATAGTACAGGCTCGGCGCAGTTTGGGTCCAGTCAGCGGGTTTATCTTACAACAAAACTTTAGATACGAGTTCAAAATGAAATAAAACGTGGAGAGTTGTGAGACCTCGTTGGTGCGATGTCCGCAGGCGTCGCACAGAGTCGCCATTATCACCACCTCCTTGAAGTACGGTATATCTGCGGAACGAAACACGGGTTTTACTTTACTTGTAACAATCACGGTATCCATATCTATTACATTCTCTTCTTATTTCGTGTTTATTGGGTTAAGGGCTTTAAACAATAAATTGAGTAAGAATTCTAATCAAAATATTTTATTATTCAACAAACAGAAAACTTTATTTCTTAGAAAGACATGACACAGACAAACCAGCCAGTTGTAACTTTTAGTGATAATATTCTTTGGTGTTTACCTTTAATGTTTACTTTTACTAATAGCGTTTCTTACTTTCAAAAAAAAAATATTAAAAAAAAATAGTTTTGGCCTGTTGTCAATAGTAAAAAGCAACCCACGCTTTTTTTCAAATTTATTAAAATTTATTTTCTATTTTTTAGTTTGGTTTTCTATAAAAAGCGTGTTTTTTAGTTTTTTTTAAACTATATTTTCTTTTTTTTTTTAAATTAGTGTATTGTCATCGGTC
The DNA here is from genome assembly GCA_902825455.1 of Arctia plantaginis. Lineage (NCBI taxonomy): Eukaryota > Metazoa > Arthropoda > Insecta > Lepidoptera > Erebidae > Arctia > Arctia plantaginis. Next base: position 316,046 of record CADEBD010000321.1, on the reverse strand, counting down.
GATATATCTACAAAGTTTGAACGAATTCTGACCGTTCAAAGTCAGTCAAAATCACGCCCAAAGGAGTCGGTTACAAACAACCATACAAAGAAACATACAAACAAACAAGTGAAGCTAATATAAAGCGTGTAATAAAAGACTGCAATACAACCGTTCATCCCTTATATTTTTCCCCTTTCTTAGTGCGAGCTGCTAAAGTGTCAAGTTTGTGGGACCCATCGGTTTAGGTCAGTCAGTCAGTCAGGACCAAGTAATATTATACTGTTTACATGTCTTATCTTTTCATCAATTGTCAACAGATGGCGCTAATTGATATCACTCACTGGTGAGCTTCATGTTGGTGTTGGCGGGCGCGTTGCAGTCGGGGCAGTTGGTCCTGAAGCACATCACCTCGTCCGCGGACATCTGGTCGTACGTGAAATCCCTAGGGTCCGAGGGGGACAGCAGCGAGGAAGGGGGGCCCGCCGTGGGGGTGTCTATGTCCTGGAGGTACAGCATATAGTATATTGCTACAGAGGAGTGTGATAGAATGGTGGTGGTTTTCAGAATTTGTGACGGATTAAGAATACGGAGTTTCACCACCCCTATTCATCCCGTGGGTGTCGTAAGAGCCGACTAAGGGAGCAGAACTGCAAAAAGAAAGAAATCTTGACACAAACCCTACAGCGTGGTATAGTAGGCCAAAACCTCCTTTCTAAGGAGAGGCCTATGTCCAGCAGTGGACTATTAAAGGCTGTTGATGTGATGATGTGAATTTTCAGAAAAATCTTGTAAATTTGATACAGAAATATTATTATGAAAGCAAAAAATTGTCTGACAACGATGATGTTTCGTATGAGAGATGGCTCACATTAATGAAACGTTAGGTTGTTCAATACCTACCACAACGGAATTATGTCAAGAATTTTGTGAAAATTTCTGCAGAAAAGCCCGTCGCTAACAGTCCCACTGTTCACTAACCTGATCCTGCTCGAATATACCGAGCGAATGGTCTTGCTCCTTGGTGCGCCTGAAGTCCTCCCGCGAGCAGCGAGGATCACGGCGAGGGGCCTCGGGGTTTTCCATGAAGCAATTACCTGCAACAGACCGCCATTGATTGAATTAAAGACACAGGAGGTGGGACTTGCGACTCGTCATCGACCTGACCAAATCACTGCTGGTCCAAGACACAATCATCAACAGCATTTAATAGTCTACCGCCGCACATAGACCTCTCTTTAGAAAAATGGTTTTGGTCTATTATACCACGTTGGCCCCGAACGGGGTCGGTATAGGTTTATGTCAAGTTTTCCGTCTCATCGCAGTGCTGTTGTCCTGCGTAGTTTGCGCCCTTAGTCGACTCTTACGACACCCACGGAATGAACTTCGTATTCTAAATCCGTGCGGTGACGGAGACTACACAATAGTACACCTTTTTTTTTTTTTTTTTTTACGTGTGGAAGAAATCCCCTCGGACCGTCACATCGCCGGGGCTCTCGTTCGACGGGGCGGTGTGTCGGACTCGAACCGACTAAAACCACACGGTGTGCCCTCTTTGCGCTTCCAGTTTAGGAAGGGTGCAGGTAGCTATCTCCTTCTGGACCCCTCCCAGCGCCGGCCCGCTCCTGGTGCGGGCTCCGTCTCAAATTGACCTCTCTTTAGGCGGCGTCCGGCACACGCGGACGCCGCCCCCTCGACACAATAGTACACCTACATCTACTCCGTGGTCGGCACCAACGGAGCGCTACCACGGCCTCACACAAAACTATTTTAAGCTATTTTTTCACTAAGTGAAGTTACAGGATACCAAAAACTCCCCTCAACCTTATTCTGAGGGGGGAGGTGGGACTTAAGGGGCGGAAACGAATTGTGTAACTCTTGAATTGCAGGTCTATTATCACTTACCATCAGGTGACCGATCTCTTCCTTTGCTCTTCTATGCCATCAAATAAAATAGAGGGTGCAAGTATTTTTTTAATAAAGACCATGCCTTCAACTGCCACTTACCGCTGATGTCTTCCAGCTGCAAGGTCCAGGGTTTGTCGGCCGGCTTCAGCGCTTCTAACCTGTCCACGAAGGCGTCGATCTGCGCGGCCGCCTCGGGGTGGTCGATGCGCCGCTGCGTCTGGTCCTGGACGAGGCCGGCGATGGCGCGGCTCAGTATGCCCTCCACTGTTGTCACTTCTGTAAAGTTATTAGTTATTATATTCTGACTCTTTCGGAGGGTTGTTGTTTTCTTTTAAAAGATCTACTAGCCCATGAAATCTCCAGTATTCCCGTTTACCCTTCCCGCTAAGCTAAACTGCTTGTTAGAAATGGGTTCACGTCGGTAGTGTACTGGTCAGGATTTGAACCCACGACCTCTTGATCGCAGGTCCAACGCCTTAACCATTGTGAAAGTTTAGTTAGTTAAAATCATAATTATGATTTTAACTAACTATATATTTATATATATATTTTTAAACCCATCTTCAGACACTTTACACTTAAGTAGTACACTGAATGCGTAATGTACTAATGGAAACCGATCATGAACCCAAACTCGAAACGTTTAGTAGTAGAAACTGAAGAGTTCCCCTGGTTCTGTCGTCAGATACCTATAAGTAACATACAAACTGAGACACAAAATTTAGAAGTACATTTAAAATTATTGTCTACATTTGTTTACATTATTAGCTAGTTACAAGTGAAGAATCTTTTCGAGTTTGAACCTAACTAACGTGCGACACCGCCGGCGCACTGTATTCACACGACATGAATATGTCTCGACCAACTGAGCCCGCTGCGAAGAAGCCTTGTTCAGAAGAGAAAGAATGATTAATAACTAAAATCCTCTGCCTTTTTAGAACATACCCCCTTTCTGACTCTGAGCAGGTATTTCAAAGTCCAGTTCTGGTATCTTAACGCTAGTGTAGTCACTCTTCACCACCTGGCGGTTCAGGTCTGTCGGAGATTCCACCTTGAGTGTCCATCTGAAACAATATTCATCACATGGCACTGACAGCACAAACAACCGTTATCTGATAAAACTATAACGTATTCAATGATAATTTTAGTTTCTGAACCAAATTAAAAAGTAAAAAGTAGGTCAATAACTTTTACTAAACTAAAATTGGAGAACAGTCTCAGAGAGGAGCCCATACGCTTGCAAATAACATGACCTGTTACAATTCAATTCAATTCAATGAAATCACACATTCTTGCATTTCGTTGAAAAGTCTTTTTCATAGGACTCACTGGTGAATGTGCAAAAGTTGTTTTTTTTTTATTTATATTTTTATTTATATTTTCGCACTAGGAACATATCCTGTGTCACAGGGGACTTTACAAACTTTCATGAAATAGACACTAATAACACCCTGACACAGAACAGAAACAGAACAACAAGTTGTGGATCACACAAAGTGTCCCATGTAGGACCATTTAAATAACTATGCCATCCATATAGTCCATACTCCATAAGTATTTTACAGATTTTAAAATGGTTTTCTCCAATGTAGTACAGTACTGTACAGTGACTCATCAAGTTTGGCAAGCTAAAATATGACAACAAATCCAGAGACCATCCAGAAAAAAAAGACGTACCAACAGGGAGTTTTACTGGCATGTGCTGCATAAATGAGAAAAAATATGTAACCATATATGTCTTGCTACCTGTATGAAGTATTAAAAGTATATTATAACTGAGAACCTCCTTTAGAAGTCTTGATGTTACAATATTTTATACTTTATCACTAGGACCTGAAGTTAACTTTTCATAGTAATATCTCACCTGACTCCAAGTTCCGCATAGGCCCCTCCAGGCTGTATCTCATTGTTCTGGTAGCCGCATTCCTCACACGAGAAGGACATGATCACAACATTCTTGTAATATGGGATACGGGTCAGCAGTAGACGGGTCATACCCTGAAATCAGAGTTGAAATAAAAATTAGAATGAACGAAATAACACTAAGAAAAGATTTTTAAAAATTCCACCCATAAGGGTACAAAATGGGGGATGGAAATTTTTATAAAACATCATTATTTGTGGTACAGTTACAGGTAAAGGTACAGGTCAGTTTTCAAACTCACAGTAACTCCTCTTTAGTTTGTATCTTATTTTATATACCTAAAATCTTGATTCCTTGTAGTGTATGATGTCTAATGCCGAACACCACACGGACAAAGTCCTGGGAAAAATCTAGATATATATAAAGTACATACATTACCTATGGGAGACCCATGGGAGGTACAAATAGGGCAGATCAACCAGAGTGATACCATAGCCTTACAGAACACCAGTGTTAAGCAATTCCTTGCTTGTCATCGAGTGAGTGAGGTTACCAGAGCCTTAACCCTCACCTTCTTTATCCTGGGGGGTGGGACTCAAAGGGTAGCAACACACTTGTGACTCTTTAGGTGCACCAAGTGACACGGATGCTCACTTGTATTTCCAATTCAAAATAAAATGTCACTTTAACAAGGAAACTATACATAGTATATTAATTCCTGATATATCAGTATGTGGCAATTGGAATAAACATAAGAAATCAAATATCATATTAAATGGTACTCTGTTATTTCATGAAGTGAACCTTTAATGAACAGAAAAAAAAAACAATTGCCCTATTTTCTCTATTTATGTTATTATGAGGCAGAAGGCTAGAATATTTGGGGATAAGTGCATAGCATGAACAGAAAGTTTATGCCAAACGGATTTATGTGGATAAATGACGATACTGACATTAAAAATCTGTTCTAAATTCTAAATAAATAAAACAAAATTATAACCTCAAGACTAAAAACACAATTGCGAGGACGCCGTTTTAAGTCAACATATGCAGAAAACTTGTTCTAATATAATATACCTAGCGCTCCAAACACAATCAATATTCCCACTAACAGCTGGAATAGCGAAAATTACAAAGCAAATTTACATTTCTCGAAAGTCCGCAGTGTTTACTCACGTTTGAGTGGCAGTTCATGCATAGTGATTCGATCTCGGTCACTTCAGGGTCCTCGTCCTCCACATTCAGGTCCCTGAACACCGGCTTTTGTTCTGCGCTACACATTTTTAATGAAAACAATTAAAATTTAAAACTTTTAAGAGAGCTTTGCTTCTGACAATACGTTTAACCAGTGCTGCCAATAGTTGAATCACAGAACATATATACCCCTAAAGGGGTGAATGAACTCTCCAGTCTCCACCAGATTCACCATCTAAACCCACCAGAAAACCACTAACTAAAAGCTACCCTACTCTAATACGCACTAAATTTTCCACCAATCATTTTTTTATTAATAGGAGAAAACTATAAGTAGATTAATAACTAGTTTCTTTTATTAAAATGTATTACTGATAATCGTTTATATCTTTATAATCGTTTTTGTCAGCAACATCATCGTCGGTTCCATATTACTACGATTCTTTGGTACCGATTTGTTTTACAATGTTTATTTTTATTTCATATTTGTTGCAGCATTCTCTTTCCAACTTCATAACACAGCGTATTCTTAACACAGCAGATAAAAGATTTAATTGCATTCTATTACTCTGTTTAATACCTATAAGCTCTCAACTCAACATTGGCATTGAAATGAGGCAGTATTTAGAGAGTAATACCAAAGTTCGCTAATTCTTGAAATGTCGAAGTCATTTGGTCCCTAGGGCATCTTTGAAGAGCAATGGCTCTAGTATGGAGAAGTTCCTTAACACGCTGGGTATTGGTAGACAACCACGGACCGAGTTTCATTGGTTTGAATGATATCAATCTTCTTTTTTCTTCCGCTACTCAACTATATGGCAAGTCTGCACAGACCCGATTTCGTCAACTTTGAATTTTCTCCTGTGCCTTCTGGGGACATCAAAAAGATCATCCGGTGTGTCTATTGTACCGCAATGGTTTGTAAACCGTAAGGTGATAGCTACACGGGGAGTCGAAACCACCAGTTTTAAAGGAAAATCCACTAGGTTGGCAACACTGCGTTTAACCCAACTTCTCTGTGCGTTTTTCACGCATTTCTATGACAATTGACAGTAATGACAAAGGCGTCAGCGAGTGATGACACTTCAGTGACACTTATGTTTTTATCATACTTTGAGACCATAAACTTCTACTAACTACTACCATAAAACTAACAAATGCAAAATTTGAAGAGCTTATTTCACATATAAATTATTCAGAAGTCTTTCTTATCTTAGAACATTCAAATAATTTGAATTCTCTTTACATGATTATGTTACTAATATTTGTATAATCTATCAAGAAGCAGCTTCGATCTTATTTCATTTAAAACGCCGAATGTATACATTGAGCGTTTTGAACTGTAAGATGGCAGAGCGGAATAAATGTAACGGTAGCTGAAAACATCTCCTGTTTGATTAATTACAATTTACATTGCAGTTTATGAGCGTATGCGGTATTTTTAAATACTTTACACATTGTGATATCATAAGAAAATTGAATAATTTTGCGGCAAAAAATTCTAATGATTTTCGGCTCAGAATGATGGTCTGAATACACTATTTCAGTATTCGTTACGACGTACCTTGTCCATCCAGTATATTTGTTTCTGCAGGTACGTTATCAATATTTAAAACGTTAAGAAACAACAAACCCAAAATAAAATTTCATGAAGTTATACATTTTTTTATTGAGATTTAACTGTGCCTCAAATAATAACACCAACAACGAGGACATTTATTGAATTAATAAAAACTACAAAAGTGTTTCATCAACAGCCTATAACAGTCCACTGCTGGACATAGGCCTCTCCTTAGAAAGGAGGTTTTGGCCCTACTATACCACGCTGGCCAAACGGGTTGATATAGGGTTTGTTCCAAGTTTTCCTTCTCTTTGCAGTGTTGTTGTCCTGCGCAGTTTGCTCCCTTAGTCGGCTCTTACGACACCCTCGGGATGAATGAGGGTGGTGAAAAAAGTGTTTATATTGATCGAAACCAAAATATCTATGTTCTAAAATATTTTTTAATCTCTTTATAACTTTCTCTGGACAATTCGTTGGTATCGCAAATTTACTTATAAAATGACCAATGCCCATTTCTTGGAAACAAGGGCCAAAGGTAATTTTTGGTGGGGTTTACCATAATGGGTAGTTATTAAATAGGTACACACTACATGACTACACTTATTACTGTACAACTGTGCATACTACAATTTATTTCAAAAGATTCTCTTTCTATTTCTGCTCTGAATAGTAGGCATATGTCTATTTGTTTTGTTAAATTGCTTCTATTTATAATATATGTCCATTTAAACAGGTACCACGTACGTACTACTAATAAATTCGTGTTGCAAAATCCACCGACCAAGCTACGATTAGTTTAGCGCAAGATGTGGAATAAACAGATAATAATTATGTAGGTAGGTCAAAGGTGTCGGACTATTACTAGACGCATCTTAGCATCGCGTTGTGTTAAAAGTTTTAAGCAAATTCCGAAGAACGTTAAGCACGACCTTCAATTACTGGCACAGAAAGAGGTTCGCCACGTGCCGTAAGTTAAGCAATAAATAGGCTAATAGCTACCCGAAGGTTAAGACACCCTGCCGGCTGCCTGTGTCATATCGAATGCATGATGTCATTCAACAATATAAAATATAAACATAACCTTCGACGGCTGTTACGTCATTTCGCTATTTTAATCGAGCATGTTGTGTTGAAACCCGACTTAATTAAATATTACAGCAACTCTTATTTGGCTACTTTAGCGTGCTCATTTTTTATTTAGTCCGGTTACATCGTAGTATTTTCGTTCGATAATACGACTATTTTGTAATGTAAATATTTTTATACTGCTGAGGAAGAGGAACACGACCTTTTTCTTAAACAGGGTTATATCAAAGCGTTCCCGCCTTAGCGAATGTTTTTGAAACGAACCAGTCAATTTGGAATCTCTTCAAAGGAAGCAAGTGTTTTTTAGTAAATAAAAAAAAAATTGCGTGATATTGTGCTAGTCGAGTTATTTTAAGGATTTTGTTTAATATTTCAATTTAATCGTGAGTATTTTACCACTATTATTAAGCATAACCTGTCGCTATGCACTGTCGCTATGCAATGTATTTAGACATTTTTACCTTTTTGTATTACTAATTTGGATATTTATGTGACTATGACATCATTTTCAATACAATTACGTGTGGAGTAATAGGTAGGTACCTATTTACTTTTAAATTTTTTGTGCGTAAGTAGCACGGCGTAGTAGTCTGGTCTGAAACGTGTAGGTATGTTACTTCTTAGGTACCTACATATTTTTGGAACTTCATACGGTTTTTAAACACGCTTTTATTAGCATCACTTGTAAATAGATGTAACTGACTGAATACCAAGATCTATTTGTATTGTCCTCGATATAAAAATGACTTTGTATGTAGGTATACCTATGTAGTTTGTATGACTCCTCTATCATTTGGGGTTGATCTCGCATGAAACCAGGAGTTGAGTAGTAGTAGTATTCAGTGGGTGCTAGCCCTATCGAGTTTTAACTCTACGGTTCGACTCGGTTCTATTCTATTTTATATTCTCTTTATTTATTTACTTCTTTTTGCACATCACATCATCATCAACAGCCTATACTAGTCCACTGCTGGACATAGGCCTCTGCTTAGAAAGGAGGTTTTGGCCTACTATTTATACCACGCTGGCCAGACGGGTTGGTATAGGGTGTGTTTCAAGTTTTCCTTCTCTTTGCAGTGCTGTTGTCCTGCTTAGTTTGCTCCCTTAGTCGGCTCTTACGACACCCACGGGATGAATTGGGGTGGTGACAATTTGTATTCTTAATCCGTCACCACACGGACTCGGACGGATTTTGCACAAATAACAACTAATAGTACAATGGCGGATGTTTTTTTTCATGTATGTATAGATATGCACTGCGATTAAACGACATGTATTGTCGTTTAATCGCAGTGCACGAGGTTCCTTCCAGCTGTATGGCAAGAAGACATCTTGTTGTATTTGAGTGATAAAGAAATCATATTATAATATGACATGATTTTGGCGCAGTGAAGACGTTGATGAAGTCCGTGTGGTGATGGATTAAGAGTACAGAGTGTCGATAGTCGGTAAAGACATTACAGCGCGGAAGTATTACAATACTTATAAAAACTTTCGCAGTTATAAAGTTAGCTAGAATTTGATGCTAAATCCTACCTCGTTGGTTTTATTTAAATAAAAATATTAGAACCTGGGAGCCCTTCAAACCTTCAAGAAAAGAGTGTTCCTCAAGGGCCGGCAACGCGCTAGTGCCTCCTGAGCTGCAGGTGTTCATGGGCGGCGGTAGTCACTTTCCATCGTTCCAATTGACCCGTCTGCTCGTCTGCCCCCTCTACCCTAAATAAAGACCTATGCATACCTAGACGTGTGATCACACGGCTTCACCAACAACCGGTGTATAGGAAGTCCTTCGTTCGAGTGAGTAAAGTTACCCGAGGACTAAACCCTCTCCTCTCCTCTAAATCCAGGGGGGTGGGCAAATAAAGGGCTTCAACACATTCAGGTCATAGAGCTGCAGGTGTCCATAGGCGGCGGTCATCATTCGGTGACCCGTCTGCTCGTATGTCCCCTCATATCATAAAAAAACTCACCCATACATTAGTAATCTAATTTTACACAAGTGTATCGTACATCTCCATACGTCAGTTTCGTAAAAATAAATTTCTAAAACAATGTAAAATTTGTGCAAGTTAGAAGCTAAATTAACACATTTAGTCATGCATTACAGACGAAAAAATAACTCGTAAATAAAAACAATGATTTATTATCAGTTTTGATCCATACTTTGTACCTTTGTACAAGGAAGACTGCTAATGCTGACAGGCTAGCGGCTTCAGTACCTAACTTTCTTCTAGTAGACGGATCATGGCTCGTTTTAAACGTAACGCTATACTACTCTTCATCTGACCGAGTCCAGCTCTCCCGTGTGTCTGTCCGATCTACTTGACAGCTTCTAAAAGAGTGCCCTTCAATGCAGGAATTAAAACCATTGCATCTCCAAAAGATCCTGCTTAAGTGACTCGTGATGTCACGGCATATATTTACGTGTATATACGTTGCCTTCAATATAGTTAGGTAATATATATCGGACGACGAAATGCGGCGCGTGAATCGATACCGGATTAACACGCGACCCCACAGCCGAGTCGCAATGAATTTACGTTAAAAGTCGATGCCGCCATGTACTTGTAGACTTTATACTTAATAATAATAGTAATAAATAAATAATAATAATTTAAATGTGTTTTAAACGTGTTTTTTTATTTTAAATTAAGTTTGAACGAATTCTGACCGTTTAAAGTCAGTCAAAATCACGCCCAAAGGAGTCGGTTACAAACATACAAACAAACATACAAGTGAAGCTAATATAAAGCGTGTAAAAAGGCCATTCGCTTGTAGCTTTATACTTAAAGGTTGAGTAGGCTTAGTTAACCCTGATCAAAAGCTAGGGCTGGCACCGCACCACACCAATATTTATTCACAATGATGTTCTTGTGACATCATTGTTGCTTTCGTTGTAATCATCGTTTTTTCCTTGACAAACGTTCCGGCTTTACTTTTAAGAATAGTTAATGTTTAGTGTGTTACAATAATACCACAGACTGCATTAACAACTACACTTGGCTGTTTACAATTTAATTTGTGTTCAAGTAATCGTTATCCAAACATTGAGACTTTAAAATGTAAAACAGAGATAAAAAATCGGCACACAAAGAAATATCATGACAATGGGACTAAATTATAAGATATTTTTATAATGGTTTCAATTTTTTTTTTTAATATTGTGTATATTGTGAATAAATTAAAGTTTCGATTTATAATTATGAATTCACAAATTCTACAAATATGCGAAACGAAACGCATGCCATCGTAACATTTAATTACCCAGTCCGTTAAAAATCAAAGCAAATTCATTTTAATTTGTAGACATTCGAAATTTTTACACTCGCCAGTATTTAACCTAAATGTTACTAAGAGTTACGGTTTAAAATCTACCAAGTTCTTTTATAAGCCCTGTTTTTGTTCGGCTAAACACATTCAGATATCCATGACGTGTTCTCATGAAGATATTTAAATCACGGCATCACCATCTTTTTGATAATATATCTATGTCGGGGTGCGCCCACACGACGCAACGGTGACATTTTTCTGTTCGCTGTTCAGTGGAAAGATTCGATAATACTTACCTATGTATACCTACTGTTGGTGTGCTACTCTGAGATTATTTATATTGATCTAAACCAAGCTAAGCTACTTATTAAACGGCATGGACAATGTACTACGTCCGTTCAGACCGCAGTCGTCAGTATTAACCGAAATGTTTAGGAGAATTTTAAGTTAGCAACAAAAAATTGGACTTACAACAGTAAGATATAAAATCTGTTTTATACTTTGTTTTTTAATTTTTATGAGACCTTTTAACTGTGCTATCACTGTATTGAAGCGAACAAATAGTGGCCTATTGAAATCGTTCAGATTTTCTTTGAGTTATAGAGAAACGGTCAGTAATAGTTGTTATGATTATGGAAGATTGTAAATAGCAATAACATCCCACGCATTTATACTTGTTAGTTCAGTGGTTAGTCATCCCGACTACTGAGTCAGACATCGTGGGTTCGATTCCCATCCAACACACGTAAGAGTGTGGTGAGCGCGAACGTTTGTTCTATGACTGGGTAATTTATGTATAACATGTATTTATTTAGAAATATATAAGTACTAGTTTTGCCCTCGGCTCCGCCCGCGTGTGTCCCATGTTACTCGCTGATAATGTAGCTTTCCATTGGTAAAAGAATTTTTAAAAATCGGTTCAGTGGTTCAGGCTTCAAAGCGTGACAAACAAACAAACAAACTCACTTTCACATTTATAATATAATTATGGATGTTTATCAACAGTCTGGTTATTATAGTACAGGGTCTGCCCAGTTTGGGATCAGACGGCCGCGTGTGAGGTGTGCTAAGTTATTATTAATAGTTTATCTTAAACGAAAGTCCTGTAACAATTCTGGGTACAGGCAGTAAAAGAAACAAGATGGCCGAAACGATAACGAATTCGTTTCGTCATTGCTCTAAATGCGGGACTCCTCGCACGAGGCTCGTGACAGAGACAACACATTTATAGATTCTCTGTCATCATGCGTCTGCGCTCTCCTTATCGTGAGTGTTGTGAGTTCGATCCCCACATGGGACAACACTTTGTGTGATCCACAAATGTTTGAGTCTAGGTGTTCTTTGTTTGTGACAGGATATAGGTATTCCTATTGCTGGAGTTGTCTTTACTTAACAAAATAAGTCGAATGTTGAGAAAAGAGAAAAGTTTTGATTCGTTTGTTTCATAAACAAGCACAGGTGAATGACTGACGACACGCAGTGCCCACAGACAGACAATATTTGTACAAATGTATTGTTAAACCTTTTTACAAACACATTTTATCAGAGAACAGCCATTATTTGTAGAATGTCGCCGAATTGTAACATTTACACAGAATGTATAATTACTTACATAAATTTATATTGCTAAGTAGGCACCTACTGAGGATTTAGAATACAATGTAGCTTAGCAGTTTGACACAATTCGGACTTAAGGAGTTAAAATAATAGCTTAATACACCTTACACAGATCCGTCGCCAGATCCTTAACTAGACAGAGCCTTTGCTGCGGTAACCAGACTGCTGATAAACACACAATATATTTCTTACTACATACATGCAGATTATACTTAATTCAGGGTTACTAACCATTAGTCCAACAGTCCAATCAAATTTTTTTATTAATCATAAAGTCTAAAGGACACGTTAAAGACCATACGGACAGTCCGTAGTTGGACGCAGTAAGAGTACCTATGATCCGAAGAAGTGTTCGGACTTACTGCAGGACTTGCAGCTTTCTACCATCGTTCAAGGCGATAATACGTCTAACTTTCAAATATCACTTGGATAATTCAAAAAGGATGACTTTCCAAGTTACTTTTTGCGTGATACAACCACGCTGTGTCTTCCTAACTATCAACGTCTTCCTAACTACGAGTATGTATTTATAGACAACTTAGACAAAGAAAACTTTTAACTGTCATTTTAAGAAACCACGCTAAATTTGAGATCTTAAATTTTTAACAAATCAGCCATTTTGAATTTTTTTGACATTACCATGTTCGCGCGGTTTTTGTCGATGACGTACCACCGCTTAAGGTCAATATATAACTTTTATGTAAATTTATTCACGATGATGTAACGGACTAACAAAAAATCGTGTTTAGGCGTTTAGTGTGTGTTGCCAGTAGCGTGAAGATTTGTAGATTATATATATAAATGCATGATTAATGACCTTGGCGACGCATTTAAAGGCCGCTGCCCTCAATATCTGGCGCTGTCGTCGACCCGGCCATCTTAACTAGTCATATAAGTGGGTCGCACAGCGCTGGATCCAGGATTATGTTATTTAACTATTTAGATCAGAGCAAACATGTTACATTAATTATTTTAGATCTTGGTGAAGGCACTTCAATTTTTTTCAATCTAAGCATAACTAAGACTTTTATATTAAAGTATACCAGTGACGTAGGTGTCACACACTAGTAATATTCTGGTTAATCCCTCCAGCTAAACTAAATACTTCTGTGAGGAGTGGAGTCAACGTAATAATTCCTTAATGCACCCTGTTGCTATCAATCTCTCAAGCATTCGATCACAGGTCTGCTGTTCTAGTTGTTACACTGCTGGAGCTTCGAAAATGTGTTTGTGTGCTATGCTTCAAGCCTTAGTTAGTCAATTTATATAAGTAGGTTGTCAGGGACACACTAAGCCAAGGCTGCTCAACCCCAGGGCCGCGGACCACACTATGGCCCGCAGACGAATTTTAAATAGCCCGCGCGAGCCACCGCAGGCGAATTTTAATTGAACCTGGATCGACTGCCCTGCCCGCCCACTCTTGAGTTCGTGCACCTGTTACGTATCTAATTTTTAATTATCTTCCTCATTTTTTTTAACTTGTGATCTTGAACTGGACCAAACATATATACCTAGTCAGTTTATGTTAGAAGAAGTGTTTATATTGAATTTCAAAGGTATGTTACTCATTGGATTGATTAGATAGAAATTAAGTTTTCATTTTAAGAGCGCTTATGCCTATCTAAAATATTATTTTCCCTTTAAAAAATTGACCAATGCAGTTTGATTCAGTATGGCTGTCCTGTTCAGTCCTACCGTATTTTTCATAATGAATGGGAAAATAAATAATGTTTTACTAAATGCAAGGCGCATAAAACAATATGTTTACTTTGCTTCACTACGGTAGCTGTTGCAAAAAAAATTTAGCTGCCATAGCAGAATCATAATAATTTTGAAAAAGAGTACCTACCACGTTGGCAGTGCTATCAGAGAAGATTTTTTCAAGAAAAAAAGAAAATTATTCCATTTTCGTTAAAAACACGAGCTTGAATCCATGACGAAAACATCTTCCGAGATTTTTTTGCTTTTAGCGAAAAAAAATAAACCTTTTTTGATGAAGAAATTATCAAAGAAACTTTGAAGAAGCATGCAAAGAATCAAGCAAGGAATTTATTGGAGAAAAAGGTTTATCATGGGATAAAACGATATCTTTTTGCATTAATCTTTTAAATAAAAGGGTCCCACTGGTATATGAGAATAGTCGGGCATAAAGTAAAACATTTAATTTGATGAGATGGCAGCGAATTTTTATGGTAAGTAAGCGATTAATGGACAATATAAACAACCAGGCGTTCACTGCAGTTTTAGCCGCTTTTATGGTTACTGCTTTGTTCCTAAGGGCCGTTGAATGATAGTTGCATTTCATAGCCTGTATCATTCCTCCATAAACACTATTTTCAATACATAATAAAAATTAAAATCTGACTGATAGTTCCAGAGATGATCGGGTTTAAACAAACAACCAAAAACTCTAGCTTTACTACATTAGTATAGGTTTAGTTAGCCGTCACTTTCTATTCTAAGACTCCTTCCTCTACCCCTTTTTTTTTCCGTGCGGAAATCCCCTCGGATACCACCTATTGGTGGCATGTCGGACTCGAACTGACTAAAACCGCACGCCGTCTCGGGTACTAATAGCCGGGGGAACCAGGTATACCCTAGAAAGGAAGTCCCTGGTGCCCCGACATACCTCGGGGCGAACCCCGGCCTCCTTCGGCTAGGGTGACAGATGGCCTCACCTTCCTTCCTCTACCCCTCGTTTATATCTTTCAATCCTACATATTATCTCAATAGCGCGGTCTAATCGCCTTAGTTTGAATAACAATCTTTTATGGTTTGACGAAAATTATCAAAAATTACGATCAAATAATTATCGTGATGCCATACAAAGGTATTCAGGTGGACAAGGAGGCCAGGGTCAATGTGTAGGAGCGGCGCTTAGAGGTCACGAGGAAGCTCGCTGTGTTTACCGATCCACTCGGTCAATGATAGAACTCGCGGTAGTTTTGGAGTAGTTGTCGCGTACAAATAATATTGCATCTAATACGGTGCGACATGTGACAGAGATGTACCACCGAACAGACATAATATTACGGGGGCAAATAAAATATAGGGATCGTTCGAAAATGAATAATCATCCTCCGAGCCATTTGTCAAACGAGGTTGGGGTCTATTACGATACAGCTGAACTTCGATTTTTTCCATGGCTGTTGTTAGATGCTGCCATATCAAAGTTCTGTAGATAGAATGCTGTCGGACTTTTTAGGGTTCCAAATACCCGCCACAGATGTCCGTATGGCAACCGAGACCATGACGCCTTAACTCTGAGGCACCCATCTACAGACTAACTTGGGTCTGACGGGCAAGGGTTGATTGATTTTGCAATGTGCTAACCTACTCGTTACCAATTAGTTACGAGTCCATATTTCAGAATCTATAATACAAATGTTTTTCTAGTATTGGATCTAGGTACAAAAGAGGTGCTCCAAAACGATGAGTACTGTTACCCTGAACCTGGTGTCCAGTTTTTGCCCATTGATTTCCATATTAAATAAATAAACAACTATTTCAGACATCTGACACACAACGCCATCTAGTTACAAACTAAGCAGAGCTTGTACCATGAAAGTTAGATTAACCGATAGAATACTTATAATCTTTATTACGAGTAGATCATAGCTGGATCGCTGTCCAATACAGCTCAATCAATCTTTACTAAAGACTCAATCTACTTTACTTTAGAAAGTCCAGGAAAAATCCACCTCCTATTCTCCATCGAGGTGTCAAGGAATTTTAAAAACACTTCCGAATGGCTTAATTAACAGCCCATTATCCCACTACTTTGACATCTTAGTATATAAAATATCCACAAGCCCTCCGTCTCATGCTTCATCATCATCCTCATCAACAGCCTGTAATGGTCCACTGCTGGACATAGCTCTCACCTTAGAAAGAAGGTTTTGGCCTACTATACCACGCTGGCCAGACGGGTTGGCTTGGTATAGGGTTTGTTTCAAGGTTGCCTTCTCTTTGCAGTGCTGCTGCCCTGTGTAGTTTACTCCCTTAGTGTGCACTTACGACACTAAAGAAATTATTTTACAGGTCGTTACAAATGTTCAAAGGTTCTTTCTATTTATGTAAATATGTGCTTCATCAATACCATAGTTCAGTGGGAGTGAACCACTGACCTCCAACACCACATTTTTTTCAATATTGTGACGCACACACGCCCAGATAAATGTTCAGCAATGAAGTCATACTTAAATTTAATTTATTGCATGACACGAAGATGACGATAAGAAACACAAACCCAATAAATACTATATTTTATATTTATGCACTTAATACACTTCAAACATTTTAATAGTTACTGATAAAGAACTTTTAATAGCGATATTTAGTAGTATCAGCCGATAGTTTTTTTTCTTTTATGGTGTGGTGTCACGGTAAGTGACTACCGATGCCAATGGACACATGCAACTCATGAGTCACAAGTGCGTTACCCCTTTTTGAGTCCCCCTCCCCCAGAACCAGGGGGGATGGGGTTTGGACTGAAAGCAATGATTTGTCAGAAATATGCCGGCTCGACCGGAGTGATACCATGGCCTAACAGAAAACTGGTGTCAATTAAGCAATATTCTTTCCTGGCTTTTCGTTTTGAGCTGCAGGTGTCCATGGGCGGCGGTAGTCACTTACCATTAGGTGACCCGTCTGCTTGTTTGCCACCAGTTACTCGTATTTTCTAACATATTTTTTTTAAGGTAAAATAAAAATTGAATTATAACGTATTTATCATATTCCAGAGCCATGGGAAAGGACGACAAGGAAGACTCCGGCTTCGGGTTCAAGGACAAGGCGAAGGCTGAGGAGACCCTGCGCCTGTTGGAGCAGCACGACATGAACTACAGGAGACTCACAGTCAGGGGGCTGTTGGGCAGAGCCAAGAGGGTACTATCTAGTAAGTATACAAAGGCCTTTCCCATCCCCATTACTGGAAAATTAGGTGAAGTGACAATTCCAACAGTCCGCTTTTAATAAACTTTTTACCTTTCGCAAGAAACCATTGAAATAAGAACCTAGTCGTTTGCAATATTTTCCCACTGACAGGACTTCTAAACCTGCAACAAAATACACCTACCTCTAAGGTCGGCCACCCACTAGTGACTCTTGAGTCGGGTGATCGTTTTGTTTGTTTGTCTCGAAATGATATTCAGTTCTTGTATGGCTGGGTTTACAATTACTGAACAGTCAGGGAGCGATATCTGCGTCCGCATTGTTGGCACCTTTAGGTGACGTACCGTTTAAAAGCCGAATTACTAATGCTCGTACTTATGTGTCTCTTCTTGCATTAGGGAGGTAAAGAATGGTAGCAGCATCTCACGTTTTGTTAGTAGCTACCTCACTGGGGGTAACGATAAAGTAGAATGTCGAAATCGAACAGACTAAAACTACACGGTGTTCTGTTTCAAGTGGCCCATTGTCTGGGAAACGCTTTTTTTCTCGTGTTTTTGAAGGAACTTTTACCCACATGGGCACGCTAGCTCCATTATACCTTATACTAACTTATTCTCTACAATTAGATCAACTTATGAAGGAGAATCATTAAAAGGCACCAATACCAAACTGCCCAATTTTTGGGCTACTTCAGTTTTTGGGTTTGCTGTGTGTTAGTCCAAAGTCAAATTTATTCAAATTGAATTCCTTCAGTAATGATTCTCTTTCGGGTTTGTTCCTGGCACATTCTATCAGCCAATGCTGCAAGTCCTCTAGCTGATTGCATACATTACAGTTTGGTGATTTTACTTTTCCCATTACAAATGTGAACTTTGCCAATGGAAAGTGCCCCGAACGGAGTCTTAGTGCCAGTTTTATATAACTTGTACCTAAGTTGTAATCTTCAAACCACGGTACACGCGGGGGCCCACCCTGTATTCCCTTACACCATATTCCTTTAGTTTTTGACACCTCATCAAACTTGTCCTTCCATTTGTGGTATTTTATAGTGTTGCCAATAATCCGGTAAATACGTTAATTCAGTTCCCTCCTGTACTGCCAATTTAGACATACGGTCAGCCTCCTCGTTACCCTTTAACCCAATGTGCCCTGGTACCCCTTGCAATTTAAGCCTACTTCCGTTTTTAAGACTCTGGTTACAAATTTCCAAGATTTCATAGGCTATCGATGCACCTCTGATACCAGAGACGCATCGAAACGGGTGTAATCTAAGAAGTAACACTAAATATTTACAACTTACAGTGACGAAAGCAGAAGATAAAATAAAAAATATTAAAGAAGCTATGGAGGTTTTCGAGAACTGGCTCGAAAAGCTCAGCGCCAATAAAGAGAGCAAGGACAACGGTAACAGTAAGAAGACTGAGAAGAAACAGGAGAAGAAAGAAGAAAAGAAAAAAGAGAATAGTAGTGACCAGGTACGTAGAACAATACATGCTCGTATTGTTTTTAAGTGACGTCATAAAAAGGAGGGGAATCTCAATACTGATTGTTTGTTGTCCCAAAACTGTGTCAGTTATGAACCGACTAGTTTTTGCTAGTGGCTCCCACGCTAGGGTAGTGGGTAAAAGTAATCTATGTCATTCCTCAAGAATTAAAGTATCTCCATGCAAAGTTTCATTAAAATCGGTTTAGCGGTTTAGCCATGAAAGAAAATCTAAACAAACCAAGCTTTCTCTAGCATCTTTAATCTATTCCAGGAATCTTCTTCAGACGTGGAAATGGACGAAGAAGAGAAACAGCCACAGAAGGCGCTCCCAGCGGACACCGTCCCTGGGCTCGGATTCAAAGACAAGGATACTGCACACTCCACCCTTAAGGAGCTGGAGGGGAGAGACCCTGACTACCAGAAGTTGGCTATCAAGGGTCTCATTGGAAGGGCCAAGAGGGTGCTCACGTGTGAGTCTTATTTTTATGTTGGTACCTTATATAAAAAAAACAGGGGGAATTCACGATTTTAACGAGATTTTCTGAACCGATTGTCCATTGCTTACTACTGCATGGAGTCTTGTGGGTTTGATCCCCACATGGAACCTCTTACAAATTGTTGTTCTGAGTCTGGCTCCGTTTCATGTGTGTTTTTATAGGCCCCCGTGACACGAGATAATATTCCTGGTGTTGGAGGACTTGTCTTTTAATAAAGAAAAAAGAAAATAAAATATTTAAATTATTTTTGTCAACTTTTTTCTTTTTATGTATTGACACTATTTGCAAAACGAAAAATTCTTCTGTTGACAATCAGAAGAAAAAACCTAGTTAACTATTTTGCAGTTGCCCATTTAGTCAGAGAATGCGTTTAAATGCATCTGGCTTCGACAATTCTAAAAGCTTTTCAGCCATTTCCTGGTGTAATACTTAAAATAAAAATATAAAATTTTGACAAAAAAATAAAGAAGCATATTTAGGGGTACCTTTATCATTTAGGGATATGAAAAATAGATGTTGGCCGTTTTTCAGACCTACCCGATATGCACACAAAATTATATAAAAATCAGACCAGCCGTTTCGGAGGCGTTTTTAAAAACCACCGCGTCACGAGAGTTTGATACAAGGTGTCTCAAAAGAAAGTTTATATTTATTTAGCTTACTGCGTGAACGCAACGAGTCCGAGGGGCGCGGGGGTTATGTCAATCGGTAGCCTGGCTCTTGGGAATTCAGTCGCTATGGAGCGTTTCTCGGGAGCAGACCGTGCGTTGTGCGTGCGAGAGTTTTACAAGAACGGTAATTCGGCGACTGTAGCGCGTAGAAGGTTCTGTAGTGTTCGAGGTTTTCGCCATTTAAATGATGCGCCAAGCATTCCTCTTATTCGAAAATGAGTCAAAAAGTTTGAAGAGACCGGTACAACGCTGGAAAAACCAAAATCCGGGCGACCAAGGTCATCAAGAACGGTAGAAAACGTGGAGCGTGTTAATCAGTCTGTTCGTGACGACCCGAACCTTTCAATTCGGAAGCGCGCAAGTGCTTTAAATGTGCATAGATCATCATTACACCGCATTTTGCACAAAGACCTAAAGCTGCACCCCTACAAAATTCAATTGGTGCAAGAATTAAAGCCCAAAGATGCCAGTCAGAGGCTTGACTTCGTAAATCAGGCGATTGAGCGCTTTTCAACGTTTACCAACATCTTGTTGTTGGATGAAGCTCATTTTCATGATAATGGACACGTAAATAAGCAGAATTGCCGCTACTAGAGTGCAATGAATCCGAAACGCAAAGATCAGAAACCCCTTCATTCGCCTAAAGTGACCGTATAGGCTGCGATGTCGGCGCGAGGAATTATCGGCAGTTACAGTGAATTCAGAGCGTTATGTGGAGATGTTAGACGACTTCTTGGCGCCTGAACTGCAAAACTTTCCTGGCTATACCCAAAGAACATGGTTCCAGCAGGACGGAGCAACGTCACATACGTCCAATACGTCTCTGCCACGAGTTCGTGAAATTTTCTCAGGAAAATTGATCTCCAGGAGAGGTGACATAAATTGGCCTCCACGCAGTCCTGATTTAACCCCTATGGACTTTTTCCTATGGGGTTATCTTAAATCTAAAGTTTACGCGAATAAACCGACTTCCCTGGCGCATTTGAAAGAAAATATCCGTCACGAAATGGCAGCCATCACTGAGTCTATCTGCCGAGCCGTCATAAGTAATTTTACTGTTCGATTAAATGAGTGCCGCGAACGCGAGGGTCTACATTTGGACGATATTATTTTTAAGAAATAAATTCCCAAATTGTGTACTTTAATAATTAATAAACATTTTTGCGATACACTGCTTACTTTTTTTTAAATCGATCTACTAAATATAAACTTTCTTTTGAGACACCTTGTATATTAGAAATAAAATGTATATACTTTATGTATAGGTGTTCCGTACACAGTTTATCTATAATATGTATGTATTTAGAAAATATATGCAGTTCTGTTCAATTTGAGACCAGAACGGCCTTTGTGGTGTTCTCGAGTTATTAGCATCATAATAACTTTCATAACTGGTTCTGGCAGGCACTCGCGATGAGACCAAACTGTCCAACATCAAAGAAGCGATGTCGATCTTCGAGCAGTTCCTGGACGACTTCGACACGCAGCACATGAGCAGGCAGAACAACCCGTACCTGAGCCTCGGCCTCGTGCGGACCGCACAGAAGTTGGCCGGCGATGACGTCACTGAGCAACAGGTGCGTGGCGGCTCACTTCGGCAATTACATACATACACACACTCACGGTGACGGATTAAGAATACAGAGTGTCACCACCCCTATTCATCTCCTGGCTGTCAAAAGAGAGACTAAGGGAACAAACTATGCAGGACAACAGCACTGCAAAACCCTATACCAACTCGTCTGGTCAGCGTGGTATAGTAGGCCAAAACCTCCTTTCTAAGGAGAGGCCTATGTCCAGCAGTGGACTGTTAAAGACTGTTGGTGATGACGATGATACATACACTCACGCCTACATTGTCAAAGCGGTTGGCAGATGTCTATTTAACGTCCACATTTTGCCATTTTTAGTCATTCTTACCTGATTGTGAGGAGTCTTGCCCTCAATCAGTCAATTTAAGTAATTAGGAGTTCAATATTAAAAGCAGTTCAGAAAGTAAGACAATAATATAGAAGTATTTTTTTTTTATGTAATAGGGAATAAACGAGCATGAACACCATGAAAACTTACAACTAAGGAGTCACAATAGCGTGGCCGGTCTTTCTTCCTTTTCTTTTCTTTCTTTCTTCTTTTAGCTTTTCTTTTTATACACCTCATAGACGACCGTCTGATCCCAAACTACACAGAGCCTGTGCTATGGTAACCAGACCACTGATAAACACATTTATACATTTCTAAATACATAAATATTAATGATAAATGACACCCAAATACAGAACAAATGATCGTGCTCATGATACAATTATTTATTCACGGTGGGAATTGAACCCACGACCTTCTGACTCTTCAGTCAGGATCACTATACAACTTAGTCAATTTACCAATGTATTTCCAGAATTCATTTATCGCCGCGTACACTTCGGTGCGGGGCGAGTACAAGCGCCTGAGGACCGTGGCCTCCGGTGAGGGCGAGAAGACCTGGGACATCGTCAGGAACGTCGCCCTTAAGGACCTCAAGGAACAGGTACCGGAATTACTTAATATTAAAAAAAAAAACTTGTACACGTTTGCTACGTTTTAGAAAAATATTGAAGTCCTTTTTTTTCTTTTTTAATTATCTAAGAGAGTTAAATATTATTTTCAAAAATATTTAAATGTTAAATATTTTTGAAAGCAAACAAAAGTTGGATTATTTTATTGTAACACTGAATATTATAGGTAAATTAGACGACCGGATGGCGTAGTGGTTCCTGTAACGGACTGATATTCTGAAGGTCGCTGGTTCGATTCCCGCTTAAGTCAAACATTTGCGTGCATGAACTTTTAATGTTTGATTTGGTCTGGGTGTTTCTATGTATAATATGTATGTATTTACACTAAAAAGTACATATGTATTTAAATCAGTTGTCTAGTACCCATAGTACAAGCTCTGCTTAGTTTGGGACTAGATGGTGTTGTGTGAATGTGGTACAATATTATTATTATATACTAGCCCGCTGACGTCATAAACCCTTGACTATGACGTCATAAACCCTTACTCTATAGCGTTTCACAGAAAGTATCATTTCAAAGTTTCACAAAAATTGATTTGACTCTTACGTCCATCGTATTTTACTTTTTAACCTAACAAAAAAGTAGGTTTTCAATTCAGTTGTATTTATTTTCAATTACGTTAGAACCTTACCTTAGAACTCAAATTTGATGGTAAAGTTCCACCACTAAGGATGAAAATACAGTTTTATAAAATTCATGATGATATAGTTTAAAGTTAATTATGATTAATTGCCGACAGTACGCCGAAGCCAAACTCTTCAATGAGAAAGACGAGCCCACAAAAGAGCACCTTCAGATGCTGCTATGGGCCTACTCCCCTGAAGCGGCGAGGGTCAAGAAGTACCTCCCAGAGACCAAGGAGGAGAACGATGGCAGCCGGAAGAGGAGGAGCAGCGCAATGGACGACTCACCCACCAAGAGGTCCAAGGAGTGATTGATCTGCATTTATTACGAACAATTAAATATATTTACTGAAACATCAGATTTATTTTATTATAAATGTATATATAATAAATAAACCTATCTTCCTAAAGGGGTGCGCTGAAGGGTGTTGAACACCTGGTCCCGGGCACTTGGTGGTAAGTGACTACCGCTGCCTATACCTAAATACCTGCAACCCTACAGTCATAAGGTCACCGTTCTTTCAGCACTCCTAGCCACAGAATTAAAAATGCTTAGCTAACAGCGGCTAATATATACATGTTTCATATTTAATGGACAGACATACGAGTATATCAATAAGTTAAATGTACTTGTTTAGTTGGATGTAACCCAACGAACGCGGATATTTAGTAAGTCACAGACGCGAGACCTGTCTTTAAGTATATGCCTTTTTCATGGAATAGGGGGCAAACGAACAGACGGGTCACCTGATGGAAAGCGACTATCGCCGCCCAAGAACGCCTGCAACTCAGGAGTCACAAGCGCGTTGCCGGCCTTTTAGGAAGGAGTACGCTCTTTTCTTGAAGGTTTGAAGGTCGTATCGGTCCGGAAATACCGCAGACGATAACTTGATACACAGATTGGTAGTGCGAGGAAAAAAGTGGCTTGAACAGCGCACAGTGGTGAAGCGCCAATTATCCAAGTGGTGGGGATGAAAATTTTGTGGAACGATGGCGGAAGGTTGCGGCTGGTATTAGTTCGAACAATTCCTCAGAGCACTCTCCACGAAATATACGATAGAGAATGCAGAGCAAATCTACATCTCTACGTAATGCCAAGGGATCGAGCCGGTCGCAAATCTTTTGGGTATCGACGATTCGAGTCGCTCTTCTTTGGATTCGGTCCAGAGGGAGAAGCTGGTACTGTGATGCCCCTGCATAGAGATGAGAGCAGTATTCCAGATGCAGTCGTACTTGGCCCTTATAGGGATATGCGTATGCTTCAATGTTTATATTAATTATATACCGATAACCTGGCATTCAACAGGTTAAAGATCACGAAAAGAATTATCAGATGTTGAGCAACCGGCTGGAGCGTGCAGTGGTTGGCCTACTTTATAAACACAGAAACGACTCTTATTAATTACATTAATCATGATAAATACTGAATGGTGTAGTAAACAAACATACTCGTTGTACAATATCTCATCAATAATGGTGATAACGACATAGCTAAACAAAAATGAACAATCGTCACCTCAGATGTACATTTTGCCTGCGTTCAAACGAAATTCGTTCCAATATACGAGCGAAATACTTGACTCCAACTAAACCTATGTTTTTAATGGTTTTAAAAAAGAAATAAATGTGAACTAAATTATTTAATACTTACTACAAAGTTCTAAGATAGGTATCAGAAAAATAGGTAATCGTCAAAGATTAAAGAAAATGACTTCTGCGTATAACAAAACACGTCTTCCCTATGATCGATTTGACAGTACGTTGTAAACACAGAGGGACAATGACCCTTTAAATTTTTCCGCAAACATCAATGATAAGTCAACAATTAAATACAAAATGTGCTTTTAATTACATCGCCCAACCATTTTATACCTATTCGGAATAAATTTATTGGGAACTTTGGTGTATTTATAGAGTTTCATACAAATGTCGGTATGGGCGTGTTAAGTTGAACGTTTCGGCTATTTTTGGACTAAAAGTGAAGTAAAAAGTAATAAAACCTATGTTTAAGTTCATGTTTAAGTGATTCATAATGCATCTGTGCAATGTTACACTTCACAAACTAAAGTAATGGTGATGGGAGCTGTGAATTCTCTGGTGAGTACTTAGAACACATTTTGTATATCTACGTGACTGTGACTGGTTCTTCTTTCATATTTTTAACTGAAAATGAGTATTAGACTACTGAAAAATTGCTATTCGATTGTAGGACAGAAGATAATTTGAATTTTCATATCAGCATATTTTCATTAATAGTAATTTAACTAATTAACTTATATTAAAATCGACTACATAGTACTGTAAAAAGTATTCTATTCATTCATATCATGACATTTTCATTTATAAAAAAAGTAAGTATAGGAATAAAAGATAATGTAGAAGTTAATTACTTACTCCAAAAACACATAAAATTTAATTTAGTTCAAGTAGAGATGTTTTGTTTATGGATCATAAGTTTTTCATTCTCTTTGTTATACTGTAATCAGTTGTCTGGACCCTAAGCAGATGTGGTGTAGTGATTTTTAGGGTGCTAAAGAACTCCCAATGGAGCCCACCCTTTATTTTATATAGTCAGCCAGTTATTAGCGACTGTAATGGATCATAAATAATGTTGTAATCATAACGGGAGCATGTAGTTTTGAGTTTGATCCATGACAAAGTGAAAGTAAGGCCTCTAATTGTCTGCTTTTGTAGTGTTTTTGATAAGCATCCATATTTTATTTGTTATTTTTATGGTATAAGGGGGCAAACGAACAGACAGGTCACCTGATGGTAAGCAACTACTGCGGCCCAAGGACAACTCAAAAGTCACAAGTGCGTTACCTCCCTTGGAGTCCCTCCCCCTCGAGTCAGCAGGAGGGGGGATTTGGGCTCCGGTAACCTCACTCACTCAGTGAAAGGCAACGAAAGAATTGCTTAACATCGGTTTGCTGTGAGGCCGTGATATCTCTCCGGTGGAGCTGACCCATTAGTGCTTAAGTATGGCTCTCCATCATATCAAATCCTCATATCAACCAGATATAGGGACTATTGCATAACATCTACATAAAAATTTTCTTTTTTTTGTGTGTTAAGCTATTATTATATACATCAAACCCTAGCAACATACCTGTGACTTCAGATTGGTGTCCTGTATAATTAATTAAATATTGTAAAAAATTATGTAATGAAAAATAAGTGCAGTTTGATGCAGTGTTGAAGCAAAATCGTTCAAAAGAAAACTTTATTCCATTGTAATTATGGTAGATATTTACTTAAATGTGATCCATCTGTTGCATGATATAACTCTGTGCCATATAACTAATATATTATGATATTATTGCAGCTACCGCCAACACGACTGGAGGTTGCATGTGGCAGCTAGATGCAGTGCATCATGCATGCACAGAGACACAGCATGGAAGTGCCCAGCGACGCCAGCTACTGTTAGTATAGCACTTTATCCTCCTACATTTTTTTTTCCTGTTAAAAAGCCAATCCCGCATTAGGAATAACTATATCCTGTGTCGCGGGGGACTTTACAAACATACGTGAAACGGACACAAAGAACACCCAGACTCAGTACAACAATTTGTGGATCACACAAAGTGTCGTCCCATGTGGGGATCGGACCCACAACACTCGGCGTAGTAGTGAGCGGCGTGGCGACCGCTTAAACCACTACGCCATCCGTGCAGTCGTGTGTGAAAGTGTGTTGGAATTTATGGACGTTTTTTAATCTTCTATATCTATACATCTATACAAATAAATAAAATTGGAGTGTCTGTTTGTAATATTAAAATAACCGCTTTTTACTAAAAGCATATATGTATGTTTACACGGTACATATGCCAAAATAACATTTTTTACAATTTTTGTCTGTCTGTTTGTTCCGGGTAAACTCTGGAACGGCTGGACCGATTTCGCCGGGACTTTCACTGGCAGATAGCTGATGACATAAGGAGTAACTTCGGCTACTTTTTTTAGACTAGCTTTGCCCCGCGGCGTTGCCCGCGGTTATAACAACAAACGCGGGTAACACCGCGGGTCTCAGCTAGTCTTTTATATAAATGAACCACTTCTAACTTAACAGTTGATCTATATCTATACAAATAAACAAAATGTGTCTGTTTGTAATGTCTAAATACCTAATAGGTTTTTTTCATGCTCACACGGTTATTTGCACGATACCTATGAATAAAAACCAGTTAATTTTTTTTTTGTCTTTTTGTTCCGGGTAACCTTCAAAACGGCTGGACCGTATTTGATAATATTTTACTTCCAGGTAGCTGTCTATATAAGGAGTAACTTAGGCAATTTTTTCTCTCAAAAAAACTATAAAATTTTGCCCGGTCGGGAAATCGAACCCATCAAGGCAGCGCTTTTCAAATTCCACGCGAACGAAGTCGCGGGCACAAGCTAGTAAAATATTTATTTTCCTTTTGATTGCACGTATAGCGTCGTGGTTTAAGAGGTCACCTCGCCGCTTCCTCCTGCGCCGATTGTTGTGGGTTCGATCCCGACATGGGACTCTGGGTGAGAGACTGGGTGTTCGTTTCATGTATGTTGTACTCACTCAATTTAAGAAAGTATTGTAATTTCTTCTTGCCATTCACCGTTACGCACCACATCAATGGTGTTCCTATTCAGAATGTACACACCCCTAGTGTGAGGTTATTTCACACCAACTCATGCATGAGATGCACTGTTTATGATTTAGTTGCCGAAAATCGTAATAAATCATAGCAAAAATTTTCACGAGTTAAATCCATAGTGATAAAGATAAGTAATTTTAAAAATGATGATGTATGAATGAAAACAAAAGATAAACAAATCACAGCTACATGAAACAAATTGTATTATTCAGCTAAAGAGTTCCATTCTTAAATGTTATAATAACTTTTTTAATATTGTTCTGTAACTGGCCAGTTCCGGCAGCCCTCGTAATTAACATAAAGGCGAAAGTTTGTATGGATGTTTGTTACTCTTTTACGCAAAAACGGCTGAAGGGATCTCGATGAAATTTGACACAGAGATAGATTATAGACTGGAATAGCACACAGGTTGTGGGGTTCGCGTGGGATGAGTAAGGTACAACAACGACCGTACGGCGCAGCTAGTACGTATATACAGCTAGTAGGTACCTATATCATTAAATTGTTTGTGTTCCTAATACGTGGTGCTTGCTACGTTGTATTATATCGACAATGTTTGTTGCAGGCGAGAGGGACACTTGGGAAGACTGGGGCAGTCGCTCCTCCCTCAGTCAAGTTGAAGAGGTATGTCCATATGTATGTATAATCTTTTGAGTAGTCCTTTATCCGTCTGTCCGTCCGTACGTAGTTTTAAGACTAGAAAGCTGTTATTTTATATTAATCGCAAAATAGAATATTAAAAAGAAAATAAAATTATGGTACCGCCCCTACACGTAGGGTGGATTGTTTTTTTTCGTGATGGTGTAGGGTATCGTTGGATAGATCTTTCAAAAACTCTGCAGGAGCGTGAAGACTGTTTTTCAATTCAGTGATCCGTTTGCGAAATATTGAAAATTAATGGGCTTTTAACAATCACGATACTTATACATTAATATAATAGATTTATACAAGTACCACGTCTAACTTATGACATATAGTTCCTATAACAAATCCTCATCACTTGGATAGTTGGCGCTCCACTACTGTGCGCTTTTCGAGACACTTTTGACCCGCATAACCAATCTGTGGAACGGGTTATCGTCTGCGGTATTTCCGGACCGATACGACCTTCAAACCTTCAAGAAAAGAGCGTACTCCTTCCTAAAAGGCCGGCAACGCGTTTGTGACTCCTGAGTTGCAGACGTTCATGAGCGGCGGTGGTCACTTTCCATCTAATCTACTTATATAAGTTAGAAAAGGTTTTTTTAAGTACAACATATTTTATTGCGCCTGAACCATGATAAATTCTTTATAAACTGTGTTCTTCAATCGCTAATATTCCACCGGGTGGTAGTGTTATAAAGCAATTATCTATGAAGGTACCTAAATGCATACCTTTATACTAGTAGATAGTCTACAAACAGTCGCTAAGCCCAATTTTTATTACATTACAAATAAATGAGATGTCCGGGCTCCGTTTCCAGGACTTTCAACAAGTTCATGTCTAAATTTAAACTAAATCGGTAATAATCTTGTAAATAAACCTTATTTTGTATGGTTAAAAAATCCTAAATATCGTCACCGATACCTTGGTTTTCGGTATGTAGGTAAGAAACATACGAAAACCACATACATGTTGTGTCTTAAATAGGATAGCAGCACGGCTGACTGGAAGACATCAGCCTTTCCCGGCGCGACGCTTCCTTCACGTGTTCCTTCCTGCCTCGTTTTAGAGGCACGCGTCTATAACCATAGAGTTACTCGTGTTATCCATCCATACTTCCATACTTATATGTATTATATAGTGAGTCTGTTTGTTTGTTACGCTTTCACGACTAAACCACTAAACCTATTTTAAAAACTCTTTCACCAATGGAAAGCTACATTATCAGTGAGTAACATAGATAGGCTACTTTTTACTGCGAAAACCGTCATACACGCGAACGGAGCCGCGTTCAAAAGCTAGTCAAGAATAAAAAAATAAGATTTCACGGCACCTATCCAAGAGAACCAATACTATGAGTCTCTATACGAAAATAATTCATAATTTCAACGTTTTCCTTGTCTCCAGGGTCCTACAAATAGAGCCGCTATATATTTATAGAATAGGTGAATGCGACAAACAAATATATTTCTGAATTCCGAGAAGGTTAGAGGTGAACTCTTGACCTTTGCCTATCTTTATACAAGAATTAGTTTGATTTAGGCCACTTGAGGTCCCCGTCCCACTGGACTTTCCAAT
Source organism: Arctia plantaginis (assembly GCA_902825455.1). Taxonomy (NCBI): domain Eukaryota; kingdom Metazoa; phylum Arthropoda; class Insecta; order Lepidoptera; family Erebidae; genus Arctia; species Arctia plantaginis. The sequence goes on along the minus strand of CADEBD010000321.1, from coordinate 285,989 downwards.
CACAGAAAACCCGGCCTTATCGAGCTTGTTTTTTTATAAAGTATAGGAGGGGGAGTAGACTAGACGGTTCAAGTGACGGTAAGTAACTACTACCTACCGCCCACAGCCACCTGCAACTGCTGGCACAAGCGCGTTGGTGCTCTTTAAGTCCTCTACCAGAATCAGGAGGGATTTGATCTCCGGTAACCTTAATCAGTCGGTAATGAGTAACAAAAGAATTGGTTTACACCGGTTTTGAGGCCGTGGTATCACTCCGGTCGATCCGACCCATTTGTGCTGAAGCATGGCTCTCCCGCTGTGAATTACCTTCTAACAATAGTACTCTCAATAAGACATGGAACTTACTGCTACTTTTAAATCATTCATCATTTGATAAAATTATTGGTTTTAGTCACAGCGATTTCACATGTGATTTCGTCATAGAAAGGATAAATCTCATTAAAATCAATTAAAATTCTTTTTATCAAAGATTACGCCTTTTTTCTTTTTTGGATTTAGACCTTTCGCGAGTCTTGCGCTCGTGCAATAATAATACTCGTAAATAAGTAGCAGTGGTTTCGTTGATCAATCAATCAATCAGCAGGTGTGATGATATGATTTATAAGTAATATGATTTATCACATGTGATTGTGATTTTATTCCATCACTACTCTCAATTTTCCCATCTAATTCGTAAAGTGCCTGGTTGAAGGCTATAGGGTTGACCACTATAATCTTAGTTTGTCTTGTAATTCTTGGCATTTTGTTACGTCTCTGTTTACCACTTCTGGGATGTAGGTGTGATTGTATTACTGTGTCTGCACGGATGTTGTTAAGCGGTCGCTCACTGCTATGCTGAGTGTTGAGGGTTCAAACCCCACATGGGACGTCACTTAGTGTGATCTGCAAATTGTTGTTCCGTGTCTGGGTGTTCTTTGTGTCCGTTTCATGTATGTTTGTAAAGTCCCCCGCGACACAGGATATTATTATATTCCTAGTGCGGGAGTCGTCTTTAGCCGTTGTTTGTCCATTGTAAGGGATAGGCCTCTTCATGAGCACGCCAAGCAGTGCGGTTCCGAGCCAATTGCATCCAGCCGCTGCCCGGGTTATCGTTTTTTTTATTTATTTATTTCTTGTTTGGCGATGGCGCCCAAAGATCTTAAAAATAGATCTCTTTCTACTGCCTATTTCCGAAATCATCTCGAGTCGGACTTCGTTAAGACCCACACTTATAAAGACACGGAACCGTCAAGAGTAAATTATTTAAAGCCATCGACAGTATGTTGGTCGACATTAGTGTCGGTTCGTATTTAACGATCGTCTATAAAACTGTCTCGCGCTGCGTTTGTTGCCCCAAATAAATCCTCGTCCACTTCCGCGTCCGATGCACAGTTACGACAAATTGGGAACTGAATTGGGACACGCCATATTTATGCAACACGCGCAGACGTGCGAAGCGGGCGCTCATACATGGCGGAGGCGTTTATGGTTTAGGTACAAATTGTCGGTTATTTACAGATGTGATTGATAGAAGCTATTGTACCCATCTTAATAAAAAAACTCGCAAAATGATATCAATTGATATTAATTTCAAAATTTATAATATTATTTGAATGATGAAGGCAATATTCCATAAGAGATATTAATAAATAATAACCTTACACATCTCTTACGCGGCCGTCTCATCCCAAACTAGACAGAGTCTGTTGCCTGCACGTATGGCGTAGTGGTTTAAGCCGTCACCTCATCGCTTCCTTCTGCGCTGAGTGGTGTGGGACAACACTGTGTGATCCATAAATTGTTGTTGTGTGTGTTCTGTGTGTTTCGTTTCATGTATGGTTATAGTTATAAATTCCCCAGCGAACCAAGATATGTGCTCCCCTCCCCCAACCTTAGGATGGCATCCATCATTCCTCATTCACTCGGTGAAGGTGAAAAGCAACGGAAGAATTTGTGACGCAAATCTTGTTTGTTACCTATGCCATAAATAAGGAATGAAAATATATATAAAAAAAAAAACGAGTATGGAGATGTGGGAAAAATATGAAAGCAAGCAAAACCTTTGCAACCTCAGAGAAGTACAATGAAATTGAGGAAACAATTAAAAACGAAACGAATTCATTTCTGCTTTCGACGTAAATATAAATAAATATTTTAATTGGAATGCCGGTATTTTTACAGTCACCCGCCATTATGAAATAAATACAGATTGTAACTTAAATTGTAGCAATAGTGACGTTCCGTGTAACGAACAACATCGATTTCACGATGATTTAGTCGACTATCATCCATAATATTAAAACGCTTTAATTAGCTTGGTATGTATCTACATATTATGTATCTATGTAACGGAATCTTTGAACGTGATTTTCACCCACTCTTAAACGTCGGATTGAATTGAAAGTTCGAAAATTTAAAAAAAAATTGTTCAATTGTTCTGATCAGTATCTATCTTCAGGATTAACGGCTTTTTCCGAATTTAAAAATACGGTAGTGTCTTGTGCCACGCACTAAGAGGCTTGTACTGAAGCATATGTAACATACTTACTTGTTACTTTTTTAGTCTTTAATGAGAAAATAATCATCATTAATGACATAAAAAGCAAAAAGGAATTATAGTTTGAATAAACTAAATAAACATGCTTTTATACTAGCCGAAATAAAAAATAAATTCATATACTCATATATTCATAAATATAAGTTCAAAATAAGAAATAATTTTTATAAACAAAACCTTGGGATGCTCTTCAAGATATTTTATAAAACCTTTACTTTTACCAATATCTGTCCATAAAATATTTACAACAAATCTAGCACCCCACGCATTTTTCAATTTTCTTTTTGAACCCATAGAAAAATATTTTTTTGATGTTATACTGCATTTGATTTTCACTTTCCATTAGGTGACCCGTCTGCTCGTCTGTCCCCTCTATCATCTATCTGTCATAAAAAAGGTACCAGTAAACTAAGTAAGTTCATGTCCCTCTTCCGGTGGCTTCTCTAACTTAGTCCCGTTTCCCGCATTTTGCGCTATCCCTCGTCCAGTCATTTACCTCATTATTATTAACCTCATTCTTTTCTTTCCCAATCTCAAAGAGAGTTAACGTCATAGTAGTCTCGGGCGGACTGAGACTACGACGGACTTAATAAATATTCAAATATCTAGTTACAATCGATTTATCAATAGTAATAATAGATGTACAATCGATATGGAAGCGAGGCGCATCACTATTGTATTATAGAAAGCATTCTTATTCGGCTACGGATAAAAATATAAAGTGAAGCAGGAAGTTATTTTCTTATCTGCATTAGTGGCCAGTCGCGACTATTTGTGGCCGTATGCGATGTTTCCTTTGCCTCCAAACTAATGTTAGGGATGGCGCGCGCCATTCATTAAGGATTTAGTCTTTTGATCGTGTGTTACTAAAATAAACATATTTTAGTTTGTAAAATAAAAAAGTACTTTAAAAAATATCTGTCTGTCTTTCTCGTACCTTTGGATGTTATTCCTCAAATAATACAACTTAATAGCTATAGAGAAAGAATTATATATTTCCGTCTTGAGTCAGAAGATTTTTTCCATTCTTAATTGTTATACGAGGGGTGATCAATAAGTAATGATAATCAATATGAAACAGAACTATTAGATTAAAAAAAGTATTTTATTTTTCAACATAGTCTCCTTGCAAGTTAATACATTTAGTGTATCTTTTTTCTAAGCCCATGATTCCCTTAGAAAAAAATTCTTTGTCTTGACCCTCCCAAAATGCCTCTACTGCGGCCATCACTTCACTATTGTCCTCAAATTTGTTGCCCCGGAGGTGTTCTTTGAGCCGAGGAAAGAGGTAGAAGTCACTGGGAGCTAGATCTGGCGAATAGGGAGGGTGTTCGAGCAGTTCGAACCCCGTTTCTTCAATGGCAGCCATCGCAACTGCGGCTTTGTGAGCCGGGGCGTTGTCTTGGTGAAACAGCACTCCAGCGCGCAGTTTACCGCGTGGCCTGGAACTTTTGAAGATTCACCCTCGAAATGTCGACTCGTTTCTTTTTTTGCTCGTCGGTTAACATTCTCGGTACCCAACGCGCAGAGACCTTTTTCATATGCATTTTGTTGACAATGATTTTTTGAACGCTGCCATAGGAGATCCCTGTGACCTCAGCTACATGCCTTACGGTCACCCTTCGATCGGCCAACACGATATCTTCCACTTTTTTGACGTTTCCTCCAGTAAGGGACGTGGAAGGGCGTCCCTCGCGATGTTCATCTTCAGTGGAGGTTCTGCCCAGCTTAAATTCCTTTGCCCAGCGTGCGACTGTGGAATATGGAGGAGCAGACTCCCCCAATGTTTCCTCTAAGTCGCTGTGTATGTCTTTGGTAGACATTTTTTTCAGGCAGAGGTACTTGATGACAGCTCTTATTTCATTTTTCTCCATTTTGATGTTTTCTCTTCGACAGTTCGTATTCAAATGAATGTATCTCCCGGTAATGGTGTCCTATTTATACATTTTTTTGAAGCTGAAGTAGTGGATATATAAGCAAGCAGAAAAAAAATAATTTGGGTTTTTGTGCGTTCTAGAAATACTCGATTATCATTACTTATTGATCACCCCTCGTATAGTAGTATTTGTCTGCGGCTTTGCTCTTTAAGTCTTCCCGCTCTCTGGGGTACACGAAGATTCACTCTGTTCTTTCTGTAAGACCTAAATGCATATAGAAAAGATGAGCGAAGAGCAAACGACCACAGGAAATTATAATGCTCGATATAGTGGGCGAGTCGGTGTAGGTAGGAATTTTGAGTAGATCGCCATATACAGCAGAATGGTTAAGTTAAACCGCCCATAATACGATAAAAGATCTGATGATTGTGATTGTGAAACCAACGCCCAATGCGAAGAAGGGTTAGAGTTAGGATTTTAGGAATGATCCAGGAGGCCGTCTGAGTATTTCTCTGCGTACTGCTTGGCTTTCTTCCATCGCCGTTTCCACATCTAGGCGCTCTTGAATCTTTGTGTGACGAGAGAACCAGGCAACAAATGCTGCACTACTTCTCTTAATATATAGTCGTGGGCTCTCTAAGATTCCTGCTTAACCGTTTACCGTTACACCTACGCCCACACTCGCGCGACAGTACCGTTTCAGTGATCATCGCCCACGTGTGTGTGTGTGTGTGCGACGTGGTGATGTCGGTTGTAACGACATGGCGCCAGCTGCTGCGAGCGAAAGTTTGTTTGTGCACTCGTTGAGAACACGTTAACTTTTGTTGTGTTGTGACGTAATGACTAACAAAAGATATAACCTCTAGTTCTGTTAGCACTTACCGAAATTATTGTAGAATTTGTATTATTTACAATAAAACGTGTGGCTCTTAAAGAGTACATTATTTAAATCAATTGAACCAATAGAGAGCTACCTGAACTGTACTTAATAATTTAATTTTTCTTGTTGATTTTTTATACAACAGTTCAACAGTTTTTCGAGGTGGGGAAAGGGGGGGGGGGTGATGTAGGTCCTCCTACTATACCCATGGGCTAGAAAAAAAAACGTCTGTACTTAACGTGGTAGCATAATTACTTTTTCTAGGTTTTATTCTTAGTCTTTAAAATACAAATAGCCATGCAATAATACAGCTTTTCAGTACTAACAATATTTGAGCTAACCTGCGAATAGACGGACAGAAACTACGAAACGATTAAATACGAATGTCAATCTAATGTAATCAGACGTATTGCCCAATCTGTCTATTCGGACAGATTGACACCCACGCACCCGAACTCAACCTACAACGCCTAAGAAATTATAAAATGTGTAGCAATCATTTCAAGATTTCTAACATATCTTTATCATTTACGAGCTTATGAAACGTTATTATAATGTTTACAACTAGTATCAACTGACCCACTTTGCAGCACCACTTCCCGCGCTAACTTCAACGTATAATGAAAACAAACATGGCGCCGCCGGTAACACTACAATTATTTATTTTAATAATTAAAGCCGCGTGGGATGCGGTAGCCCTGGAATAAGGTAAACCTTAGAACTGATACTAGAGTAACTCGAATTTTTTTACTGACAATGTAACTTTAATATTTAAAGAGGAATACATTATTGTCAACTGTTTTTACAGATACACAATTTTTTAGGGTTCTGTACCTCAAAAGGAAAAAACTGAAACCCTAATAGGATCACATTGTTGTCCGTATGTCTGTCTGTCAAGACCCTTTATCTCGTCCCTTGAAGGTGTGAAAAAATCAAACTTTTAAGTTAACGCAAAAAAGGCTGTTTATTTCAAAAAAAGCATGTCTGGACATTCTCAAGGGAATCAATGTTTATAAAAGTACATAAAATAATATTATTTTCAAATTTACTTGTAAAGGACGTAAAAGTTGAATAAATTTCATCTGTTTAACTAAAATAAAAATAAAACAAAATAAGTGTCTATGACGTACAATATGTAGTTTATTTATTAAATAACTTTTATAGAAATATTATTATTTAGTTTAGGGGCGTTTTATAAAAACAGTTTTGACTTCATCGCTTTATTATAGTCCCATAAAATATAAAAAAGCTCGCAATATCTTTTTCTCGTCGTGTCACTGCGAACAAGTTATTTCGAGTTTTATGACCGTGGTACTTACACAAAAGCCAAATGACATTTATAATACAGTGTTGCTACAGTAGCTTTATTTCCTTACGTTATAGGTAATATGAAGAAACTTTATTTTTATTAACTAAATTTAAGTTTAATTGGCTAATTGATAATGTGTATATTATTTAGTTAGTTTAGGTTAGGTAGTTAGTTTAGGTAACAATATCCGCCTGTTTAATGACTATCTCACGATTTTGCAAACAGAATAATATATGTGGTATATTAGGTATATATACAGAATACGAGTAATATATTATTATGTTGGTAATGATTTAAAAACAAATTTCATCCTTTATCATTTGAGATGTATTATAGCTATATACATATTATAGGCGATCTGCAACTTGCAAAGGTATTTCGCCGAGTGTCTATAACTTTGTAAGTTTTGTAACTATTCAACTATTTTTATAAGTGTTTTTATTTGAAACAATAATTTGCTGATAATATTCTAGTGTGAGTAGCGACTAACGATATCTTATGACAATTAAATGTAAGTTATACATGATTACGTGTACCTAGCACCTGTTAGTAACTACGTCGTGGGTAAATTCAAATCCCTAGTGTGGTAACCTAGCACAACTGCGCCATTCCGCGGCTTGCTACGTCACGGATGGTTGTACGCATTTACGTCATCAAAATAAACGCAAATAAAAACATTCGAAATAAAATATACAGTGAAATGAACAAATAATTATCATTTTCAATTTATTTAATGCGCAACAGTGTGTTTAATTCTAGATTACAGTGCTAAAAATATTCAAAACCTGTTGTTATGTTTCGTAATGAAAAAAAAAGTGTGCCGATATCGGTTTAATGTCGTTATTGTGAGCTAAATATAGTGTTCTCCAGTGACACAAAGTAGATGAAGTACGCTAGCCCACCGCTGGGCAATGGACAAGTTAATGAAGTGTTAAATGAATAGATGTGCAGTTTGTATGACCTACATTAAATGACGGGTAATGCAGTGTGACGTCACCGGCTTTCGGTGTTCCATTTTTTAATTTTGGATGCGTTATTGAGTGGCGCGATTTGTTTTGCGTGTTGTCGGTGAGGTATTTTAACTGAATAATTTTATTACCGCTAGTTTCATCAATCCGAAATATATATTTTTATAATTTTGAGTAATGAAAATGAGATTTTGGGACAATAAATCCATTAAATAATTAATTAATATTGAGAATTATAAAACTAGAGCGCTTACACAGCGTGTCTTTGCCCCTTTGTAGATTATAATACTAAAAGAAAAAACATTTGATTGGACTTTTGAGGACTGTTTACTTAAAAGTTAAGTTAAAAAAACAATTTTAATATAAATATTAAGAATAATTTTCTGTATCAATTTCAAATAATTCAAACAAATGTCTAATGTGGGTATCAAGCTTTACTTACTTATTATACAATAATCATCTCACACGGCTGTATGATCCCAACTAATGTGTCCAGGCTCCTGATAAACTTACTTATATATTTCTAAATAAATATATATTACATAAAAAAAAGAAAATAAATTATATCTAGACAGAACAAATGATCATGCTAATCACACAATTATTTGTCCTGGGTGAGAATCAAACCCCACGACGCTTAGCGGTCACAGTCACAAACAACTATACGAACAGGCCCGTCACGGCTAACATTAGTATGAAACATCATTTTCGTTTTACTAAATGCCCACATCTCCACCCACATTTTTATGTCTTTAACCCATGTCTTTTCTTTCCTCAAGAATCAAAGTATCTCAATGCCTAATTTAATTAAAATCAGTTCAGCAGTTTAGCTGTGAAAGTGAAACAGACAGACAAAGTTACTTTCACATTTATAATATTAGTAAGGATCATTGCTTTGTAAATAGATGATAGACCTCCCTTGAATAAAAGCCATTTGAAGTCAATTGTCTGAACGGATTCTACTGCCTCTGTGTGATCAACAAATTATCATTCTGAGTTGGGTATTCTTTGTGTCCGTTTCATGTATGTTTGTAAAGTCCCCTGCGTCACAGGCCATATACCTAATGCCGGAGTTGTATTAATAAAAAAAGAAACGAGTTACAAATGACATACAATTGTAGTTTGGTAAAAAGATTGATACTGTCAAGCTGCTTTTGTATGTACAGCCATTGAATCATTGTGTATCCCTTTATGAATAAGTCCCACTTCCTTTGGTCTATGTATGGCTGGAGACCATGTATGAAACGACAGACAATACCGTCGTGCATAGGATCATGTCTAGCCACTTATGTAGCGAATGAATCAGACGTTGCCATCTAAAACAGACTTTGATTGTCAGGTTTGATCACATTTTGTAGCAGTTTTTTTTTATATCAAGGAAACATGTAAACTTGTTCAACACCATTGTATTGGATTTTAATGGAAACCAGCATTTACCTACTCAACGGCTTTGTTCGCATTACAGTAATTTTTCCGTCCCTCGAGACATCCGAATGAAAGGTATCCTATGCCGTTTTCTGTATCCATGATAAATGCACAATTTCTTGATGACCGGAATGGTTTTGCATGTACTTAGATATAATAAAAGGATACAACATTCATTATGTCGAAGTTTAAAAGTGATTTTATTTAGGTATATAAAAGACAACTCCCGCACTAGGAATAAATCCTGCGCCGCGGGGGACTTTAAAAACGTACATGAAACGGACACAAAGTACACCCAGACTCAGAACAACAATTTGTGGATCACACAAAGTGTCGTCCCATGTTGGGTTTGAACCCACAACACTCGTCGCAGTAGGAAGCGGCGTGGCGATCGTTTAAACGACTACGTCATCCGTGCAGTCGTTTGGTAATTCAAGTTAGGAGATTTGCTATAATCAACAAACAAACTCAATTTTTTAATATCTTTATCATACGTTAAAAAATAATCTCACCCTTAAAGTGAAAGGTTTCAGTTACAAAAATCTGTACAGTGATAGTTACTTGTCAGTGAAATAAAACGAGACAGTGAAAGAAAATCGGTGTTAAGCAATTTATTCCTTGCGATTCACATAGTAAGGTTACCGGAGCTCAAACTCCTCCTCTGATTCTGGGGGGAGAGTTCCAAGGGGAACGCAACTTGTTAGTCTTGAGCTCTTGGGTCTAGGTGACCCGTCCGCTTGTTTGCCCTATCGACTGCACGGATGGCGTAGTGGTTTAGGCGGTCACCTTGCCGCTTCCTGCGCGAAGTCTTGTGGGTTCGATCCCCACATGTTTTTCTGAGTCTGGGTGATCTTTGTGTCTGTTTCATGTATGTGTGTTTAGTCCCCCGCGACACAGGATACATTCCTAGTGGGGAGTTGCCTCAAAAAAAAAACAAAAAAAATAATTAAAAACACACGATCTCCTGTATAGATAGATTAACATAATAAGCTTAATAAGTCCACTATTGGACATATCTCGAAATTTTGTTTATCTTGTAAAATCCAAACCAAAGTTATGAAGATTCAGATTTAGAATAAGAGGCTGCGAGTTCCAGGAATGTGATACTCTCACTAACCATACAGTCGTCTCATGACCTTGTATCCATATACTGGTCAGCGCACACCACCGACCTGACAATTATGTTTTATTACTGTCATTTGCAAACACGAGTGCTGAAGGCCAGCTTAGCTTATCATTTTGGCGGTCAAGAAACATAGGAGTGGTGCGTGTGAGTGCCATGCTATCGGCTGGCTCGAGGTGTTGGAACGTTTCGGCCCGCAGACCGGAAGGGCCGAAAAGACCAATGAAAATCCTACCTAAACTAAACCTAAAGGCACGTTTTTATTCGTCTTTTCGGCCTATTAACAGATAGTGGACCGAATCGCCCCTCATATCTTCTTCAATGTGGCGATTTTATATGAAAATGTAATAACATCTGTGTCTTGTGTAATTTATCTATAATATGTATCTATTTACAAATAAATAAGTATGTTTATCAGCAGATTGGTTACTATAATACAAGCTCTGCCTAGTTTGGGACCGAAGAAAAAACAGTGATTAATTCCTTCGTTGATTTATATCGAGTGAGTTAAGTAACCAGTACCCAGCAGGAACCTACTTATGACTAAACTAGCTGAGACCCGCGGTGTTACCCGCGTTTGTTGTTATAACCGCGGGCAACGCCGCGGGGCGAAGCTAGTCTAAAAAAAGTAGCCTAAGTTACTCCTTATATCATCAGCTATCTGCCAGTAAAAGTCCCGTCGAAATCGGTCCAGCCGTTCCAGAGATTACCCGGAACAAACAGACAGACAGACAGACAAAAATTGTAAAAAATGTTATTTTGGCATATGTACCGTGTAAACATACATATATGCATTTAGTAAAAAGCGGTTATTTTAATATTACAAACAGACACTCCAATTTTATTTATTTGTATAGATATCATGACCCTTGAGTCATAGGTGTCGGTGGGTCACTTACTATCAGGTGACACGTCTGCTTGTTTGCCCTCTTACTCCATAAAAAAAGACACGACGCACGTGTTAGTTACAGCCCTTTACATCTATCTAATCATGCAGGGTGACCATAATTATCAAATTAACCCAATCACTTACAGAACTACAGTAATCCTACACCAATTACAGACATAGAAAGAAAACCCGTCGATTTGATAAAAGAACTCATCGCCGTCAGACTTAAAACACTTTCTCATATATCCTCTCGTTAATAGTGAGGGTATTGTAGTGACGTCACCGTCCCCTCCCTCCCCTGCGTCGGGGGTAGCACAGGTATTGTTGTATCCAGGGTTGGCACTTGTGAGTAAATCAACTTTTACTGTTCACAACGTACATATTTTCAATCATTATTTATAACAAGGTTTGTATTATTTAATATGTATATTGACGACCGGATGGCGTAGTGGTTTGTGTAACGGACGGAGGTCGCGGGTTCGATTCCCGCTCAAGTCAAACATTTGTGTGCATGAACATTTAATGTTAGATTTGGTCTGGGTGTTTCTATGTATAATATATATGTATTTACGAAATAAAAGTATATATGTATTTATATCAGTTGTCTAGTACCCATAGTTCAAGCTCTGCTTAGTTTGGGACTAGATGGCGTTGTGTGAATGTGATAGGTTATTATTATTCTATTTATGATGCTTATTTCTCAATAGCTTGTTATTGAAGATTTATCTCCACTTTATTCATACCTCATCTTTACTAAGTATAAAATGAATTAACTTTTTTCTTGTAAAAATAATGGGTAATTTACGAAGCTATTTTAAACAATATATTATTATTCTTTATCCAAATAGATACATATATTAGATACGTTGTGCATTTAAGGTAAATTGCCTTCAAAAGTATATCATCAGAGATTTAAAATCCGGGCGCAAAGCGGCAATCGCCGTGTAGGGCAGTGCGTCCTTCCGTCCCGGGTGGCAACGGAGCGGGTCTATAAATATTGCGTAATAATATAAAGATGTCCTGTAGTATAAGTCTTATCATAATAATAGTACTTATAATTAATTACTCCACACTCTCACCACATTAGTAGTATCTACATTGCACCAGTGCGAAACCGTGGCGGATCGCTAGTAACGGATATAACTACCTTAAAACTCGGTGACACAAACTTATAAATTCTAAAGGCCACTGCTGACATAGGCGCTGCTGACAATATGTGATGAAACACACCGCCATCAGATATATATTTAACTCCATTTAAAGATGTCGTTCAGATCTAAATCTGTTGAAAATTTCTATTTAGAATTGATAATAGTATAGATAGTTCAACTCAGTTGTGCGCGCAGCCCTATGTGTGCGTGTCGTCGTCCGACTGCCGCGTCACTGCCACACGAATGAAAGTTGTATATTTACTAGCCCACGCACATATAGGTACCTTTATACTTAGAAAAAAAAAAACGAAAAAAAAAAAAAAAAGATCTGCCCAGGCCAATGCGAATGGACAGTATCCTTATACAATTACACCGAGTAGGAATCATTTCAAACCCGCGAACTCTTACTTTAACCATCATGCCACTTAAGGGTTATACTCGTATTGACCATTTCTTTAAAGTAAAACTAAAAGGTACCAACGAAGCTCTGGACTTCCGCAGTCCGTCCGTGTTTTAGCCGACTATCTTATGTACCGTTTTAGATGCTTTGGTGTGGGATGACGCGTGTAGTACAAGATCGGATTCAGTATGTCGAATGAGATCCTAATAACCTAGAGTGCTTACACGTGTAGCACTCTAGATATAAGGATCCACATTTTAATACGGTTTATTTTTACGCGACTATATCTGCGGGTACAAAATTCATTTATATGTCCTAAATTATTAAGAGATGACAGAATGCTAAGATGTAATTTTATGAGTTATGGATAATTTAGGTACTTACATAATTCCTCCTTTAAAAAAAGTAAACAAAGTTTTAAAGAGCGGCAGCACTACGTTCGATCAGAATCCGATCCGACTCCTTGAAAATACGGTCCAAAGTCCTACAACTATTTCTATGGTAGCTTATATACCAGATACGACTTCCGTCTTCCGATTTCTTTCCGTTATTCCCGACAAGATTACTGACGGACCAAAATAGCCACACTATTATTTGTATGAACTCACCCAGAATTCTTTACTTCTTCTGTGTCGTTCGACGTACAATAGCATTGCCAGAAGTTGACGCTGATCGAAAGGACGTGAACGCTCCGCGTAAAGTGACGTATGGCAAAAAGTTACTCCTGAATTGTTTGGATTAGAATCAGAGATCGCAATAGTGCGTAAACAATATACGAATTCAGTCAGACAGTCTGCTTTTCAAATCCGTAATCAAGGTTCAGAAATCGGAGCGTATTGCGAATAGCAAAATCCGAATTCAGTCCTCATAACCCAGAACTGTATCCATCATTTAGTAATAAAGAAGTATGTTTATCAGCAGCCTGGTTGCCATAGTACAGGATCTGTCTAGTTTGGGATGAGACGGCCGCGTGTGAGATGTGTCACGGTTTTATTACCGGCTACATTTTTTAGACTTTGTGTCCGCTGTGTGACGCCATAAAAGTCAAGGCAAATAGTAATAATAAATAATAATAATAAATATATTTATTGGTCCAAAGGTGTTACAACAGTAAAACTAGCAGACACAATTGGTATTTACAGTATTATACGCTAAAGTTCTAAAATTACAAAATATTGTTGTATATTCAAAATTTGAACCATGTCTCTTAAACTAGGCTACGCCTGTATCTTAAGAGACAGGTTACGGCTCTAAGGAATTACAATAGTGTGTTTCGTTGGGCATTGAGACGATGAAGACACCGTTGGTTGGATGATGACCGTATGTATAATATATACCAAAGACAGTTTGAGTTAAATGTGTGTGTGTGTGTGTGTGTGTGTGTGTGTGTGCGAGCGTGTGCGCATAGTGTTTTAATTATTTTTTGTTAACACTAGTTTTTCATAAATTCATTGAATCCAATGAGATAAGAATTATTGATAGTTTCGGTGCGCAAAGTGCGTCTGTCTAACTGAAGGTACTATAACTCTTTATTACCGTCGCAAGTTGAGACTATTGTCGTGACGTCACCGCCGCCCCCTCCTATTGCGAACAATATTTATTGAGTGGCGGCAGGGGGACGCACAGGTTGTGTAGCGTTGTTCGCAAGCAAGCGATAGTTTTATGATGAACGGCTGGAGTTAATGAGTCTTTATACCACTGTGAGTTTGTTCACGTGTATTGTGTGAATGCGTAAATAAGTCATCAATTTGTTACCTTTTTACTCCTGAACGTCTGCACATTTTGATGAATTGTGGTATAGGAATACAGAGGGCCTTGGAGAAGGGCATGAGTCGCGTTTTCTTATAAAACTTGAAAGGAATAAAAGTTCGTTTGCGATACTGGTCGTTTCACTAGTTTAGTGCTATAATTTTTTATAGCATCATCATATCTTTGGTGTAAAAGCCAAAGAAATATATACTACCTACGCACCTACACTTGAAAGACATAACCCTTCTTCTGGCGTAGTTGGATAAAAAAACAGGTTTTGTTCTGGAAGTTCTAAATTTACCCACATCTGATCAGAATCGTGAAGTCGCTTATTATGTCATCATTATCATTATCATCTGTCTATCTTTTTCCAATATTGTTTGAGGTTTCCTCTATGGCCGCCCTGCCGAAGGACGGCAACATCAACAGCCTTCAGGAGGTTTTGGCCTACTATACCACGCTAGCCAGACGGGTTGGTATAGGGTTTGTTTCTAGTTTACCTTCTCTTTGCACTGCTCTAGTCGGCTCTTAGGACACCCACGAGACGAATAGGGGTGCTGATACTCCGTATTCTTAATCCGTCACCACACGGACAGCCAACGTTTCTTCGCAATGGAAACGTTTTCAGGCGAGGCTAAGAAAGAAAAAAAAAACTGAACTTCACATGACAGCTTAGTTACTCACTTAGTTATTACAATGAAATAAAACAAAAAACAAAGACCGAGAATAAAAAACAAAAACAAAAAATAGACCACAAATAATTGTAATGTCCTGTGCAATGCCTATAAAGTATATAAATTGAGATAGAGACAACCATTAGGGAAAATGAGGTAGAAAAAGGGGGACCGCAAGAAGCTGGACTGAGGCTGAAGTCTCTCGGAGTATGTACTCATGGCAAACGAAATACCTGAAGGCCAATTCTCGTAATTTAAGTACGGTCAAAATTCAGCGCCGATCAACTCTCGATCTCTCAACTGTTATAAAAGGTATTCTTGGAGTAAAATAGTAAAGTATTACTAAGACTAGTACTTAGATTACCGATTCAATTTTCGGTCTCAATACAATGATGTTAAATACAAACAACAGGTAGATACGCTACCAGCGCACAAAACATGCATTGGTCCCAATTAGGACCACTGCGAGCGAGCGCACGTTCGTTAATTAATTCGAGAAAATTCATAAAATGCCTTCCTGTGTATTCCGAAAGTGAACAAGTCATGACAAAAAGATAAACCTTTTTACCATAACAGGTAAGTGCATGATTTGTTCTTTAATGCATTAATAGGATGGATGGTGTGACGGAACAAATATTTTGTGTGTGCAATATGAATATAAGTTATGTACGTTAAAATATCATTGTTACAATACGATTTAATCACATTACAGTCAACGTTTGATGTTTAATATTTTACTACGAAAATGTATTTTATAACATTTGTGAGATCGAGAGATGATCTAATTCAAACTCAAACTCATTATTTCATAAAAAAAAAAAATGTTTGAAATCATCTTTTATGTAGACTCTAAAGTCAGATCAACACACACAATAGCAACAATCTCTATTTTGTCAAATAGTAAACAAATAAATTTATCAAAAATCAAACCCATACAAAATCTATGATATGCCTGTGCCGATCTACAACCGCCCGTTTCCAAGGGGTTGAGCCTTATGAGAAGAAAGGGCAAACAAACTCATGGCCACTCTTTTGCAATTCACAGATAGATATTTGTTTTGATGTGTGCCAGTATGTCCGTTATTAAGGACTAAAAGGATCGGAACTAAATTGAAACTGAACTCATTTTATTACGAGAAATGGCCTTCTAGCCAGTAGTACAAAGCTCTTGTGATTTTAATTAACTATTGAAACTGATAGCGCGGAATGGTTTCGAAACAATAACAATTTGCAAATTTATAAGTTAACAAACAAGTTATTTACAATATAAACACATGCAGACTTATAATATCAGATCGATATGATTAAGGGAATAACAAACACACATAAACCCGACCCCGTAGAGTCAACATCTAAGACTGTCAACTGGTCATTACATATGAAAAACATTAATTTACTTGAAATACAAAGCTAGACAGAATTAATACGAACCAGCAAATTGCACAATCCTCTAAAAACTATGCATAATTGTTTGTGAAACTCAATTTTTAAACAAAGTTCCTTGTTGTAATTTTGTTTGACATTTGATATTTAAAAGATTTAGCTGACATTTAAGCTTATCACGGTACGAAGATCACGGGAATTTGAGGCGCAAGTCATTGACTTCTTAAACATTTCGAGAATCTTGCTGACAAAGGTAAGAAGCGAAAAAAGCCAAATTCACTGAATTTTCAACTTTTTGCAGGGTTTTTTAATTTATTTCATAACTAGCTGATACACGCGAATTCGTTTGCGTGGAATTTGAAAAGTGCTGTTTTAGTGGGTTCCATACCCGGACTGGGCAACATTTTATAGGGTTTTTCTGAAAGGTTAAGCCTAAGTTACTCTTTATACATATTATAGACAGCTACCTGATAATAAAATATCAAAATCGGCCAAGCCGTTTAAAAAGATTACCCTCAACAAACGTAATTTTAGTTTTCAATTTTATACATTCTATTAATTTGCGAAACGGAAGCCGCCATGACATTACGTCATCAAATCTTAAATTAAAAACTAAGCACGTTGCAAATATTGTTGTAATTGCTGCATATTTCAGCGTTTATTTAACATCAATACATATAACCAAGGGCATCCATTTTTGCAAACGCAGAAAATATAAACCTATTAAGATTGAGTTTTTTCTCCACATTTTTGTTCCTTTTATATGATTAAGGATTAAGAATACGGAGTGTCTACACCCCTATCATCCTGTGGGTGTCGTAAGAGACGACTAAGGGAGCAAGGTACGCAGGACAACATAACTGCAAAGAGAAGGCAAACTTGACACACACCCTATATCAACCCGTCTGGCCAGCGTGGTATAGTAGGCCAAAACCTCCTTTCTAAGGTGAGGCTTATGTCCAGCTGTGGACTAGTAAAGACGTAGCGTGTTGGTGACCTTGGAGGTAGGCGTACGCTCTTTTCTTGAATGTTTGAAGGTCGTATCGGTCGGGAAATTTTCGTTATGTTACGTCTGTGTACTATTCTCTTTTCTCCGTAATGAGGATAGTAACTCATTTCAAATGTAGCAAAATTTCATTAATTTATTTTGTACTAGCGACGTGACGTCAAGGTGAAAATAAAATTTGAAATGACTATCACTTATCGACTGAATAACATTCAAATATGTTTTTTACCTGTTTATTTGTTGTGTGCGGTTTAAATAAAAACACATTTCAAATTAAATTGATTTTTAAAATATCACGGACTTAATGATAATAATAACCTCACACATCTCACGCACGGCCGTCTGATCCCAAACTAGGCAGAGCCTGTGCTATGATAACCAGACTGCCGATAAACATACTTGTATATATTTCTAAATACACACATGTGCACAATTGCGCCAAGACACAGAACAAATGATCGCGCTCATAACACAACTACTTTTCCCTCAGCAGTCATTTTCATTTACAACTAAACCAACACGACCCTCATAAATTAAAAAAAGAACTGTAATAAACTGTATTTTTCATACCTTTCTTTAAATCGGTAAACTGACCTAAACGGGTAGCATACCCTTCCAAATAAAAAAACATTCGCGCCTTTTTTACACGCGTTATATTAGCTTCACTTGTATGTTTGTTTGTATGTTTGTAACCGACTCCTTTGGGCGTGATTTTGACTGACTTTAAACGGTCAGAATTCGTTAAAACTTTGTAGATATATCGAGGACCGATGACAATACACTAATTTAAAAAAAAATAGTTTAAAAAAACACGCTTTTATAGAAAACCAAAGTTAAAAATAGAAAATAAATTTTAATAAATTTGAAATAAAGCGTTTGGTGCCTGTTGTCAATAGTAAAAAGCACCTCACCCAGTTTTTTTTAAACAGTTTTTTTTTTTGAAGTGGTATTAATAAAAGTATAATATAATATTCACGCCTACACTCGTATGTCAACGTAATTAATGATTATTATGACCCCATAAATCTAATCTATACACCATAATTAAGTGAAGTATTTAAGTGCTTAATTAAGATTTATAATCAGGAGCTGCGTCACATATTCCATCTCCAGTGTCGCAACTAAACGCGGAGCTAGATGTACCCGATGCGTTTAGTTACGTAACGTTTACACGATCAAACACGCTTGCAACATGTGTGCAGTGCATGCCCTACGATTTATGGGATTAATCATAGAGTTTATTAGTTTTTTACAATGATGTGTTAGCGAAGGACGATGCTCCTATAAGAGGTAAAAAGACCTTCTTACATAAAACGGACGCAACCCACGCAATTATTTAATATATATAATAAACGTTAAGTTGGTTGAACGGACATATATAGTTGTGTTTTAGCTACGGAACCCTAAAAAGACATTCGAAACGGTCAAAACTCGACCGCCAAACGTTCTCACTTGTTAAGTTGTAGTTATTGACCTGCTCTGTCTGTACCTGTATGTCAACAGGTACAGACAGAGATATATTAGACGCCTTCATTTTGTCCAAATAATTTAATTTTTATTTTATTTATTTGGGACAAAAAACAGTTATACATTGCAGTCTTTGCAATTAATTTAGCATTTACATATTTAAAACGTATAACCCACACTATTGTCCACGAGTTTATAGATGAAGTAGAAAAGGTAACGGACGCGCACTATACACAATCCATGAATTATATTTTCTAATATAGGATAGATAGATAGTTAATTAAAAAATGTCATCATTGATCAACAAGGATTTCGATAACATTTATTTTAAATTTAGTGTGAGTGAGAGCGAAAATATCCAAGCTCGTAACATGTAACAGGGGCAAGTCTATTTCAGTTAACTGTATTTTAAGTATGTATTTTAAATCTTTACATAGTATATAATGAACGGATTTTAAAGCGGGTTTCACCAACAGAGAGAGAGTGATTCAAGAGACGGGTATATATGTATAATACATGCATATTATAGTATGGGAAAGCCGTCGCTACGACGGGCCGTACATCCGCCCCGGGTGGCAGCGGCTGGTAAGAGCGGAGCGGGCCTATAAATATTGTATACTAAGATGATCGTTCTTATCATAATAATAGTATAATTAATTACTCCACACTAACACCACATTAGTAGTATTGACTTTGCACCCGTGCGAAGCCGGGGCGGGTCGCTAGTATTTAAAAAAAACAAGGTAAAAAGTTGGTTATTAATCGATAAAAGTTTGTCGAGAATAAAAGACTACTTGATTCAAGTATCAGTACTACGCAGACGGAGTCGCTACTATAGTATAGTAGTATATAAAAGGGTCTGCGGTACAGAAACTAACAGCTGTTCACACTTATACAGCACTTTGAACCTTATGAGCAGGAGCTCAAAGTTGATACAAGCTAGGCAGACACGTTGACCGTGAAATCCTAGGTCCGTTAGGTCGATATTCAGTGCGGTAAGGTTACCAGTGACATAATACTTGCCTAGATGATACCGCAGTCGACACTAGCGTTTTGTAACCTATATTTAATAGCCTGCGACACGTTACACAGCGGTCATGCACATAATCAATATAAATAAATTAGAAAATGTAGTTCTCACTATATGAATAAACTTCTAAACTTCCAATACCTATGGCTTACGTTCATCATCGGCCTTTAATAGCTCAAATCTGGATATAGGTCTCTCCTTAGATAGGTTTTGGCCTACTATACCACGCTGGCCAGACGGGTTGGTACGGGGTTTGTTTCAAGTTTTCCTTCTCTTTTCAGTGCTGTTGTCCTGCGTAGTTCGCTCCCTTAGTCGGTTTTTTCGACACCTACGGAATGAATAGGAGTGGTGACACTCTGTATTCATAATCCGTCACCATATATACAAACATACGCTCGAAAACCATAACCCTCCCTTCTAACGCAGTCAGTAATAATAAAACGTGAGACTTCTAGATTTTTTGTTAAATCTTGCACAATGTTCGGCTGTTTAGTTATTATTTAATTCCTTTTTGCACGTATTTAGTTTAACAAGCACACCGGTCTCCTGAAACTATACTTTCACTGAAGGCTTCAATACCACCACTAGTTGTGATTACATTGAAGCCAATGATTAACTATTCATCAGAAATTATTTTGCTTTAAAAAAATGAATTATGATAAATTAGCTTTTGCCCGCGGCGCCGACCGCGTGAATGTCGGTTATTGCGGTAAAAAGGAGCCTGTGTCCTTTCTCAATAGTCAAAGTGTCTCCATGCTAAATTTAATCAAAATTGGTTCATCAGTTTAGCCTCGAAAGCGTAATAAACATTGTATTTATGAAATTAGTAGGATTATACTAAGCTGTATTCTAATACTTCATTTAAAATAAAGAATGTTTAAATTCCGTTTACAAATGACTATAATATCTCTTAAGAAACACTAGGGGAATAAAAGAATATAATTTAAAAACGTCCTCTATTTAGACTTCAATTACAAATACAACACTAGGCTAGGAGATGCTATAGGCTTCCATTTCATCACATATCTGCTATAAACTAACTCAGTTCGTATAACGCGGTAAACGCTTGACCCATTACCGCATCAGGCAGTTTTACAATCTCAAATGCGACGTTCAGACACACACAAGTACAACAAAAGAGCAATAAAGTGGGATGTCTGCGCGCTCGCTCAGCTGTGGAGGTCAAGGTCAAACCCTCTGTGTGAAGAGGTGACGTGAGGTGTGGTCACACACAGAGCGAACCTGAACTGGAATTCTTTCTTAGTTATTCCGTAGTTAAATCCGTATCGCAGGAGGAGAGGAGAGTCCGTATTGTAGAGCGTTAAACAACTGACCACGAAGACGTTCCCATAGAGAATACAAAGATTAACCATTGTCTGAAAAAATATTGTTAAATAGTTCTGAAGAGCATGCCCAAAACCGTTGTAGTAAACACAAATAAATAACCAGTCTTCATCGCCACTTCACTTCATCACTGTTCGCACCAGACTTGTTTCCGAAAATCCATCACCTTCTAAAACCTAACAAGAGCTTTAAAACTCAATAGCTGATATATCTTTCTTACAACGAGATGAAGATGGGAGTTGTAGTAATCCAAATCCTAAATAGACCCTAATTAATATTGTATTTGTTTTGCCCAGAGGTGATGAGCATTACTCCATGTAGGGCTAGGATCTGGGACATCTCTTTGAACGGAAACTTAATCATGTTGTTTTTGTATAATTTAAATCGCTTGAACAATAAACCGCTATCGCTTATGTGATACTGAGGCTCTACCTTAAGGGGGAACTCTTAGTGCCGAATCGTGCTGATTGTATTATGTCCTTCCCCCGGGTATAAAGTGCGGGGGTAAAACTTGCAGGACATCACGTAAATTGCGAATTAAATTATTAGACGTCTCGGCAACAGCCAGCTCGAGATACCTACGAGCATGCAACCCTTTTTTTATTTTTATTTTTTTCCGTGCGGAAATCCCCTCGGATACCACCTGTCGGTGGCATGTCGGACTCGAACCGACTAAAACCGCACGCCGTCTCGGGTACTAATAGCCGGGGAACCAGGTATACCCTAGAAAAGAAGTCCCTGGTGCCCCGACATACCTCGGGTCATCTACAGACGAGTAGACGACCCCTCCTCCCCCCCCCCCCCCCCGTGTGGGAACCCCATGTTCCCTGTGCTCCCTGGAAGCGAGCGCGCTTCGCAACGCGCTCGCCGCCACCCCGGCCTGCTTCTGCTAGGGTGACAGATGGCCTCACCTGTCACCCCCAGGCCACGAGCATGCAACCCTGACCTAAAGGCGTAATAAAAGTTGGGTCACAGTTCAGTTCCGATCTACTCACATCTTTCAACTGTCATAAAAGGTATTTTCGTAGCAATGTATTAAACATACAACGTTGACTGTAATGTGATTAAGGTGACCCGGGGCGAAAGCAACTATGAGGCTAAAGCAACTAATTCAATTTTCTCTTAATCTAATCATTTTTTTAGATAGCTCTATCTATTGGAGTAAAGAGAAATCATAGTTTTTCCAAATAAAGTACAGATGGCATCACTAGTTCACCTACTGTAGTACTGACAGATCATTTTCTGTCAGCCGCCATTTTGGAGTAACGTGTTGCCGCGTCCTGTGTTATGTTTTATGACATTAAAAATATTTCAAGTCGTTGCAAGGAAAAATAGAAGTGCATCCCAAAAACAAGATAAAAAAAACGAAAGTTTTTTTGGTATTTTGGTTTAAAAACTCGGGGTTTTATATTAACATTTTTTATTAGTTACTTTAAAACCTCAATTTTTTCATGCACGGGGTTTTATTGCAACTTTTTGCGTTACAATCGCCCCAGTTTTTTGTACGAAAACTGAAAATTTATAGTGACATTCCCGTGCAAATTTTTCGAAAAGGGGAATTTCACGTTTTTGCAAAAATTTTTTTAGCTGAAAATTATTTGAAGTTTTTAAGATTGGGTTTTTTTAAAAAATGAAATAGATAGCTTAAATAAAAAAATGCCCCAAGTTATACAAAACCAAAATTTTTGTTATCAGATGGCCGAAACTAAAAAAAAAAAAAAAGGAAAAATTATTGCGCGAAACACTTCTTGAAGCTGTAGACTAGTAAAGCAAAAACAGTTAACCAGTTTGCTGTGCGGAACGTTTCAAATATTCCTCGGTCAACAATAATATCAAGTGTACGTACGCGGGGCAAAAAAAACAGGCAAATTGGAAAAAATACGTATTTTCCAGATCAGTGAGCAAAAAATTTTCCCCTTTTTGCACATAAGGGAAAAAAAAAATGGATTTCCTTTGACGTAAAAAGAAGTCAAGGCATTAGTGTCGATATTTTAAAAAGGGAAGGTATATTTACGCCTTTCAGAAAAGATACCCGGGTGATGATTGGCTTCGGGGTTTTTCGCAAGAGAAACGGTTTATCGCTAAAAAACCGCAGTCTGTAGAAATTGCCCGTAAAGGGCATGTAACCCGTTTACAGTGTATGAATTTTGATTATTAGAAAGTTTTTTTTAAAAAGTTTTAGCCCTCACTGAAAAAACCTAAAAATAATAACCTGAAAAACTAGTTTTCTAATGACCCTTTAAAAAACCCCGAGTCATTGGAAAAAAAGGGTTTCCGCTTTACGGGGACTCTATTTCCCCGGAAGAGAAAATACGACGTGTTTTTGGCTGAAATGCAGTACGATAAATTTCCACCACTTATTTTTTCCAGGAAAGCTTTTATGGAATGGGGGTGTTACAAAATCCATATGTCAAAACAGCTTACCTGTCAGTCCCCAAGGGGTTGGAGGAAACACCCTTTTTTAAAAAAATACATAAAAAGCTTTTTGCTCGCAATTGGAAATGAAGGCCCTTTTTATTAATCTAGAGGGGCACCCCATATGTAGACTTAAATGTTATTAAGTTGGCTCAACCAAAAACATTACCAATTAAAATTTACACCACACTCACCCGATACCCTTCAACCATTAGTTTTGCATGGCTTTAAAACCCCCATGAAAGATAGGGGGACGAGGCCTTGTTAAATGGCAAAGGTACAATTGGTGCTAGCTAAAAAAAAGGAGTTCGCCGGATTCTGACCAAAATTTGAGCAATCTAAATCCAGTTATACTGCAAAATGGCTTTAAAAAAACTGGTATATATCCGTTTAACCGTCAGGCAATATCTCAAAATATATTCGATCCTTTGGCTTTAGCGCGATGGGAAAAAGAACAAGCACTTACGCACAATGTTGAAGATAACGAAGTTGAATATGTAAACTTATTTACCTCCCTGAAAGAAAACACTTACAAACCTTGTAAAAAACCTAAATGATGCAGCATCAGATTGTCAAAATCAAGTTTATTTTAACGTACCAACCCTTTTAAGTTTGACATTCAAAATTTTAACATGACGGAAATTGTCTGGAGATGTAAAACCACAAGAACTTACTGAATTTAAAGAAACAGACAAACAAGATGAAATGGTGACAGAATACGAAAATTTTCAGTAAATGCCAATAGTAAAGAAAACCAGATTCAAGTAAAAATAGCGGGGATCAACATTTCGACAAGAAATTTTGGGAAAAACCAAAAAAGTATATACGTCAAAAAAAAAATATAAAAATAAAAAAACAAGGAAAAAAAGAGCCAAGGTCTACGAAAAACAGAAGCCAGGATATGTTTTTTCCAAAAAAACAAGTTTCCTTTGAAAAAGTTCGGAAATCTACATTGGGGGTAAAGAGAATAATCTTCAAAAATAATAATTCTAAAAAAACGTGCTAATTTTAAACCCGCACTACAAGTTATAATAAGAAAAAGAGAATTTAAAAAGGAACCAAGAAAAAATAAAAAAATATGAAAAAAAGCAGCATTCAATTATCTTAGGAAACCATAATGAAACCCCAAAAAAAGAAATTAACCAAAACTACAAACACTCGCAAAAGTCGGTAAACTTAGACAATATTATATAAACTTAGAAAATATGCTCAATTTAAACAGAAAATGAAGCTAAAAAAAAGTTTTGAACGTTCATTTCAGGAATTTTTTGAAAAAAATAGGTCACAGTGATCCCCCCAAAACCAAAAAAAGCGCGTTTCTAGAGGCGCCGAAATTTGACTTCAATGAAGTAATTTATAGAATGGAAAAAGAAAAAAGAAGAGAAAAAAAGGAAAGCAGAAGAGAAAAAAGCCAGGCAAAAGAGAAAATTAAAGAAGAAGACTTTTACTAAGAAAAAAAAAAAAGAGATATGAATCGATGTAAATATGGTTCGTTTTAAAGTAACGATTCGAGAGGGCCGAAGACCCCCGAAAATTTTTACAAAAGTTTTCTGGAAAATAAAAACAGATAATGATTCTTATACCTGAAGACAATTATCCAATGTTCCAACTTTTTAAACCCAAAGCGAGAACAAGAAATAAAAATATTATATATACCAAATATCTAAACCCGGAAATAAAAACAAAACAAAACCCCCAAAAAAAACATGTCTAACAAAAAAAAGAATAAAAGTAGCAAAAAAAGGAAGTTATGTTTAAGAAGAAAGCCCGGCGTAATTTTTAATATGTTGGAAAAGGGAGCATCCACTTCAAAACAGGGGTTGTATTTGTGCCCCAAAAAAAGGTGATTGATTTGCAAAATTAGCTCTGCTTTGGGAAAGAAAAAATAAAGTATGTTTGTTGAAGAAGAATTTCTGGAGAAAAAAAGGTTTTGAAAGGGTTTAATCCTATAAACAAAAAAAAAACGTTTTAAACTTATTAAAAAAGAGTGTCAATAATTTATTTCCATATTATCACCGTGCTTCCCAACCCCCGATTGGTGGGGGAGCTTTATAAGTTTTCGGAAAACATTAACGTGATTGAGAAAAATTTATGAGAAAGCTAAACTTAGCTAATTTTTTAACCTCAGGGCCCTCAACCCCCCAGGGGGCTGGGGTCACTAAGTTAGACTGTTGTTTTTACTGAAATGAAGACTTTAAATTTTTGTTTTGTAATAATATAAAATATTCATTAAGTGCATTTGTAATTTCAAAACAAACTATATAATTAAGTCACTAGTGATTAAGTAAAAAAAGTCATATTTTGCACAAAGTACCAAAGGTTATGTTTAGACTGTTATTTTACCGTTAAATATGATCCCCCCAAAACCAAAAAGAAGCGCGTTACTAGAGGCGCCGAAATTTTGACTTACAATGAAGTAATTGATAGAATGGAAAAAGAACAAGAAGAGTAACAAAGGAAAGCAGAAGAGAAACAAGCCAGACAAAAGAGAAAATTAAAGAAGAAGACCTAAAATATGATAGTATTCTATTAGTTTGATAGAAAACATACAAACGTTTTGTACGTTACGGAATACGGTTATACGGGAATTATTAGTTTATTTGATTTTGACTGAGAATTATCCTAAGTTTTTTTTACTTCAATAAGTAATAATTTTTTAAATAAACTTTCAAAATACAGACAGAAATCGCTTTTTCTTGACCTTTATCCTAAATATTAGATTAGTCATCAATGCGTACTTATCGTATATTTGTCAAAGCATTTTACATGAGAAGAAATCTTTTCTTGCTTTTACTTTATGTCCTAAATTCCATTAATAAAATAGAATTACTCTAGCTGAGTATAATATACTTTATTCATCTTATTTAAAGAACACTTAGATCAATTTTGCGTTTTTGCACTAATAAACCTATATTAAAACCTTTCATTATTGTTAATTATCGAATGTCTTCACAAATATTTATCGATAAGTAGTAGGTACTACATCTCAACACTAGTCAGTACGGAAGACAGTCGCATTCACCCCATAAAAAAAAAAAAGGAAATTTGCTTGAAACTGAACTCTATCTCAGCGACTATAGATAGCTTTTACAGATAATTCTGTGTGCATCTACATGTACTCTTGACCTCAACATTTAGAAACAGATTACAACAGGGTTATAACGAATAGTCACATTTACCCCAAAGTGGGGTGAATGTAACTTTTACTGGTCTTATTCAACAATAATACAAATTAATGAAAAACGAAAGTCTATTTGTAACTTAATTTATGTCGAAACTGTTCATCGAAAGCTGTGCAATGAAGTAAGTTTATTAGAATATCCCTATTATTTAAGTAGCTCATGGTGGAGGGAAGCAAAGTTTCAAAATTTTTTTTTTAGTTGCTTTCGCCCCGGGTGACCTTATATCGTATTGTAATTGAAAATTGAATCGGTAATCTGCTAGTCTTAGTAATACTTTACTATTTTACTACAAAATACCTTTTTTAGACAGTTGCGAGATCGAGTATTGATCGGAACGGAATTTTAGCTTCATTTTCATTACTAGATTTGGCCTTCTGCTCCTCCATTATTGTATCTGTCCATTTGCCAGTTATCTCTTCCAATATATTTCAATATATCTTTGATCCCCATAGCAATAGGCTTACAGGGCTTAGGATGAGTGGAACCAAAATTGTAGTGATCGAAATTGGAGTTTTTAATACCATTGCGAATATAGCGGAATATAGACATCATTATAATTCGTTTAACTCAAGGTTAAGTGTGTAAATAACAATGGGTTCCATTTTGAACCTGCCGCGTGATAAAATCCAATTTTTGTGAACATACGAGTACATATTTGACAACGGCCTGTCTTGAACTGGGAGCGTCCATTACTATGATCCGTCATCTTGTTACATATGTCTTTCTTTTTTTCTTTTTATTTTTAAGTCAATCATTAGGAATATATACCCTGTGTCGCGGGGGACTTTACAAACATACATGAAACGGACACAAAAAACACCCAGACTAAGAACAACATTTTGTGGATCACACAAAGTGGTGTCCCGAGTGGGGATCGAACCTACAGCACTCGGCGCAGTAGGGCGGCGTGGCGACCACATAAACCACTACGCCATCCGTGCAGTTTAAAAATGTTATGTTGTTTTATGGACGCTTCAAAAACTTAAAAAGTTCTGGATCGATTGGGCTCAAATTTTGACACGGTTTACAATACGCTTCAGATATGGTTATTATCGTGTCTTTTCAATCACAATGTGCCACAGCGAATCTTAGCACGGTACAGCTAGTTTTTACAACGAGATCTAATGTTTGAATGTGGGTAGTAGGTGCCATCAGATGAATGGTCATCCTATTATCATGAAATGAATTTGCATAAAACTTGTATTGAAAAGAAAATAGAATACGTACATTTCGTCTGGAAAAGCATAACTCGTTCGTTTAAATGGTGACAGTTACACGAATCGAAGCCTTCTCCGACAGGTCCAGAATCTCCATGACGTGGCTGCGTATACTGATTTATTTTATATATATTGTTAATATTTTCAAACATTTAAGTCACAACGCCATCTAGTTTCAAACTAATCAGAGATTGTACTATAAAAGTTAGATTGACCGATAAAATACTTAAATACTTTTTGTTTTTGCAAATACACACACATTATATATAGTAAACATCCAAAGTCCGAAACAAATATTTGCATATTATACAAAAAAATTGGTCCGACCCGGGAATCTTACTCGAGACCTCAACAGAGCCCAGTCGCATACGCTACCACTGCATCACCGAGGCCGTCAATAGGATTGAATGATTGGAGAGCTCATCACAGCTCACAAGCACATCCACTGCTCTTATTTACTCACCATGTTATTAAATATAAACCAATCAGCTCCTGCCGTAAGATAAACAAACAAAACACGCTTGTGTATTCACGGCCACGTGTATGAATATATAAATCTGAGTGTGTGTGATAAGTCACATAACAGCGCGTTCAGAGACCCCTTGCGCTGGCGCAGCGCCAGGCCGGCACACGCCGTGCGCGTGCCCATACGTCGATCACAAAACTCTGGGGCGGTACCCGAAGGCATCCCAACTATTGTGTATACTAGGCATGGTCCCATAAATCTATACTAAGATTAAAAAGCTGATTATAAAGTTTGTTTGTTAGAATTTATGGATGGCCCAAATATAAGGACACGAATTTAAGGACTTTTGAACACCTCACCCGTCCGACAGGTTGTATAATGTTTGCATGTATTTAAAAATAATTAATAAACATAGATCAAGTTCGTAAATTTTTTAGGCTTTTTATTCACATATAAAAAGAAATAAAAAAAATTAACATGTGTCGTCACAAAGCTTTTGACCCCCTGCCCGTTGT
Organism: Arctia plantaginis; assembly: GCA_902825455.1. NCBI lineage: Eukaryota > Metazoa > Arthropoda > Insecta > Lepidoptera > Erebidae > Arctia > Arctia plantaginis. The sequence continues at coordinate 256,983 of CADEBD010000321.1, read as the reverse complement.
ACCCAAACTAGGCAGTACCTGTGTTATGGTAATCAGACTGCTGATAAAAATACTTACACAGACATATTATAGATAAATTACACCCAGTAAGGATCGCTAAGCCAGTGAGGATCGCTATCCATGAGACAGACAGGTCAGTCTTCGCAATATGAGCCGCTGATGCGCCTTCCACCAGATATATGGTTTAAACATCCTTTATTCCTGTAGTAGGTACGTAAAACTTCGTCCACTCACTCCCTATCTTCTACTGTATGGTCTGTCTGTGGACAGTAGCGATGTTGTTGTAACACGAAAATCACCACAAACACACCGCATGTAGGTTGTTTCATTATCCCCGTGCTAATTGTGAGTCACCGACACACGAGGTTATTTGCTGCGTACTTAGTGCTGATGCTAGGTACTGACCACATACGTATGGTTGGCACTCGTTCACACACACGCTGAGATATTTTTTAGGGTTCCGTACCTAAAGGAAAAAAGTGGGGCCCCATGGATCACTTCTAGTTGGGCTGTCAAGACCCTTTTTCTCGGGTACGCGGGAGGATCTAGTGAAATTAAACCCTATTCTCCGGTTTTCAGTTCCTTTAAGCTCTGAAAAAATCAAACTTTTGAGTTAACGTAACAAAATTGGGCCCTTTAGGCTAATGAAAACCACATTTCGACATTCTCAAGGGTCAACAATTTTCCCGGACCTAGAACTATGAAATTTTGGGGAAGAACATCGCTTTTATACAATACAGGGGGAAATCTGAAAACCCCTTCATTTATGCTGTAGTAGGGTCCCCCACGGTTAGTCTAAACTAAAATCCTGTTCGATTTGATTTCTACACAGATTTCTTCTTTCAAACTAAAAAAAGCCTTTGGGACAACCCTATGAACTTTTGAAAAATAACAATGGGGCGCATTGTACACCCATTTAAACGTTAAAAGATTAACGGAATAATCTTTTAAATGCTTAATGGGGGTTTAAAGACCGTTTATTTTAACCTTTGTTCCATACTATAACTATTGCCCCCGGGAACACCTGTTAAAGGTAGTTAAGTTTTGATAGCTAAAAGAATTAGGCTTGCCTTTTTTGTATTATGGTTAAACAAAATTCGCTTTAGAAAAAGGCTAAATCACAAAAACCCTACAGGGGGCATACATTGGGTGTTACAGAATGGTGTGCGGATGTTTTGTACATATATATATATGTATATATATATATGTATGTACATATATATATATGTATATACATACATACGTATTATAGATATAAACTACACACAGACTGATATAGAAGAAATGATCGTGCTCGTTACATTATTTTTTTCCGGCTGGGAATCGAACCCACGACCTCTCGCTTATCAGTCAGGGTCACACAGTCAAAACGTACTGAATATATGTTTATAACCAGTGATTTTTTAATCAACACTCATTTAAAAAGTAAAATATAGTAGTTATTAATAGAAACTATCTATTCCCAGCGGCTTTGCTCGTGTGAGTATTTCGTCTTTCTAACTTTGCAAATTACAAACTTCCATACAACCGTTCATCCCTTATTTTACCCCCTTAAACGTGAAATTTCCACAAATCCTTAGTGGATACTTCCGGGGAAGCCTGCTTTCCCCACGAGCAGGGAGGATAGGGCTTGGCTGGGCGCGGCTTCGATCCGAGGGGGCTGAAATAACATGCTCCGGGTCCTCCCCAGAGCAGGGCGCCTTTGATCGGCTGTCGGGGTGGTTTTTAGTGGAAACACCACATACTCTAGCTCCAACTTCCCCGAAAAGAGGGAGATCCGAAGGGATTTTCCACCCTGTCAACAAAAAAAAAGGGTGCTTACAATATAAAAAGCGACAGCTGTCAAAATATTAAGTTTGTGTCGCAGCGGTTTGTTTAGACTGCGTTGATGAATAAGTGGGTTACGGCAAGTTAGTTTATATGTAGGTATGGATGTTAAAGTCTATTTGAAGACAAGCCTATTTGATGGAAGGTGGAGTCTTTATAGCCTTGCAGAGGTTCAATAGGGGGTGAAGTGTACGTGATGTGCGCGGGAGGGGAGGACGATCTGCCGACACCGAGACGCTATCACTTAATTACTAATCAAGGGCACCGGACCGAGATTTGTCGATTGTCGTGATGGCATAAAATAGTCGTCAACTTGTCCTCGTTAATAAATCATTTGTGAATTGAGATGCCATTTTATATGTTGCGATATTTCTACTAAATAGTCTAGCGTAGCTTGGACTCTGGGCTCTAGACAACACAAACGAACAATTTCGTTAAAAAATACTTAGATATTATCATTAGCACAACAAAAATCCGACTGCGTGAAAATCGTATACGTAAATTCAAAAACTTCATTATAATAATAATAATACTACTATGGCTACTAGACAACTGATATAAATACATATATACTTTTTTTTTGTAAATACATACATATTATACATAGAAACACCCAGACCAAATCAAACATTACAAGTTCACACACACAAATGTTTTACTTGAGCGGGAATCGAACCCGCGACCTTTAGAATAGCAGTCCGTTACAGAAACCACTACGCCATCTATTTATCGCATTTTTTATGTTTTATATCTTTAAGCATTTCTTGAATTTAAAAAATTACAAAAACCTCACACACGGCCAAGTATTAATTAAACCATTTATTTTGGTAACCCACTGGATGGATTTTGTAGTAAATACATTTTTGAAAACATATAATTTGGCGCTAAAAATCACATACATACATATACTCGAAAAGCGTGACCCTCCCGTAAAAATTGCGAGTTCAATCATCACCTTGTTCCCCCATAACTAATATATTCAGGCCGGCGCGATGAGTTTTCATCTTCCATCCTGTTCTATCACTCGTCATTTCAGTCTGCTTTTCCCTTTCTAACCATATCCTCTTTCACGCAGTCCAACATTTATTCTTTGGTCGTTTTATACTCTAGGTTAATATGAATGGACAAGTTGCTTCTAAGGTTCAGAATCCATATTGGGGAGTGTAAAACCAATAAGTCGAGTAGGTCAGGGTCCCTGTAACTCGAATTGTTCTCCATTATCAATTTATTGTTTTGATATCTTCAAATCAACATTGAATTAACAATAGCTGGCTATGAATGCCTGAGTATTCTATCGATTTCACTTTTAATAAGAAGATATAACAGTCCTTTGTTTGTAAAGTAAATCTAAAAATACGCGACATGAGTCAACACATCGACTGGCGTCTGGCGCAACACAACGCCAACCTAATTGAGGTATTCGCATCAATTTATCTCAAAGACCTCACCGACAACAGTTTGTTTGTGTTGTCGCCGGTGACGAATTGGGCTTACCAATTGACATAAGCACTGCCTTGTTGAGCAATAGCATCTGTAGGACGTGTTCGTATTGTGCTAAAACTTTGTGGCGAACTGTCAGATGGGGGGAATATTTTTATGTCATTGCGATGGATGGCTTAAATGATTGTGGTTGATTAAAATCAGAATTAGATCTTTTGCTTTCAAGTTGCCTAAATAATTTGTTAACATAATAATCGTTACATGAGAACCGAAACCACATTGACGTCTAAAATTATGACCATTTGCTTTTCCATTGCTCTGCAACAGACTTTAACGAAGCGAACAGTTTACCACAAACAATTTGCACATTCGGAACACGCGTTTAGATCATTTCCTCTTTAATCCAGAACGTGGCAATAAAATGTGTTAAAACTGAATCTCAATTCAAAATCTAAAACTGAGTGAGTGATAAAGTCAAGAAAATGCTATGAAAATTCAAACTCTGGCGGGAACTCGAACCCTAAGCGGGGAGCCGCCGCGCTCTACCGCTTACTACTACGCAGACCTTGAGCGACTCAAGCGTAAAAATGGCCAAGAACCGATCCAGGAAGTCATTGTACAGAACCCTGACGAACTAAGTGAATACGTCGACACCAATGAGGTAATAAACGATGGGGCCGTACGCGAAGTGCCCCCCCTCAGAGACAGGGTTCGACACTGGAGCCTCCCGGATTACAACACTCCAGAAAATTCCAGAAAAATTGAAGAAACTTACTCGACCGCGGGCACCTTTCCTATGCCCGAGCCAAAAGAAAAAGAACCACTCCTAGCTGAATTGGAAGTCGTTGGACGATTGCCGTTGACGCAGTTGGATTCTGCCTCAGGAGTAAGGAGGAGCAGAAGTTGGTATCTTTGCTGTCCAAATGTTGCTGAGGAGGAGATATCAAGGGAATCGTCTTGGAGATACTCCAGCTTGAGGCCGGTGACAGCACCGCCTATTGCTGGACAAAATGGGTTCCACATGATGGTATGTAGTTGCTATGACATCTGGTGTGGCGTTTTTAGTTTTAAGAATTGTATTGCTAGCGATGATGATCTGCGCGATTTCTATGACACGTTTTGATTGAATCCTCAGAAATTCAAGGTTCTCGCCAAACGTATCCTAAATGTCCATGTCTCCCCAAAAATAGATTTCTACGTGTTATCTTAATTCAAACGGACCGCACCAACTTCAAAGCACTTCAATAATGTACTGACTTTTCTCAACTTAAGCGGTTCCATTTAGTCTAAGAATAATTGCTGAAACGAGCGCTATTGTCTGAGCTTTTGACAACACATTGATTGAGTTAAAGGGAAGCTAGGAGACGTTGCCGGGGCCGTGGGCCGGCAGGGGATAGGGTGACGGCCTCATCGCAATCAGACCACAACGTAGGGCGTAACGATAGGACCGATTGATGGGGGAAGTTAGTCCTGGCTCCTTTGTTCCCGAGTGCCGAAAGTGCAAATTTAGTAATTGTAACTTCTAATGCTGCTCAGAATTGGTCCCTTTTCGTTTTTCTTAAAGAGCTTTTTTATTTTCCTAGGTTGCTACACAGAGCTCCGGGCCAGATGACCTGGCTTCTCTGCGAGCTGAACGCGACGGGCTCGCCCGAGCGCTGGCAGCGGAACGACAACGCGCGGCCACAGCAGCCAGAGCACACGACGCGAGGCTGGCAGAACTTCACGGTGTCATTGCGGAGCTGGTGAGAAGACGAGCGCATGACAAACATGCGAGGGCTATACCCGAGGAGGAAGTGTCCGGTGAGAACAACTGATACTTAGGAGTAAATAGAACACAGAAAAGCAAATTTAGAATAATGAGAGACATTAAACATGGATAACAGCTGTTTTTTTCTGGATAAAAAGGAAAATAATAAAACAACTCTTACACGAGCTATGCCGCATTCAATAGTTAGTATTGATTAACTTGGAAAAATCGGCAGAATCAATAATGTCCGTCAAAACTCCTAACCAGTCAAAATTACTTTTTGCCTGGTATAGTCCACTGAAATTACTGTCTAAAGTATCTTTGGCCAATAAAGCTGGCTAGCTACAGCCAGATGTCATTGCTATGTTGTGGTATGTTACAGACGAATGCGAATCGACGACGCAGCCGGCCGGAGAGCTGGACAACGACGCGGACAGATCACGGACGGAACAGGTCAGGCTGGCACCGGTACATATATAAATATAATATTTTGTATGGTATAGGGGCAAACGAGCGAACGGGTCACCTGATGGTAAGTGACGACCGCTGTTCATGGACACCTGCAACTCTTAAGTCACACCAGAATCAGGAGAGAGAAGGTTTGGACGCCAGTTACGTCTCTCGCTCGGTGCTTAGCAACGATATAATTAGTTATTAGCGGTTTTCTGTGAGGTCATGGTATCCCTCATGTCGAGGACATGCTTCAACACAAATTATGTAATAGGTTTTACGTACATTTGAATTGATTGCCTGACGTTACGAGCAGATTGCACTGGCGGTTGTGACGGTCTGACTTGTTGTAGTATTATACAGCATAGAACACGAAAGTTAGAAAGTAGAGAACAAGAGATCTCTTTATGTTGGGGAAAGTCTGGACCCGCGGAGCAAGTTGGACATCTTAGAAATACACTTGAGTACAAGTTTTTGTCACACACAAATGTGTCAAAGGCGGACTTAATACCGTAGGCATTTTCTCCCAGTCAACCTTAGGGCGATGCAGAGTTAAAACATGGGAGATGCACAAAAGAAATTAAAAATGTGATTTATTGAAAAATATAGCATATATAGGATATCATATACCCAGAGTACTTTTTAATAGATAATACGAGTTCATATATATAAAAAAACTAGCTGACCTGGCAAACGTTGTATTGCAAATCAAAAAACAATTAGGGATGGGTCACCCTTACCATTTAGGGGTATGAAAAATAGATGTTGGCCGATTCTCAGACCTACCCGATGTGCACACAAAATTTCATGAGAATCGGTCAAGCCGTTTCGGAGGAGTACGGGAACGAACATTGTGACACGAGAATTTTATATATAAGATTAAGATGGATCTGATAGTGTTTGAAAAATGTTTCCGCATCATGTGTTTAAAGGTTTGCCGAGTTTTTTTATGAAAGATTATGTCTACCTAGATATTGAGTGCGGTTTCTCGTGAGGTTACTGTTCGGTTATTATGGCTCGTGGCGAGTACACGTAGTCGTTCCAATATAAATGTCGTACCCACCTTACAGAATGACACGTTATCAGCCCTGAGCCCAGCGGAGCTGCCGACTCCTCACGAGTCGAAGGTGGAGCCGGAGCCAGACGACACTACCGACACCAGCACGCATTTAGCCAGGTACGACCAGGATTTTAAAGAGCTATTAATGTGAAATTGGACGGATGTTATACACTCAGTTATGCTAGAACAGCTAAACGGAGCTGAATTAAATATTTTCACTGATCGGGAATCGAACCTGTCATATATTTGACTCGTCTGCCAGTATATCTAGTGGTAAGTGACCCTGACTGCTAAACCACAGGTGGTGGATTCGATTCCCATCCAGGACAAATAATCATTTGTTCTGTGTCTTGGTGTCATTCGTCTGTAATATGTTTGTGTTTAGTAGTATATAGGTATGTTTATCTGGTCTGGTTACCATAGCACAGGCTCTGTGTAGTTTGGTATCAGATGGTTGTGTGTTATGGGCATTTATAATAATTAGAAATTAAACCTCCTTTTTAAGGAGAGACTTGTGTCCAGCAGTGGACTGTTAAAGGCTGTTGATGATAATAATTAGATATAGTTTTCATCCCCTCAAACTGTAGCCAACATGTCATACTCATTAAGTATATTGTATGTGGTCAGTCGGTCGGAGTGCGCGCCCGACGTGGAGGAGAGGGCGGCGCCCCCCGCCGACCTGCCCACGGACGCGGAGGCCACCGACGCCTGCGACACCTCCCTCAACCTCTCCGAGAGGGACTCCGACCCCGGCCGGGGCAGCGCGCGGTGAGTGAACCTACACCGTCCACAACGATCATGCAGAACAGACAGCTGATGGGGCCTTCAGGTTCTGAAACGAAGTACCTCTAAGAGCAGTGTAACATCAGAGACCTAAGTGTGAGATTATTTCACTACTACTCCATCGTTACGGTGAAGGCGTTCGGTGATGTGATTGGTCCACACTGAAATCTCCACCAATCGCAACGCCTGTGAAATAAACTCACACTTGGGGCCTTAGGTCACAGATAATCGGTGTCAACCAATGCTTCAGTCATTTTTCTTTACCGTGTGAATGAGGTTACCGAAGCCACAACATTCCTCCCCCTGATTTTAGGGGGGAGGGGAGGGGGAAGTTAAAGAGCGACAAGAGCCTTGTGACTTGAGTTGCAAGTGCTAGTCACATGCAGTTTTATGAATGTTAAAACAACTCACGCTTGAACAAAAACTTAATAAAGGTGGTGATACCACAATATGACCAGGATTGTTTTATTAGGTTTTGTAATAACTGGTGTTCTTTAGGTGCTGCGATGGCGGTGGAGATACCAGTGCGGGGGGGAGCTGTGAGCGGGAGAGGGGCTCGCCAGACGAACACAGGCTGTACACACACTCCGCCGGTGAGACATTCGTTGACTGACTGGTCGTGGGTTCGATTCCTACTCAGGACTAATAACTGTATGATGAGCAAGATCATTTGTTCATATGTATGTATATGTCTTGTTATAAATAAGTGCTATTGTGTGTCACTAGGCCGGTGCGAGTCCCGGCAGGCCAAGCTAGCGTCTCGTGTGCGCCTGCGCAAGACAGAGGACGACGACTCCAACAGACCTCCCTCCGATGACGTAATCATTATTTTTGTTGCTATTTATCATAAGATATAAAAATAAGTGACTACATAACGAAAGTGCATTCTATAAACGGATAGCTTGTTTATTTATTTATGATTTGTGGAATGCATCAGTCGTGTTTACTTTAAATTAAGGATAATCTCGGTGTTGTGTGAGAATTTAGTTCAAGTTATAAGTATAAAGTGTTGTCCTTCCTCAGGGGTGGTGCGCGGAGGCGGCGGAGCGGCTGGCGCTGGACGTGTGCGCGCACGCAGACCTCAGGGAGGCGCTGCTCGCGGCCCAGCATCACGGTGAGTGGGGGGGGGGAGGATGTTATAGATGAAGGATGTCGTGGAATCTCGGGTGGTGGTTTGTTTTCAAGGAGGAAATGTGGTGGTGAGACTGGTGTCGGTATAGGTGATGATTTGAATTATTGTACATTTTGTGGATAAAGTTGTTTAATAAATAAATAGTGCATATTAATATTTTCACATCATTATAAAACATTTTGTACTTAAATTTAGTAATATTTCATTAATTTCATATAGTTTTCTATTGAAGTTTTAGATTAATTTAAAATAACAATATAATATCGTTATATCGTCAAGTTAGACTTTTTGAGAGCCTTGAACCCAAACGTTGGTCCTTCGAGCCGTCCGTGCCTGGTTGCAGAGGGCGGTGGTGGGTGTGCGGGGTGCGCGGGGCGGGTCGCGCGGCTGCTCGCCGAGCGGCGCGTGCTGCGGTGCGCGCTGTCCCGCGCGGCGGACACGGCGCACCGGCTGTACTGCGCGTGCGCACTGCACGAGTCCACGTCCGTGGCGCTGTGCTGCGCGCTGCGCGCCGCCGACCGCGCGCTCGAGGCCTACGACGTGCTGCTCGCGCTCGCCGAGACCTGCCACGCGCCGCGCGACCCGCAGGTACCGGCCCTGCCTCCGTACATTGGCTAACAAATACTCATACCTGCCTGTATGTCGGCTATCGCAGTAACAAATAGCCTGTTCTTTATCAAAAATCAAACTATTTTCACACCTAATTTCATTTAAATCGATTCAACGGTTATTAATTCTCCATACAACCTTCCATCTTCTTTTAAGGATGATTTCTAGAGTAAAAACTATCCTATATCCATTCACGAGACTCAAACTATTTTTATACCAAATTTCATTTAAATCAATTCAGTGGTTTATGCATAAAGAAATAACAGACAGACAGACGCATTTTCGCATTCATAATCTATCTAATTTAATATATAAAATTCTCGTGTCATCGTGTGCGCGGTTGAACTCCTCCAGAACGACTCGACCGATTTTCGTGAAATTTTCTGTGCATCGGCTAACATCTATTTATCATACCTACCCTAATTTTTTTATTTTTTTTAACAACAAATTTTGACAAAATGTATATGGCAAAACAACGTTTGCCGGAACAGCATTCAAAATTTATTGGATACGAATCTATATCCACATCCGTAACTGATTATGGTCTGCGGTATTCCCGGACCGACACGACCTTCAAAAAAAGAGCGTACTCCTTCCTGAAAGGTCGGCAACGCATTTGTGACGGCTGAGTTGCAGACCTTCATTTTCCATCAAATGACCCAAAATATATGTGTAGCGTTAGCCGGTTAGTATGTACGGTGTTGTTGTCGGCAGCGCTCGTCGGCGGAGCTGGTGGCGCGGCAGCTGCTGGCGCGGCTCGACGCCGAGCGGGGCGCCGCCGCCATCGGCGAGCCGCTGCTCTCGCCCGGGCCCTGGCTGCAGCACCACGCGCAGTACGTGCCTCGCCCAACACTCTATACCGACCCTTGGTCAGGCCTTGTCCAGCAGTGGACTAAGAAACGCTGATGATGATGATGATAGTTGTGTCGTATGTCTATTGTTAGAAAGGAAACCACGACCTTCCACAGGCTTTCGACTGTGTTCTATGAGTCTAATAAGTTTATATAATGCAAGTGTTACAGAGAGGTCTAGTCGAGTAATAACGTGAGGTTAATATTTGAGAACTAATCTATTTTTGTGTGAAGTTATGTCAAATTCGAAAATTGTCTGGTAGAACTTACGTTTCTGAAAGAGGAGTATTGATGGAATGTTCAGATTTTAATGAAAATGTCTACAATATTCATCATCATCATCAGCCTATCAATAATCAATAATCAATAAAAAAAACAATTACATTTAAATACGTTTTACATTTATTCAAGATAAATTAATTACTATGTAAAGTATTCTTTTTAAGCTATTGCATAGCTTCTATCGCGGGCCTTGAGCGTGGAGACCGAATCCAGAAATTCCGTAACGAAAATAACCTAACACACCCCACGTGATACTTCTCTCGATGTCTGATGTGTGATCTATCGATGAATAGCAGAACTTTTAATGACTTTTTTGAAATATCACGCTTGTCTCTTTAGTTCAGCAACTCGCCTCTAGGTGGCATTGGTTGTAACGGCGTTACTGCGCATGCGTAATCCCCCTCTTCGCCCCGCAAAATGCTATGTAATAGCTTTACCGCGGCAGTCCCCGAGTGTCACACGTCTTTTTTTTTTAAAAACCTTTATTTTTATAAAAGTGACAAAATAAAAGAGAACTGCTCAAATTTTTTCAAAAAAGTACAGGACAAGAAAACGCAAAGTTTTTAGCCCGTTCCATAGCTATGGTACCCACAACAACTAACAGCCTCCCCCCCCCCCCAGGGTGGGTCCGGGCGCGTGGTCGCGCGAGTGCGAGGCGCGTCTGCGCGCGCACGCGGCGCGCCTCAAGGCCGACACCGTGGCGCTGCGCGGGAACCAGCCGCCCAAGATGTTCTCCTACCACGGTACGTGCCGCCCCTCTACTCTACTCTCTGGCCTGTTGCACTAGTCGCTAGTGTCCCTCACTGCTAAATCAGAGATCGTGGATTCGATTCACACCCAGGACAAATAATTGTTTTATGATCACGATCATTTGTTCTGTGTCTGAGTGTAATTTATTTAGAATATGTATGTTTATCAGCAATCTGGTTATCATAGTACAGGCTGTGCGCAGTGTGGGATCAGACGACCAGCTGTGAGATGGGGCCAATTATTATTACTCTCCTTTTTGTATTACATTTTATTTTATTTAAAAAAACAATTCCCACATTAGGAATATATCTTGTGGGGACTTCAAAAACATACATGAATCGGACACAAAGAACACCCAGACTCAAAACAACAATTTGTGAATCACACAAAGTGTCGTCCCATATGGGAATCGAACCCTCAACCACTACAGCACCCGTGCAGTCAAATTGTTATTTAGTTATTATTATCCCCCAGACGTGGAGGAGTCGGAGCTGGTGGCGGCGCGCGCGGGCTGCAGCGCGGCCGAGATGGAGGCGGCCGTGGCGCTGCAGGACGCGCTGCACCACACGCACCTACACCAACGACCCAAGGTAACCGACTACATTTTTCATTCATACCACCCCTCCCCCCCCCCCCCTCCTTTATGGGCTGCAGCATTTATTGCGAAAGGCGAAGAAGTCTTGCAAACATTTAGCGACTAAAAGCTACTCCAGTGGTCCATTACTTACTTATCCCGTCCTAGGCGATGACGATTTCCTCAAAATTCCTTCACCTATTCATCCTCTGAATGATTTTACTGGAGACCTAACTCTGTTTCTTCCCCCCTATCTCTGGCGAGTCGCAAGTGTCTCTGAGCAGGGTAGCCGCTTACCATCAGGTGAACCGTCTGCTCGTTTGTTAGCTATACTCGTAACATAACATTAAATATAACCCACACGTTTGCCAGGGCTCGTCCCCGCGCCGGTCGCGCCGCACTCGCCACTGGCTCGACACGCGCGCCTCCGAGACAGACCTGTGAGCTCCTGGACACGCGCCCCTGCACCGTCCATTGGGACACGACAACCACACTTTAACCATGTCTTATGTACAGGCTGTTACAGACAGAGCATTTGGATTTTGAAAACCATCTTATGTATAATCGAAAAGTGTTGATGTAGTTAAAATAAATGAATTCAATCTTCGGTAAGTACCTTGCCTGGTGTAGATATAGCGTAGCTGGGCATTGCCACATTACATTTTTAAATACGCGTATTCCTCGTTCTCTATCTATACATATAGAATTCCTTCCCCTGACGGTCTGATTCATCAACGCAGCCCCTAAACCGCTGGGACTACAAACTTGACATTTTGGCAGCTGAGGCTTTTTATGTTGAACTAGCTGAGACCCGCGGTGTTACCCGCGTTTGTTGTCATAACCGCGGGCAACGCCGCGGGGCGAAGCTAGTCTAAAAACAGTCTAAGTTACTCCTTATGTCATCAGCTATCTGCCAGTGAAAGTCCCGTCGAAATCGGTCCAGCCGTTGCAGAGATTACCCGGAACAAACAGACAGACAGACAAAAATTGTAAAAAATGTTATTTTGGCATATGTACCGGTTAAACATACATATGCATTTAGTAAAAAGCGGTTATTTTAATATTACAAACAGACACTCCAATTTTATTTATTTGTATAGATATAGTACTAAGAAAAAATTTTTGGAAATTTCACCCCTGAGAGAGTAAAATAAGGGGTAAGTCAGTAACGCGAACTAATAAATAATGACGCTAGTCACTTATACAATATTAACTTCATTTGTTGATTCTATAACTAAATGTATTGTTTTCAAAACGAGATTCCTGTATTTTTCCTCAACTGTTAAACTAAACTCTCAAAAATAATACATTACTATCCACAAGTTATTTATTTATTTATTTTTCTTTATTTAGTTTCTGTAACAGCCTGTATATAGAACGAATGAATCTCGTTTGATTGAATGATATTTTACTTTAAAAGAAAACAATTAATATACAATTATATGTGATTGTCAATATTCTATGTGTCATATGTGTAGCCATTACTGAAACAATAGAAAAGTTATTGAGATTACCATATTCTGACGTGGAGATGAGAGTCTGATGGCGTAGTAGTCGCTGCTTCCTACTGCGCGAGTGTTGTGAGACAACTCCCTCACTAGGAATATATCCTGTGTCGCGGGGGACTTTACAAACATACATAAAACGGACACAAAGAACACCCAGACTCAGAAAAACAATTTGTTGATCACACAAAGTGTCGTCCCATGTGGGTATCGAACCCACAACACTCGGCGTAGTAGGCCGACCGCTTATACCACTACGCCATCCGTGCAGTCTTTGTGTGATCATCAATCAATTTGTGTGATAAATTGATTTTCTGAGTCAGGGTGTTCCTTATATTCTATATATTTCATGTTTGTAAAGTCCCAGCGACACAGGATATATTCCTAGTACACGGTTTTTATTAAAATAACAAAAAAATAACCCAAAAAAGAGTCCTATATCAGGTGTGAGGAAGCGTGTTGTGTATTAACCATAATAGTTTTGACTGAATATTGATTTTCTCAATAACTTTTGTGATTGTGAACTATGTGTAGTATGTTTTACATCCCCAAACAGCCATCATAACTAATAGTTTAGAAGTACAACATTTATATTTATAAGATAGATTAACTGTTCACTCATCATCGAACACTTCACCCTTACATCATCATCATCACCTGAGCGTCTACACTGTGTCACATGTCACACAGTATTGTTGTATAAATCGTAGACTCACAAAACATTTGGCGTATCATTAACTTACGAACTTGTGCCACAAACACATGGTTCTGAGGGCCTCGTGTGAGTATAGTGTACGCTTCATAGTTTTAGTAACTTTCTGGTGGTTTTGAGTGTTTCCACGGCCTAGCCTAATGTCCTACTGGCGGTAGTGACGTGCTTCGGGTCGTTAATCTTGACTAATATCGGTTCAGCTCCACGATGGCTGGGGTCCGTATGCCGTCTCTATAGACAGACCGACTCAAAACTATGGTCCTTCAAAAGGCCTATCCAGACCCTATACTGTACTCACACAGTTTTCTTTAATTATGTTAACGAACAAAAAAAGACATCTCTGTGGTTTGTTAGTGTTACGAATCCCTGCTCTTTTTAGCTGTAAAGTCCCAGAAAACTTGCAGAAGTTAGCAACTCGCTTTCGACGGAGACCGCCTTTCGTGTTGCGATTGCTGAAGGTTCAATGCGCGCCAATATATTTTTACAAGTAGGACTTTACAGCTGGAAGGAAATGAACTCACAGAAGAGGCTTCAGAGCTATATGTAGTAGTTATATCTGGTCACTCGTGTGTCCGAACATACGATGTGTTCTGCGATACACGCGCAATAGGTCACCCTAACGGACCCTCGGGAACAGTACCCTCGTCGGGTCAAAGGTACTCTATTTCAATTCTGCACCCCTGTCAGTACGTATGCAGTTTCATGAAAACCACTTGAGTATTTAATGCGTGAATTCGATTTAAATAAAACTATACGAACTCCCCTTAGTAGCCCCTAGTAACCTCTGTACGTACACCAAGCTAAGGACCCTGGCGAGCCAAGGTCTTTAGCTTGGTATACTGCAAGTGTCAATCTATCACCTGCGTCTACCTGGTGCCGTGGGCTGAAGGTGTTTGTTAAAGGAACCACATCCAACTGCAGGTACAGTATGTATCGACGCTTGCCTCAGTAGCGACCTCTACAGCCGACTGTTGACGTCAAGGAGTACTGCCGGCGAGTGGCATGTCTTTGGCTCGCCTTCCCTCGAAGTTGTGTTCGTCTCCTTCTAATTTCTCAATTCGAGGGAGAGGGGCATTTTGGGTTCCCTCCCATGGTGCTCCAACGGTTACTCCAACCCCCTCCTCGCCTGAACATGCTTCTAGAGCCGCTTTTTCCCTTTTTTATTTGGGGGGTTTCATACCAGTCGTACCAAGCCTACTTTTAAACAATAGCTTTGTGTGTGGTGTATCGCCGTACACATAAAAAATATAAATGTATGTATGTATGTAACGTTTGACAACTAGCTTGCTACGACTGTGCCCCTCCCCGGCATTTATGTGTAGTTTGTAATGTTAGCGCGTTGACAAATATATTGTACAAAATATTGCGTATGTTGACAGGTAACAAAATACCCGCATTTCAATAGAGTCATTGGATTAATAGAAGCAGAAACATTTTTCACCTTACAAAAAGGGGTTTTTTTTGTATTGTACTAACGTATGTTTTGTTTTAAGCTCCATAGGGACACCCTTTACCCAAAGGGGGGAGACCTGCCGCAAGATTTAGTGTCGGATACATTACTATTAAAGCATTTATCTCCCAAAAAATCTATGCTTTGACGCCCCCCTTTTGAGGGGTCCCTGGACTCTAATGATATAATTTTATTCGCTTGTTTTTTTTAAGTATGTAGTTTGGCCGGCCGCCCCTTCTGTGTTGTAGTAATGTTACACAAAAGGGGCTTACACCAAAGGGATACATATAATTATATCAAAAATCTAGATATTTCGGGGGAATTGAAGCTGTTTATAAATGCTATTTGAAAAAAAATTTGTTTTTAATTATTCATATCGAGTCAGAAAAATTTGGTAGTTTTTTCTGAGTAGCACAATATGTAAAAAAATTTAAATTTAATTAAATTTTTAAGCAGTCAAATTATTTTCACAGTAAAAGAATTTATGAATGTTTTTTGATATTCCGTCAAATAAGCAGAATCCTACAATATAAGTTCTACAAATTTTAAGTTTTTTCAAATTATGGAATGGCCCTTTCCTCATAAGAAGAAAGATTTACACATTTTTGATCGCATTCACAGCCTTTTCCCGTAGGGGTCCCTTCCATTCCCCTTGAGGAGAGGGGAGTTTTTATTATTATCGTCAATGGGGGGGTTAAGGCTTTCTATTCCAAGCTTTCTTTCCAATCCACACTATTAGTTTATATTCAGGGGAGGAGAGGGGGAAAAAAAAAAAAAAAAAAAAAACCCAAAAAAAAAAAAAAACAAAAAAAAAAAAAAAAAAAAAAAAAAAAAAAAAAAAAAAAAAAAAAAAAAAACAAAAAAAAAAAAAAAAAAAACAAAAAAAAAAAAACAAAAAAAAAAAAGGGGAAAAAAAAAAAAAAAAAAAAAAACCCCAAAAAAAAAAAAAACCCAAAAAAAAAACCTGACACTTTCAATCGTTCAGCACTGCAGCCTTCCATCTGTCTTCTATGTGCCTCTGGATCAACAGGCATAAATGATAATCTTGGACATTATATGATCTTTCTAATGTAATCAAGGGTTCCTCTTTAAGTGAACCGTACCATTGTCGTTTTGTCGGCGATGCACAATTCACCAAAAGGTTGACGCAGCAAATCTCACCCTCAGCGTCTTCATCTCGTTCAACTTGGATGTATTTACGTTGTGGATATAAACCAGATCGTGGTGTAAACGCCTTTAATGTTATGATTGTTAATTATCAGTCGGTCGGTGTGTACACCACTAATACTGTTTAAACGCGTTAGTTTTCAAGGTCAATTTATTCTCGTGATTTGATAAATGACACGTTTTAAACATTGTGTTGTCCTCTTTAATTTATTGATCGATTGTATTTGTGTGTGAAGCGCGGAGATGTGTATAAATGTATGTATGTACAGTCTGTATGTAATAAGAGAGGGGGGGGGGGAGCTGGTGCTAGAGTAGGACGGGGGATAATTAATTGAAATAAATATAATAACGATTATTTAAGTGTTTTATTATTATCTCTCTTTTAGGATATTCGCAGATGGTTCATCTACTCCTTTGACCCTTATGGTCAAAGTGGTCAAAGGACCATCTGTTAGTAACCGACTACCGCCGCCCAGTGACCGCCAACTCAAGTGTCACGAGCTGCCACCCTTTGAAATACTTGGTATTAGTTAGAGGGGAGGGTACCCTTTTACGTTGAGATTTGTGTCACCAAGAATATTTCAGGTAAAGTTTGAACATATCCGTGTTCCACGATGTTTTACTATAACCCGGCAATCTCGTACGCGACCGTCCCGCGGGGTGACAGAAGGTGGCGGGGGCGAGGTAGCGCGTCATTCTAGCACACGGCTACACACGTTTCCCTTCCCCGCTACACCACCCGCTACCCGCTGACATCTTGAGTACCTCGTCCCCGCCACCGTCTGTCACCCCGCAGGACGGTCGCGCACGACGTTTGCGGACTATAATCTGTGAATACTAAATGTTGTTACTATGAGATTCTCGCCGCAGTTGAAACAAGCGGAGCCTATTTAATAAACTCGCCGCAAGGTGATCAATTCAAATTGTGTCCATTTATAGTTTAAAATGTGTTTATAGTTTTTAATCACGTATCCCAGTTTCTCATACGACTACACAACTGGGAATGTGTAAAGGAGTAGAGACCAGTACCGTTGTACGCCAACAGAACACTTCGGGTAGAATAAAGTAACAAATCAAAATACTCAACTATTTAAATGTTTAATTTATATTATATATTTATTTACAGTATTTTTATATAATATGTATAACGTTTATATTAAATAGTGGCGTTGAACGTGTAACGGAACGGCGGCTCGAAGGACCAAAATGTACAAACACATAATCTTTAACAATAACAATACAGTAGGGGAAAACACACTACGGACTTGGGATCCAGTGGTTGCGGGTTCAAACTTGTAGTATTCAGATCTGAACTAAAACTAAACAAATGCTTGACTTTCGTCGTGTATATCGGGACTCGGAAACTCGTCATCGGAAACGGTTGCTCTAACCCTTGTAGTGACGTTTATTATTTTTATTTATTTATTTAATACTTTATGCACAAAAAAACATGTACAAAGGTGGACTTAATGCCGTAGGCATTCTCTGCCAGTCTACCTTTTTAATAGATATCGGAGTTATTTCTATGAATAACACAAACTAAAATATTGTGAAATAAGTATTTACTATCAAATACAGTTTATTTGCTTATTTTTTTAAAGAACTCCCGCAGCAGGAATATTTCCTATTTCGGGTGACTACAAATATACATGAAATGGACACAAAGAACACCCCCCAGACTCAGAGCAACAATTTGTGAATCACCCAAAATGTTTTGTCCCCATGTGGTGACCGAACCCACATCATGAGGGCCGTAGAAAGCGGCAAAAGTAACCGCTTTAACCACTACGCCATCCGTGCAGTCCCGTGTACAAGTACAAATATAGAGTAGTAGAATGTCTCGTAAAATGATCTTTAATAAATGTGTTTATAATTTTTTCCCTTCGCTGTAAGTCGAACCCGCACTATTCCGCGACAACATACTTAGCTACACATTTAATGCTAAAGGTACGCTTTGCCAGTCAACCATCATCAAGTGATGCAGAAATAAAATTAGGTATGTACGTGTATTATAATATAATATAATATTGTACCACATTCACACAACGCCATCTAGTCCCAAACTAAGCAGAGCTTGTACTATGGGTACTAGACAACTGATATAAATACATATATACTTTTTTTTTTTTGTAAATACATACTTATTATACATAGAAACACCCAGACCAAATCAAACATTAAATGTTCATGCACACAAATGTTTGACTTGAGCGGGAATGGAACCCGCGACCTTTGGAATAGCAGTCCGTTACACAAACCACTACGCCATTCGGTCGTCAATATCGTCGTATTGAACAATAACACGAACTAATAAACGGTGTAATTTTATTACATATTTAAATAACCTATTCCATTCAAAACTCAATTATCTTTTTCTCACAACCGGCGGCCATCTTGTCGAACGCTCGAAGTGTTTAACAAAATGGCGGCCGTTCCTGCCATCACTCCATTACACGTTCAGCGCGCGAGAAACAAATTCGTTATTTATTATATAATACAAGGTATAATAGTTGTTACTGTTACGTACAAATCTTTATATAACTATATTACAAATGTTGCACTTAGACATTTTTGAGATCATAGGAATTGAAGAGGGGTTGGGGGTAGTTAGATATACTTTTTAAAGAGGTATAGATTTTTCGTGAATCAAGGGGTGAAAATAAAAGGCTTGATAAAAAATAAATTTTGAAAAGAAATTCTTCGGTAAAATAGAGATTTATACTCTAAAAAAAATATTTTTAGCTACTTGTCCTTTAAGTGTAATATAAGTGAGGTGGTACAGTCACCAACTTCTATTTTAACAGGCTAATAAAAAATATTAAATAATTCAATATTTTTTTAAGTTTCATTCAAGTTTGTTTTGCTAACTGTACCCCACATCGCTTATATTTATTGTTATTTAAATAATAACTCGCTGCATAAACCTCTAATTTATAAGAAACAGTAAGCCAGTTAAATTAGATTGTGTTTGAGAAGAACCCAGAGTAAGAGAGTGGAGTGGTGCTGAGATGAGTAAACAGAGACTAGAAGAGACATACGGAAATCGACTAATCACATTGGTCTGTGGTTAAAAGAAATTATGTAAATATTTATGGCAAATGTCAAACTGAACCTTACAAGTAAATGTTATTCCAAATTGTTTGAAATCAAATTATGTCAAATGGCGATATTAATAATTCTAGTATTTTATTAATACGCTAGACGATAGATGTTTTTTTTCAAATTTAATATCTTTGCTGTAGGCTCAAGAACACAGATATACATACTTAGGTACTTTTTGTTATAAATACATACATATTATACATAGAAACGCCCAGACCAATGCAAATAGACTTATCCGTAGACATTTTTACGTGGGCGAGAATCGAACTCACGACCAGTTAAATTGCAGTCTTATGTTAAAAGTAAAGATAATAATTCTCAGCTTTATACTCCAACAGAAGTAGGATTATAATAGTGACTGGGAAGAAGGAGGACTGAGGGAGTGGGGAGGGAGTGAGGAAGGGTTTATGTATCAGGTATAACATTAGTATATCTAGTCACTGAACACGCGGCGGTCACCAGCAGACACCGTTCCTCAGGGCGAGGGGTGTTCGACGCTATCTGTTGAGAAAAAAAATCAGTTTCCAATTAAATTATTAGCGCGTAATTTTCGACGTAGACGAATTGGTAGGTTGAGCTGCGAAAGGAAGGATGATCATATTTACGGATATTATAAACAAATCGAATGCAGTTTTTAATTTATCGAAAAGATCTGCATTCAGGTCATAACATCACACGTTACCATAATCGATTACGGGGAAGATAAGGGTTTGCACAAGCATAGCTTTGGTTTGAAGAGTACCAAACACAATCAAAATATTTATTTTTCATTCAATAAAACAGTTTGAAATATAATACAGGATCCTACAAAAAGAAAAGAAAACCGGTGTTAACCGTACCTGTCTGCCCCTCCCTTTCCCGTAACTTGGAGGCGAGATTAAACGGATGACATGCACTTGTATCCCCTGAGTTACGCGCGTTCATGGGCAGCGGTAGTCACTTACCATCAGGTGCCCCTTCTGCCCGTTTGCCCCCCCCCCCCCCCTATAGTCACCATAAAAAATATGATCTTTTAAATCACGAACAGTTGTATGGAATAACGGTTTGTGACGTCATGGCTTGTTACCATAATAGCAAAGTCGTCGTTGCCTTTTATGGGGTCCTCTATACGACCATAAAGTATGTCCAAATCTTTATTTAACCCTTTGTATTGATGGTAGTAGGGGGAAGACGCTAAATCCTGACATCCTATTGCTAGCGCAAGTGTAAATGAGATGAAAATAACAAACTTGGCACTACTCACCACCTGGGGGGTAGGGGGAGGGGGGCCGAGCCTCACGCGTACGTGTTGGGGCTGTGCCCGCGGCTGGCGGGGCCCGAGCTCGGCGCGAACTGCGCCTCCAGTCTACGGAAACAAACACACACGATGTTCATCAATTATCATCAACAGCCTCTACTAGTTCACTGCTGGACATAGGTCTCTCCTTAGAAAGGAGGTTTTGACCTACTATACCACGCTGGCCATGCGGGTTGGTTTTCCTTCTCTTTGCGGTGCTGTTGTCCTGCGAAGTTTGCTCCTTTAGTCGGCTCTTACGACACCCACGGGATGAATAGAGGTGGTGACACTCCGTGTTCTTAATCCACCACCACACGCTGTTATCTCGCAATAACTGGTCATCTATGTACTAAGAGTGGTCCCGAGCGAGGTGCACATACCTGTAGTCGTGGTGGGGCTGGTGGCGCCGGTACAGGTAGTCGTGGGGGCGGCGCGGGCTGGCCCCGGGGCTGCTGCTGGGGCTCCGCGAGCTGCCCGCCCCTCTCTCCCCGCTCCCCACGCTGCCAACGCGACTCACTGTACACACAGACAATATAAATTAATCAATCATACAGTTTCAGATTACTCGATAAACTTGATAGCAGCGACATCAACCGGGTTCAATCAAAATGGATTTTTTATTTATAATATAACTATATGATGATAACTATATTCATGATATAACACGCACACACTCATGCATACACACACACACACACACACACACGCGCGCGCGCAAGCAAACACACACACTCTCATTCACTTCACAGTACCATATATCATGCATAACAGCGTAAACTTAATACACAAAGCATTCACAACTGCTCTGCATTAGAAAGTTTTATCTAATATTGTACAAATGTATGGCCGAACACTGTCTTTTTACACGCTTTATATTAGCTTCACTTGTATGTTTGTTTGTACGTTTGTAACCGACTCCTTTGGGCGTGATTTTGACTGACTTTAAACGGTCAGAATTCGTTCAAACTTTGTAGATATATCGAGGACCGATGACAATACTCTAATTTAAAAAAAAATATTAAACAAAAAAATTGTTTAAAAAACTAAAAAACACGCTTTTATAGAAAACCAAACTAAGAAATAGAAAATAAATTTGAAAAAAGCGTGGGTGGTTTTTAATATTGACAACAGGCACCAAATATTGTATAAATGTATGGCCGAACACTGTCTTTTAAGACACAGGTGTCACTTAGTTCAAAAGGCAGGGTTTTTCCCTAATTGAACAAGGATATTTCGATCTTACCGACGACTAAAATTGTCCTGTAACTAACATGTACTGTAAATTTCTATGTACATATAATTGTTTTGTAAATTAATTTATTATTATTTTAACTGCAAATCAAGTTAAGGCCAGCGGTGGCTTCACTCACTCAGTGAAAATCAACGAGATAATTGCGGTCTAGTCTGCCCGTCAGGGTCCAAGTGAGACCCTCCATTGGTAAACAGCATGTAACATGAAATCAGCACAAAACGTCATAGGTGCTTCTAAAAAGTTAACCTACCCCATATAAAGTCGATTTTTTATAATCTATACTTATATAATTTTGAAAGTGAATTTGTTTGTTACGCTTTCACGGCTAAACCACTAAGCCAATGGCAAGCTTAATTATCAGCGAGGAACATAGACTACATTTCACCGAGAAAACCGACATACAAGCGGGCGGAGACGCGGCCAAAAGCTAGTAAATAAATAATTTAGTAATATCATAATTAATGAGTAGTAATATCGTTCACTCACAAGCCAAATGTGGCGGAGGGGTGTGCAGGTCCGGCAGACGCTGAGCTCCCACTGGAGGGGGAGGAGCCGACGAGCGACCCGCGCGAGCTGGGAAACAACACACAAACTACATTTTACCGTGCAAAATACAAAAACAATGAACTATTAACATCCATAATGAATTAACTTGTCTTCTGATGAATCTTCATTTATTCAAATAAATAAAATTGAAGTGTCTGTTTGTAATATTAAAATAACCGCTGTTTACTAAATGCATATGTGTGTTTACAAGGTTCATATGCCAAAATAACATTTTTTACAAATTGTCTGTTTGTTCCGAGTAATCTCCGGAACGGCTGGACCGATTTCGACGGGACTTTCACTGGCAGATAGCTGATGACATAAGGAGTAACTTAGGCTACTTTTTTAGACTAGCTTCGCCGAGCGGCGTTGCCCACGGTTTTAACAACAAACGCGGGTAACACCGCGGGTCTCAGCTAGTTAAGTCTTACAAACTGTATTCCTATCGCTTACTTTTCCCAAATAAAAAAGGGATTCTTCAAATCGTTTCACAAATGACGACTTTTTAGGTAACGAACATACTACTTTTTTTGAGACCCTCCTATCTATACCTATACCTTTTGTTTTCTCTGTGCGGAAGTCCCCTCGGATACCACCCCACCCGTGGGGTGGTTATGTCGGACTCGAACCGATCAAAACCCGCAGGCCGTCACGGGTGTAGATGGCTCTCTTCTGTGTCCCCTTTGTGCTCCCAAAAAGGGCCCCCGGTCCGCAGCGCGTCTCGCCACCACTCCGGCCTGCTTCTGCTAGAGTGATAGATGGCCTAACCTGTCACCTCCAGGCTTGCGCTTATGGAGGACGGAGGTCGTTCAGCGAACTCCGACGCCTGAGTCGTCTGCGGTACTTGCCCCGTCCCGAGCCCCGGCGGGACCGGGAGAGTTCTAAACCTCTCTCAGTCCCGCTACGCCATCATCTTCGCAAGTATAACTTGCTCGCAGAAGACGACAGAGTTATCTATATCTCTATGTGTACACACTACACAACACAGCAGCGTGTACAAGTAGCACCTGTGGGTATGTGCGTGGCCACGCCAGCTGCAGGTCGATTGGGCGACCTTCTCTGCGGCAATGTGCGTCCCCGCGTCACTACCACTACACAACACAGCATCGTGTACAAAGTATACTGTGGGCATGTGCGTGGCCGCCAGCTGGCATGGTCGTTAGTGGCGACCTGCTCGCGGGGCAAGGTGGCGTCCCCCGCGTCACTACACACTACACGACACAGCATCGTGTTACAAGTACTTGTGGCTATGTGCGTGGCCGCCAGCTGCAGGTCGTTGGCGACCTGCTCTGCGGCATCATAGGTGGCGTCCCCGCGTCCACCTTACACACTACACCACACAGAAGCGTGTACAATACCTGTGGCATGTGCGTGCCTGCACCAGCTGCAGGTCGTTGGGCGAGTCCTGCTCTGCGGCAAGGTGCGTCCCCTGCGTCACTACAACTACAACACACAGCGCTTGTACTAAAGTACCTGAGTGGGCATGTGCGTGGCAGCGCGAGCCTGCTAGAGTCGTTGTGGCGACCTGCGCTGCGGCAAGGTGGCGTCCCCGCGTCACTACACACTACAAACACAGCAGCGTGATACAAGTACCTGTGGGCATGTGCGTGGCCGCCAGCTGCAGGTCGTTGGGCGACCTGCTCTGCGGCAAGGTGGCGTCCCCGCGTCACTACACACTACACAAACACAGCAGCGTGTACAAGTACCTGTGGGCATGTGCGTGGCCGCCAGCTGCAGGTCGTTGGGCGACCTGCTCTGCGGCAAGGTGGCGTCCCCGCGTCAATACACACTACACAACACAGCAGCGTGTACAAGTACCTGTGGGCATGTGCGTGGCCGCCAGCTGCAGGTCGTTGGGCGACCTGCTCTGCGGCAAGGTGGCGTCCCCGCGTCACTACACACTACACAACACAGCAGCGTGTACAAGTACCTGTGGGCATGTGCGTGGCCGCCAGCTGCAGGTCGTTGGGCGACCTGCTCTGCGGCAAGGTGGCGTCCCCGCGTCACTACACACTACACAACACAGCAGCGTGTACAAGTACCTGTGGGCATGTGCGTGGCCGCCAGCTGCAGGTCGTTGGGCGACCTGCTCTGCGGCAAGGTGGCGTCCCCGCGTCACTACACACTACAAAACACAGCAGCGTGTACAAGTACCTGTGGGCATGTGCGTGGCCGCCAGCTGCAGGTCGTTGGGCGACCTGCTCTGCGGCAAGGTGGCGTCCCCGCGTCACTACACACTACACAACACAGCAGCGTGTACAAGTACCTGTGGGCATGTGCGTGGCCGCCAGCTGCAGGTCGTTGGGCGACCTGCTCTGCGGCAAGGTGGCGTCCCCGCGTCACTACACACTACACAACACAGCAGCGTGTACAAGTACCTGTGGGCATGTGCGTGGCCGCCAGCTGCAGGTCGTTGGGCGACCTGCTCTGCGGCAAGGTGGCGTCCCCGCGTCACTACACACTACACAACACAGCAGCGTGTACAAGTACCTGTGGGCATGTGCGTGGCCGCCAGCTGCAGGTCGTTGGGCGACCTGCTCTGCGGCAAGGTGGCGTCCCCGCGTCACTACACACTACAAAACACAGCAGCGTGTACAAGTACCTGTGGGCATGTGCGTGGCCGCCAGCTGCAGGTCGTTGGGCGACCTGCTCTGCGGCAAGGTGGCGTCCCCGCGTCACTACACACTACACAACACAGCAGCGTGTACAAGTACCTGTGGGCATGTGCGTGGCCGCCAGCTGCAGGTCGTTGGGCGACCTGCTCTGCGGCAAGGTGGCGTCCCCGCGTCACTACACACTACAAAACACAGCAGCGTGTACAAGTACCTGTGGGCATGTGCGTGGCCGCCAGCTGCAGGTCGTTGGGCGACCTGCTCTGCGGCAAGGTGGCGTCCCCGCGTCACTACACACTACACAACACAGCAGCGTGTACAAGTACCTGTGGGCATGTGCGTGGCCGCCAGCTGCAGGTCGTTGGGCGACCTGCTCTGCGGCAAGGTGGCGTTCCCGCGCCACGCCAGCGCGTTGTTGAGCACGTTGTTGTGCGTCGTGCTGTTGTGGCCCGCGCTGTTGGCCGACATGTTGGCTGACACGTTCGCTGACACGTTGGCCGACGCGGCGGCGGACGCGCGGGACCCGAACGATGAGTACGCTGCACAAACAGTATAAATTCAAATGTGTATGTTTTATAACAGAGTTCGTGTGTTGACTTCTTGTAAGAAATGCGTATCATAATTATCTAGTGTCTGATAGACAACAGAGAACAGTCCTAGATAACCATGTTGTTTTGTCCCAAATGCAGATGGGCCCACCCAATATACGATTATGGATTGTAGTAATCATATAAGTAATTTGAGTAAGCGAGACAAATTTAAACCTATCTCATTCAAATTCTGATTTTTCCGGAGCTTTCGACAAAGTTAAACATTACCTGTTATTAGTAAAAACTGCGACATACATAGCATATATGAAATTTATTAGCTTACTTTCTATCGTATCTTTCTGAAAGACCACCATTATTATGACAATAAAAGAAGACGACTCTAGGGTACACCTTGTCGCATCTGGCGTGCCACAGGGGTCCCACCTTGGACCGATACCGTTCCTCGTTTCTAATTATTGATTGATTTTCCGCAAGTATCCGAAGATCCGAGCCCACTAAACTTAGTATGTATATACCACGTGACCCACCTCTAATGACGGAGAGTTCGATGGCGGCGCGCAGCTCGTCGTCGTCGGCGCGGCTGCGCAGGCACGACATCGCCTGACACACAAACACACCGATCGATTTCAATGTCTTGTTATATTTATATCATCGACGAGTATAACTTAAACTGTCATCGTACACACTTTTGTGCCGTACACAGGTCAACATATAGTGGACACCTGTAGTTTTACATAATTTTCAACTTGATAGCAAATATTGTTTTAAAATGTTAGCTTTGTGCATTTCTACATATAAACATTCAGTATTACAAATATGTATAAATAATATCATTGTTTTTTTTCACCCTGAGTCCAGCAAAACTTAAATAGGACCATTTCTTAAAAGCCATAAACGCGACTCTTTGCGACAGAAAACCAGAGACAGAGAGTCAACGAGTTGACAACGGTTGAGTGACACTAATTGAGCCGTGTCAGTGGCAATTTTCAAGTTTATCCTTCAGTTATAACTTGAGAAGGGTGGACATATCTATGGATCAATACTTAAGGGCTTAGTGGCAAATGACGGGCTGCCTGCCTACCCCAAAGGGAGAAAGTGGTGAGTCTGTTATGGTACAGTACCTGCGTGTGCTGGTCCCGCGGCTGCCTGCTGCTGCTGGCGCCCGCCGACACGCCGGCCCGCTGTGCTCTTGACCCTGGACACAAGACAACTATACGTATATCACACTAATCGTTGACCCATATGTAGGTTGAACCCCCAACACTGGTAACGGTGTCATAAATGTTCGTTAATTCTAATTGTACTATATCTAAGTATATATTTCTTTTATATGAGAGTGATGATATTAGTACCACACCACATAGGTCATGTCTGGACAGAAGAGACATACCTGGTCGAGGAGTGTGCGTAGCTCCGTCCCCTAGGTCCAGCTGTAACACTCCACCTCCACTGTATTCTGTAACATCAATTATCTTTATTACTGCGTGTTCATCACCGATTAAGTCAGATGAAGAGGGCTGGTAATCATTATCTCCTGCTCACCCTCATCCCAATTTAATTTGGGGTTGGCGCAGTATAATTCTTCCACTCTACTCTATCATTCGTCATCTCACTGTTTACTCCCTTCCTAGCCATATCCTCACTCACACAGTCCATCTACCTTTTCTTTTGGTTTTCCTCTTCTCTTGTACCCCTCAACTCCCATACCTAACACTTTCTTCACCACATTTTCCTCATCCCTCCGCATGTCATGTCCATACCAAGATAACCTATTACTTCTTACCTTTTCATCCAGAGGCGCTACTTTCAGACTCCTCCGTATATACTCATTTCTAACCTTGTCCATCTGAGTCACACCACACATTCATCTCAGCATTCGCATTTCGGCTACGTCCAGGCGTCTGTCATTCAATCTCTCAATGGTGCAACTTTCAGAACCATACAAGACGGCAGGTCTGATGGCCGTTTTGTGTATTTGTCCCTTTAATGTAATAGGGCACTCTTCCACTTCATCCATCCTGTATAGATGGGATGGTGCACAGACGTATACTAGCTATGTATGTAGGTAGGTACGTAGAAGGCACTGACCCCAGGGCGTGAGGCGGAAGTAGTCGCGCGCGGTGAGCAGGTGCGTGTTGGCGTTGGGCGCCATGGCCACGTCCGGGACCGCCGCCGACAGCCGCGCCGCCGACTGCTGGCTGCAGCGCACCGAACACTCCGCCGCTGATTGTCTGACGACACCAAACATTCGCCATCACTAACACTCAATAACCATGTTGTATAGAATATCCTGTTTCGATGTTCACTGGAGAGATTAGTCAATTCGCGTTAAGAAAATAGTGACGCAACTATCAATCCCCGCTCCATGACCAACCAGGTTCCAAGCTTTCATAAGATTAATTTGGGGGTAGAGCGTGTTTGCGAATGGAAAGAACAATGGCAGAAACATATTTACCTAAAACTCCAGCGTTTAAAAAAATGACTCACAGTGTTCTTGTTCTTGGAATCTAATTGGTCCGTGGGTGTTGGGTGTTATTTCCCTCCAAAACAAAGGGAGAAACCTCCGACAAGACGAGGTGATAAAGCCTGGTGCACCACAGCCACTGCAGTAGTCACTAAATAGTACGGTGTGTCTGCATTGATGGTCTTAAAGTATTAAGGGAGTCCTCACCTGTGCTGTGTGGCGTCCGTGGACCTGGAGGGCAGCTCGCGCCGACACGTACCAGCGCGCGAGTTGTCTGACACATACATACACACATGGTACTTAGATCGCCCATCACATAGATTAATATAATTATTAACAGGACAATTTTGGAACTAGAATGTGTTTACACGGGATCTTTCAGCTTATCTCATATAAAATAATTCCAGACGGATTGTGAACTATCTCAAAAATGTTCGTATTATTCTGACTGAGTCGACTACTCTGGCAATTTTTAAGAAAATCAAGGAATATTTAGGGACGTACCGTTGGGCAGGTGCAGCAGGCTGCCGGCCGACGCACAGCGCCCGCCCGCGCTGCCGCTCAGCGTCCTGAGGGGGGGGGGGGGGGGGGGAAAGGTAACCAAATTAATCACTTAAGACATTCTGGGTGAGCCTTGAAAGATTTAGCTCTTTAAAAATAACAATAAATATGTTTATAAGATTCAGTGCTATACCTATTGTTGGTCAGGTCTGACCTGCAGCAGTCCATCGCGGGGTGGTCGAGCGGCCACCGCCACCGCTCGTCCGGGGGGGCTCCCCCCTCGCCCACAGAACCTTGTTCCCATTGTTCCTCAGTCTCTCGCTCTCTTGATCCACCACCCTCACTGGGAGAAAGCACAATTTCGTTACCGTAATACGGCCAAGACAAAAAATACTAAACAGCTAAACTAATTTTGAAATACGTTGCGTCACTATTTTGTTAACACGAACGGACATCTATTCGCGTTAAGAAGAATAGTGACGCATCGTTCGAGCTCTCTCCTGACCAATCAGATTCCAAGCTTTCATAAAATTAATTTGGGGGTAGAGCGTGTTTGCGAATGGAAAGAACGATGGCAGAAACATATTTACCTAAAACTCAAGCGTTTAAAAAAATGACTCACAGTGAACTTAATAAATATTTTTTCTATAATTTATCATTGCACCACCATGTGTTGTATAAGTCTTATAAGAGATCGGATATTTTTGAAGATTTTATTTGACTAAGTACGTAATGTACGATTCGCCATCACGTATAACTGACTAGGGATGCGTGGTGGCAATATTATATTATGAAACGTTTTATCGATAATCGATTTTTATAGCTTGGGCTGAAATATCTATCGCAGGTTCACCTTTTACGTTTATGAATTTGCTTCTGCCCACGGGTTCACTCGCACGGTAGAGTGACTAAATCAACATAATTAGAAATAATTTAGAATATTTTTTACTCTTTTTAAACGATTTTTGCTAGACTAAATTAATAGAATATAGTTACGTTATTTTAACAATGTTTGCAGTATAACAATATACTGCACAGTGTGATGAGAAAAAACCATTGTCGTTGAAAACATCTCATAAATAGACATACGTCGATATTATCAAAATGTCGATACGTCGCCGTTTGGATCCTGTCGAGTGCAACACTCACCAGTCTTGTCGTTTGACACTCACACGCGTGACTTCATGACCAAGCAATGACACGGCAATTCTTTGTTTTTTTATTATTTTTCAATGTAGTGTTAAATTTGCATATACATATGTTATGTTTTTATATAGTCTGTCTCTTAAGATTTTAATAGATAATGTAACAACTACTAGCTGTCCAATAAATAAATAAATTGCTTCTGTCTTGTGTAAATGTGTATTGAAGTACAATTATTCGAATAATTATTTTTAATTTATTATTTATTTATTTATAGTTAGTATTACACCTTCTTGGTGAGCGAAGAGGTTTTTCTATTGTTTTACTATGTATTGGTAAAATAACCTGCACCCTTTTAGAGAGTCGGCTAACACTTTCAACAGCAAACTAGGGTTGTTTATGAGTAATAATAATGAGAATAATATTTTCTGTTATATGAGACACAACGCCATCTAGTTTCAAACAAAACATCGACAATATGTTAACCTCGAAATATTTAAAATATAATATATTTTTTCCTAGACTTCTTTCGTTAGTAATTTTGTTATGAGAATGGTCGAGAATAAATTCTCAAGTGTTTTAGACGTTTTTGATATTTAAACGCTACCATTTCAGTTCAAATGAAATTATGTATGGGGACCTGCCATCGTTCTTTAAGTAGTATTTTTACGTTTTCAGATTTCTAATTCAAAATTAGTTAAGGCAACAGACATCGTTCTGAAAAAACAATGATCTGTCCTGGTGAGGACTCGGCGGCGGTCTCACCTGTCGGTGTCGGTGTCCGTATCGAGGTCGGGCAGCAGCAGGTCCGCGCACGCGTCCGGCAGAGACATCTCGCGGACGGCGCGCAACGCTATCTGGTACACAAAGCGTTCGTTGAAGTCGACGAGGACAGCGTTAAGCGTCAGCGGCGTCCGTAGATGTGGACACATACCTGCTTGTAGACGGTGAGCTTGTCGGTGGAGTGCAGGTGCAGCGCGCGCGCGGCGGGCGGGGCGGCGCGCAGCAGGCGGGCGCGTGCTCGGAGCGCGGCGCGCACGCGCGGGGACACGCACGCGCGCGCCGCGCCCCCCGCACCCGCCGCACCGCCGCCCCCCGCCGCCTCCAGCGCCGCGCGCGACTCGCGCCCGCCGTTACGGGCCGCGGCCACCTACCACCACATACTTATGTTATTACCCGTGTACTAGTGTCACCAACCCTATTCATCCCGTGGGTGTCGACTAAAGGAGCAAACTACGCAGGACAACAGCACTGCAAAGAGAAGGAAAACTTGACGCGAACTCTATACCGACCCGTCTGGTCAGCGTGGTACAGTAGACCAAAACTCCCTTTCTAAGAAGATAACTATATCTAGCAGTGGACTGTTATAGGCTGTTAATGATGGTAATAACACAGACATACAAATAACTTACCGTCTATATCGCCAAAGGGGTAGACAGAAATGTGCCAAAGGGGTAGACAGAAATGTTTCAAAGGCCCACAATTTGCCGGTTATAAATCAAAAAAGGACCGCAGCAATCAAATGAGGAAATTAGAAACATCATCCTCCTTTTTCCCAAACTAGCTTAGGATCGGCTTTAAGTTTACTATGATACGGCTGAACTACGATTTTTTAGCGGAGCGACTGCCATCAAAGTAACCCAAGTACTGGACGATATCGTAGTTCTGCAGAAAGACTTGTCGGACTTTAGGGCTCCAAATACCCGTAACGATTGCCACAGATGTTCGTATGGCAACCGGGATCGACGGCTTAATATGCTCTCCGAGGCACAGAGGGGTCTCAATGTGTTAAGAATAGTCACCCATCTATAAACTGATCTGGCTAGGATTGCTGAACTTTACAATGTACTAACTTGCTAGGTTAACATTTAGCCACGAGCCCCTCGAGGGTAAATCTATACAAATAAATAAAATTGGAGTGTCTGTTTGTAATATTTAAATAACCGCTTTTTACTAAATGCATATGTATGTTTACACGGTACATATGCCAAAATAACATTTTTTACAATTTTTGTCTGTCTGTCTGTTTGTTCCGGGTAATCTCTGGAACGGCTGGACCGATTTCGACGGGACTTTCACTGGCAGATAGCTGATGACATAAAGAGTAACTTAGGCTACTTTTTTTAGACTAGCTTCGCCAAACGCGGGTAACAACGCGGGTAACACCGCGGGTCTCAGCTAGTTGTAAATAAGGTACTATTATACAGTTGTAAGTTCATCAACCCCCAACCCTAACACATATTAAATCATAACTCACCATGTAGAGGGTGTCGGGTATCCTGTGGAGATACCGCTCTCGTCTCGCCCGAGACAACTCAGCCTCCGGCACGGCTTGGTCCTCCAACAGCGCCTGCCACAACACATATCTATTTTAAAGGTTTAATTATGTTGACCCTAAGCAAAAGTGCCTGAACACAATAGATTGAAAACCTGATAAAGTTAGTTGGGGGAGATGAGAAGCGGAAGGCCGTAACACTCTGTATATTATACACAGGGTGTTAAGACTTTCCATTGCAAGGACAAAATAATTAAAAACAAATTTCCTCTTAAGTTTCTCAACGAACCTTCTTTTTCTCTTTAGTACTGATACTATACACTGATGACGATTTCTCAAATATTCAATCATTTTGATTTTGGTTGAATCGACTATTCTATCTATCATCAGACCCGTGGGGCCATTTTCCGGATATTTTATTCCGTACTTACTATACCAGAGCCATAACACTTTTCATCGAGTGAGTGTGATCACCGGAGCCTCCCCCCCCTCTTACCGAGGAGGAAGGGAAGGTTCAAAAGACGAAATACAACAGTGATTCTTGAACTGCAGGTGTCTATGGTGTGGTATGTATGGTATGGTGTCTATGGGCGGTGGGAGTCATCATCATCAACATCCTTTAATAGTCCACTGCTGGACATAGGTCTTTCCTTAGAAAGGAGTCCCTTAGTCGTCTCTTACGACACCCACGGGATGAATAGGGTTGGTGACTCGCCGTATACCCATATACACCAGAAATACTAATAGACATACATAGTTGCAATTAATTCACACTAAGCATTGCATTAGTGATAGAGAATCCCAACAAGTACCCTATCGACGTAACATTATGTTTCAAATGCTATTGTAAAATCCTCACCTTAATTTCATCTAGATAAGGCAAGAAACACCTCGGAGGTCTGTAAGACCCTCTCGCGAGCCACGCGTCCGCCAAGCCCGTGCCTTCACCTGCTGGCGCTGGGACTATGCCTCGACGAATCACCTGGTAAAAGTGTTAATAAGTTAACTCGGTCCGAGAATGTACCTGCGGGACACTAAACATTATTGTGATACTGTTTTTTATGATTATGGATTTTGAATAGTACCTTGTCAGATCATCAATCATTATCAACAGCCTATAATAGTCTATTGCTGGACATAGGTTTCTCCTTAGAAAGGAGGTTTTGGCCTACTGTACCACGTTGGGCAGACGGGTTCGTGTCAAGTTTTTCTTCTCTTTGCAGTGCTATTGTTTTGTTTGTTTGCTCCCTTAATCGGCTCTTACGACACCCATGGGATGAATAGGGGTGATGACATTCCGTATTTTATTAAGAATACGGGATGTCACCACCCTTATTACCGTACCGTGTGTATATTTAAGAACCATTAATGTTAAGAAGGAATTTTTACTATTGACATTTTGGGTTTTAATGGCTTAGGTTTATATAGTAGGTTTACAAGTTTAATTTATTTTGAATTATTCTTTATTTTCAATAAAAAATGGTTCGCTGACAACTCAAATCCTAATCAGAAGCCAACGAAATATACCAAAGTATAGTGCCTTAGTCTGCACCTTGCAGTTAACATTTTTACAGCGACTAGTATTTATACAATTTCTTAACGTCAACTGTTAGTTTAAGGTCTGGTAATTCGGTCGGAGGATAATCGTCTGTCGCGGGAGGATAACACTTCTTTTTCTTAGCAAATTATTAGATCTAGGGTAATCGATTTAAGAAGAGAAATCTCTCGAAATTTGACTCGAGGAGTAAAAGGAGGAATATGAGTGCTAGGAGTGAGAGACCTGGTGCAGCAGGTCGTGGTCGTGCGGCAGGTGCTCGAGGCGCAGCAGCGGCGCGAGCGGCGCCAGCGCGTCTCGTAGCGCGGCGTCCCCCGCGTCCCGCCGCCGCGCGCCGCGCCGCCCCACCGACTGCGCGCGGCACAGCGCCAGCGGGGACTCTGCAACACCACACACCGACATACTTCCTTCTGTCTGGTTAGCCTATCGTCGAGTGGCCATGGTTTGATCGTAGAATCGACGGGAGATCAGAAACTTCCCCAGCCAACCGAAAAGCTCGACTAGAAAGAGACAGAGGGAACTATCTTTTATACATCTCTCTCGTTGCCTATATTGCAAGATTGAGGCTATTATTCACTCTATGATTGTC
The DNA here is from genome assembly GCA_902825455.1 of Arctia plantaginis. Lineage (NCBI taxonomy): Eukaryota > Metazoa > Arthropoda > Insecta > Lepidoptera > Erebidae > Arctia > Arctia plantaginis. Next base: position 222,778 of record CADEBD010000321.1, on the reverse strand, counting down.
ACAGACATTTATAACGTCAAAACTCATCCACTCGAACTATTGCCTAATTATAAGCGATGTCAAGCCTTCTAGCCTACATCTCCCATAGAATTCTGTCAATTTTCATATATTTATAAATCTAAAAATACCCAATTTCAAGCGATATGTTCGTCTTATCTATGTGAAAAAACGAAAAAAAAATTATATTGGTAACTACACACACCCTTAAATTTTTACAGAAAGAAAAATTGAAAATCATAAAATAAAACTTTCCTTTCCCACTTCTTCCAGAAAATAGTGCCATAAAACACTTTCCCATACAAACTAAAGAGTCAATTAAAACACCTGTCCCTAACTATCAAACATTGAACATCAATCAAACAAACCAAAGCCGCATTGGAATTATTTTTGGTATGCTTCAAGTTATTTACGCTGTATGCATATGAATCTATGAACGTCCAAATTAAACTTTAAAATGATCACTCTTTATCTTAGTTGTATTGAACTGCGACAATCCAATAACTTTTGACAGAAAGAAATCTGTTGTTACCTCGTCGATCAGCCGGCTGGTCTGCGGCCCACCGCAGCAGAGCCCTCAGCACCTGTGTCTCGCTAGCCTGGAGGAAGGGCGAGGCCAGAGCGTCCGCGAGAGCCGACAGCGGCACTCTCCCGCATCCCGCACCAGACATGATGCTTGGGAACTCGTCTCGGAGGTACCGCATCGCTTGTCTATGAATACACACATCACATATTTTAAATATCAATACTACTGTTGACTCTCAAATCAAACGAATTTTTTTATTTACTAATCGAGACCAGGAATAACGAATTGTGACGTCACACGTGAAGTCATAATATTTAGTGTAATAATTAAACAATTATAGTAAAATAAAACTTAAATGGACACGTTTTAATGGCAAACCTAACTAAAATGTTACCTAGATAATAATATAATATTGTACCACAGTGACACAACGCCATTTAGTCCCAAACTAAGCAGAGCTTGTACTATGGGTACTAGACAACTGATATAAATACATATATACTTTTTCTTTTTCTAAATACATACATTTATACATAGAAACATCCAGACCAAATCAAACATTAAATGTTCATGCACACAAATGTTTGCCTTGAGTGGGAATCGAACCGGCGACCTTTGGAATAGCAGTCCGTTACACAAACCACTACGCCATCCGGTCTTATATACCCAGGGAGACACTGAAAAGTTCCACCATCAGCTAATCCATGATCAACCTATGTATAACGTGTGGCTACCTGTGCACCCAGTGGCTGGCGTGGGGGGCGGCGGCCCAGCGCAGCACGGTGGGCAGCGTGTCGGCCGACAGCGCCTCCACGATGGCGTCCTCGCAGCCCTGCACCACGATGGGCATCTCCAGGAACCTGCCGACAAATTAAGAGCTCGTTTTTTGCCAGTTTTACTCCGTGAGTAAAATTTTGACACTATTATTTAAGAGCGAATTTAAGCGCGAATTATTTGCTAATTATAGAACGTGTTCGTTACCTGGCGATCTCGTATAGTTGGAAGGCATCGTCGAGAGTCGCCGCGGTCACCGGCCGCGACCCGCCCCGGGACACTCCGGACCACGACTGAAACATTCATACAAATATTTCCATCGTCATTCGCGTTAAGAAAATAGTGACGCATCGCTCCGCCTACTGACCAATCAGGCTCCAAGGAATTATCGTTTTGTGCGAAAGCTTGGAACCTAATTGGCTCGAGGACGGGGGGATTTTCGTGACTCAAAGATATATAGTCAGACAATGACTAACAGACGTCAGCGACGCGGCAGGACATTATACAAACCCATTTGATCAGCATGGTATAGTAGACCAAAACCTGCTTTCTAAAGAGCCAAGAGAGAAGATGTGGGGAACCCACAACGCTCCTCGCAGTAGAAAGTGACGAGATGACCGTTTTAATCACTACGTGCAGTCAGTGTTTGAAAGGTATTTTTTACAACTATACTAATTAATTCACAAACTGACCGTAGTACCGCTCCCGGTGCTGTTGGCAGAAGACGGTGACGTGGAGTTCCTCCCGATGAGCGCCAGGTCCACCTGCAACGCGCGAACAAACATACAATGAAATACTGTTCAATTTTACACAAATGATTCAACCGCAAAAAGTAAAGATTAAAACGTTCAAGTTTTTTTATGCTATGGGGGGATCAAACGAGTAGACGGGTCGCCTGATGGTAAGCGAGTACCACCACTCACGGACATTTGCTACTCACGAGAGAGTTACAAGTGTGTTGGCGCCAGTTGAGCCAGTTGAGCTCACTCCTAAGAAATAGGGAAGGCTTTCGGGGCTTCGTTAACCCTAACCCCAGTCACTCAGTGAAAAGCAAGGAAGAATTCCTAATAGCGGTTGTCTATGAGGTCGTGGAGCTAGGTCACGTCTCCCCCCGGGTACTGACGGTGTCGGTGTAGGCGGCGTGCAGCAGCGCCCGCGCGAACCGTCGCGGCAGCACCTTCTCGTCCACGCACACGGCGCCCGCCCCGCCGCCCGGCCCCGCCGCCCCGCCCGCCGTGCTGCTGCGCCGGGACATTACGCTCCTAGAGACCAACAATAATTTATGTCATTTACTTTTTCAGTTATATTATCTATCACACATCTCACACACTGTACTGTGGTAACCAGACAGCTCATAAACATACTTATATATTACTAAATACATACATATTGTAGACTAGCTGAGACCCGCGGTGTTACCCGCGTTTGTTGTTATAACCGCGGTCAACGCCGCGGGGCGAAGCTAGTCTAAAAAAAGTAGCCTAAGTTACTCCTTATGTCATCAGCTATCTGCCAGTGAAAGTCCCGTCGAAATCGATTTAGCCGTTCCAGAGATTACCCGGAACAAACAGACAGACAGACAAAAATTTTAAAAAATGTTATCTTGGCATATGTACCGTGTAAACACACATATGCATTTAGTAAAAAGCGGTTATTTTAATATTACAGACACTCCAATTTTATTTATTTGTATAGATAAATTATACACAGACATAAAACAATGACAAATGATCGTGCTCATGAATGAATGAATGAATGTAGGTAGCTATTACAACAATATTTAACTTATAACTTATCTTAAGCTAAACATAAAGGTAAATATAATTCTTAAAACCAGAATAACAAATATATTGATAATTAATTTTTGTTCCATAAGCAACATAGACCTAATGAGATAGAATAACACAATCTTAACAAGTGGTAGCAGCTAGTAGTGACAGCTACCCTCCGCACTAGTAAAAACTGTGTTGCGGAGGGTAGCTGTCACTACTTGTTATTTGTTTCATCACACAATTATTGTTCTGGGTGGGAATCGAACTCATGACCACTGACTTAGCAGTCAGGATTATTAACCGCTGGATCAACAGGCCCATTAAATAATATATAACAATTTAAAAAGAGAGCCCATTCCCAAAATACACATACATGTAAAGATATATTAAAACTCACCTAAAAAACCTGGACCTGGCAGCCAATATCAGTCTGTGGCAGGGCAACTCCAGAGCCGTGCGGAATCCGTACGCGGCTCCGCACCCCCCCTCCAGGCGGAATACTAGACGAGCGTCTGCCATTTCACCTGTAAAGGACAAATATTAACATACTCATTTTAATTATGAGTAAACCAATTGCGTTGAATAAAGTATTTATGGAAGAACAATATAGGCAGTAATGTGCCAGCTATCCTTTCCTGTCCGCCGGCGTGGCGACCCTTACCCGCGGATAACGGTCTAACTTCCAGAGCCGTTAAGCTTCTCCTCCTCACGGCGGTTGCCTCAATGCTGAGGGTCGTGACTGCCTCCTTGTGGCAAGAGTCTGCAGTGGATCACTCGATGCCATGTCTTTTGTATGTAGCGCCTCAATGTAAAGCATCGTAGACTGGTTACTGGTGCAGATCTGGTCAGTCCGACGTGGTCTTTGTCCATTCACTTAGCCAGTGACCATTAACTTCTCATAACTAGCTTTGATCGCGGCAATGCTGGTGAATGGAGAGGAATGGGCAGCCGCGGTCTCTAGAAGGAAGCCGCATAGCCTATAATAGTCCACTGCTGGACATAGTCCTTTCCTTAAAAGGAGGTTTTGGCCTACTATACCACGCTGGCCAGACGGGTTGGTATAGGGTTTGTCAAGTCTGCCTTCTCTTTGCAGTGGTGTAGTTTGCTTACTTAGTCGGCTCTTACGACACCCACGGGATGAATAGGGGTGGTGACACTTCGTATTCTTAATAATTCTTCACCACACGGATTGTCAGTGAGGTTACCGGAGCCCAAACCTCCCTGCCCCTGATTGTTTTGACGGGAGGACTCAAAGGGCGGCACTTATGACTCTTGACCGTCACTTAACATCAGAAGACCCGAAAAATTGCCGTATATTTTTTTCCACAATTTGGAATATAGTATGGTAAGATACAATCAAAGTGCGTTTACCAGAGTCGAGCAGGTAGCGCATGTCGTGGTGCAGAGAGTCCAGCGAGAAGCCCAGTAGAGCGGCGAGGCGCCGCAGGGTTCCTGCGTCAGGTCTGGAGCGCCCGCACCCACACCACGTCCCGCGCCATGCTGTGGGGCACAAAGAAATGCCTGATAAAACCCAAAATTGGTATTTCCGAACAGAAATGCACAAGTTTTCATAAAATTTGATCTCTCATATTTGATTATAGTTTATTCGCGTTGAGAAAATAGTGACGCAACGATCAAGCCCCGCCCCCTGACCAATCAGGTTCCAAGGAAGTATCTGTTCGTACGAAAGCTTGGAACCTGATTGGTCGGAGGACGGGGCATGTCTCCAGGATGTTCAATTTTCCCGTCCATATGACGTCATGATGCAGAGCTTGTACTATGACAGCTAGAATACTTTTTTTTTGTGAATGCATACATATTCTACGTCTGTATATTTGTAAGTATCTTATGTGTTAATTGTAAACAATAAAGATATAAATAAATAAATAATAAATACATTACAATACCACTTTTCAAACAAACCTACGACCTCTGGATACGAGCAGTCAGTTTAACCACTAGACCAACAAGCAAGTTAATGACAGTTTCCCCCTATTCGGTTACTTACAGTTATTTCCATCCACATTGATGATGTCCAGGTCACCGTCGGCAGCCAGGTTGCGGTCCCACTCTGGAAACATCAGACAAGGATTAGTCCCTCGTATCTATTACACAAAGAGGATCTTTGACGTTACCATTGGCGTCAAATACTAAGATTCTTTATGTTATGGAAGGTAAACGACCAGACTGTCAGCTGATGGTAAGTGACTCCCATCCATGTCATCATCAGGTTCACCCTATATCATCGAAAGAGCATTTTAGTTTTATAAAATATGACGAAATGAGTAGTATCGAGGGTCGTTGACCCTTATCAGCTGTTTGTTTACAAGTTGTAATTTCTTGAGACAATTCTGTGAGGCCAGTTACTCAAATGCCTGTACTGAGTGATAATGAAATAAAAAGAAACAGGTGTTTTATAATTTAAATCAAAGATTTTTTAAACCATTTTTTTTTAAACAACTTACTCATTAGGAATATATCCTGTATCGCAAGGTACTTTACAAACATACACAAATGACACCCAGACACAGAACAACAATTTGTGGTTCACACAAAGTGTCCCATGTGGGGATCGAACCCACAACACTCAGCGCAGTAGGAAGTGGCGAGGTGACCGCTTAAACTACTACGCCATCTATGCAGTCAAAAAACGTGTATTATACATAGGTTACCAGGCACAGGTCAAATTATGCACGTAATAATTTGTTCCGAGTGGGAATCGAAGCCACAAATTGTGAAGTGAAGCAGCTGTAAGTAAGAAGCAAGGCAAATGTGGTTACTGTGGCAGAGGTCGCAGCGCGGGCGCGGCTCCTGGGGCGCGCCGGCGTACAGCGCCAGCACGGCCGCCTCCAGCTCCGCGCGCGACAGCCCCCCGCCCGCGCCCTCCAGCGGCACGCGCACCGACGACCTGCGGGGAGCGGACACGTAATCATCGACAGCCTTTAATAGTCCACTGCTGGACATAGGCCTCTCCTTTGAAAGGAGATTTTGACCTACTATATAGGGCGCATAATAATAGCCAATAGCTACTCCGATCACAGGCCAAACATACGAGCACCAGTCCCGGTCTCACTTTTAGTATCTGTTACCCGTTCTTCCCTGATCTATACTTCACCACAATATACTTTGACCTGATCCAACTTCTGCTTCCGTTCCCCGATACACCTGTACAAGTATTAACTACCTTGCTTTTAATACCTAAATGGGCCGGTGGTCTTTACGCTTATTATGAGATAATACTCAATGCCCAGTACTTAATAGTCTTACCCCCTATTAAGTAATTCGATCGTTTTAAGCGAGGGGAGTAGCCATTTTTTTTTTCTGTGCGGAAATACCCTTGGATACCACCCACCAGTAACTACGTCGGACTCGAACCGACTAAAAACCGCACGCCGTCTCGGGTACCAATAGCCGGGGAACCAGGTGTACCCTAGAAACGAAATCCCTGGTAAGGGGAGTAGCCCTACGCCACGATGAATCGTCCAAGGTTCCTATTCTCAGCAAGATCACAAATAGTTGTGACTCACAAATAGCATATACATACAGATTAATTTGTACTTATATAACTTTTATTCTGGGAACAGCAGGTAGGCAAATTTTCACAATCATCAATTAAGCAATTCAGACGACAACACACAAAATCACTTCCACTCTAGTTGAGATACTCACGGAGGGTACCGCTGCAGCAGCTCACGGAAATAGGTACACCGCGCGGCCAGTATAGCGCGGTGAGCACCTAACGACCAGCCGTTCCCCACCAGCTCCACGTCACACCACCATCTGGGATATAATACCAATATCAACACCACTCCAAGCCACTGTCAGTAATATGAGCACAACACACAGTAAAGGTGTCCAAAGTTGTCTGAGATAGTTGCAATTGCAACCGCATTCCACAAGTTCTACAAACATACTTTCGTTTATGGAAACTAAGCTATTCGTTTATGGAATACATTGATATTGTTCGTCAGAAGCGAATTTGACAATATAGTAAAGAACACTAGTTATTTGAACCTCTACAACATATATTAAAAGCATATTAAAATCACGAATGAAGTCGGAGGGACTTTTCAAACATACATGAAACAGACACAAAGAACGCCCAGACTCAGGACAAGAATTTGTGGTAAATTAGAAAATGGCGAAGTGAGCTAAACCACTACGCTATCTGTGCATTATGATTCTCTTTTGATCCAATGTCTGATTAGAAGAGATTGTAAGCGCCAAAAAACTTATAAACATATTTAAAAATATATAAAGTGAAAATAACCCTACCTCGATCAAGTAATTTTTCAAAGAAAAACATCAAAATCTGTCGATCAGTTTAGGAGCTATCAAGAGTCACAGACAAACATCCGTTAAACTTATAACCTGCCTTTTTGGGGCACGGGTTAAATGTAGTAGTGTACCTGTCTTTGTAAGCAGCAGCTAGGTCGGCGTGTAGCGCCCTAGCCGGCTCCCGCGCCAAGTCGGCCTGCGTGGCCAGGTCCCTCAAGGCAGCGCCAGCCTCCAGCTCCTCGCACAGCAGGAACACCTCGGCCAAACGCCACGACGACACCACCGACCGAATGAAGCGAGCGTGCTCACATCCTGGACGGACAAGTACTACATATTAGCGCCATCTATGGGCTCAAGAACACGGAAATACATATTAACTAAACTTGACACAGCCCTCGTGACCAGCGATGTTTAGTAGGCCAAAACCTCCTTTTTAAGTAGATAGAGGGCCTATGTGTTGTGGTTCGTTGTTTAGAAGAAAATTTGTGAAATGATCAAATCTGTCAAAATCTGTACTTCATTAAAGATTTCAACATAAACATCGTTCTAAAATAAGCTATCACACACTTGATAGATCGTCGAATCTCGTTTTGAGTGACGTTCAATAATAAAATGTCTTCTTAAAATCAGTTTTAAGATTAGATTCACGACTGAGACACCTTTTAAAATACGGGCCTAAGAGACTTCTTTATCAACACACTTCATCACATCATCAACAACCTTTAAAAGTTCACTGCGGGACATAGGCCTCTCCTTAGAAAGGAGGTTTTGGCCACGGGTTGGTAGAGGGTTTGTGTCAAGTTTTCCTTCTCTGCAGTGCTGTTGTTCTGCGTAGTTTTCTCCCTTAGTCGGCTCTTACGTCATCAACACACTTAAATAAGTATAATCAAAATTTAATCGCAGTCCAAAATGATCGCCGAGGTCGCTTCGAAGTTTATTGCTCTGTAGTTCAAACTGAATTGTACTGACCTACGAAGACTACCTAGAGGAAGTGCTATATTTTGTCTAATAATATCTGATTTTTAAATAATAATAATATAAATATATTATTATTATTTCAGACACACACACAGAACGCCATCTAGTTTCAAACTAAGCAGTTCTTGTACTATAAAAGCTGGATTGACTGATAGAATACTTATATACTTATTTTTTTTTGTAAATAAATACACATTTTACATAGAAAACACCCAAATTCCGAAACAAATATTTACAGAACACACAAACATTTGGCTCGAACCGGGCATCGATCCCGAGATGCTCAGCACAGCAGTCACATACGCCACCGAGGCAGTTAATTTAGATAATTAGAGAAATAGTGTTGAATGGTACCTCTGTCAGGGCGGTTGTCGCGCGGCCTTCGGACGAGCGCTATCCGACGCCGCAACGTGCCCAATCCAGAGCCGGCTGCTTTCTTCTTTCTCTCTCTGCAACATCACATATAATCATTATTTATTAAATTACTAGGTATACCCAGCCGCGCTTGGCTGTGGCACATTGACGTGAAATGAGAAGCTATCTCCACCTAGCCCTGTACTCTGCAGTGATGCCAGGTGAGCGAGAGAAAGCTATCGAGAGGTCCCCTCTTGTCTTTTTGTAATCAGAAACGCATGCGCGATGCAGTGTTCTTAATGGATTGGAGAGAGACAGCAAGAGGGGGCCTCTCGGCGGCTTTCTCTCTTGCACCTGGCATCACGCTTTCAGCTTGCTCTATTGAACAAAATATTTTGTGGCAAATTTGAGGTCAATCTGTGTAGAACTTGGTGTTTTCAGCGTACACATACCAACTTAATAATTTAAAGATTTGAAAAAGAACTCATGCTATTAAAATAATGGATGCACTGGCCAAGACTGGTATAGTGGGCGCTTTTTAATCATCTTTCAGCAGTGGACGGCGATATTCTGATGATAATGATGCTCTTGGAACGTCAGGACAGACTTTCTTCAATAATATAGATTTCTATATCCATACTTATCTTATGAATGTGAAAGTTAGTTTGATTGTTGGTTACGCTTTCACGCCTAAACCACTAAACCGATTTTTAAAACCCTTTCACCAATAATAATAATAATAATTTCACACATCTCACACACGGCTCGGTGGTGTTGAAGGTGGAGGTTCCAAAACAGAGAACAAAGAAGTTGGTTTGCTGAAGTACAGCTACTTCCATACTTCTGTATTAATCTTGATATTTAAATTTTTTGTTTTACTTGACACATCTCACGCACGGCCGTCTGATCCCAACCTAGACAGAGCCTGTACTATGGTAACCAGACTGCTGATCAACATACTTATATATTTCTAAATACAAACATATTATAGATAAATTACACCGAGACACAGAACTAATGACCGTGCTCATCACACAATATTTGTCCTGGGTGGGAATCGAACCCACGACCTCCAGCATAGCAGTCAGGGTCACTAACCACTAGACCGACAGGCCCGTCAAATGGAAAGCTACATTATCAGCGAGCAATAACCGACATACACGCGGGCGGAGCCGCGGGAAAAATCTAATCCAAAATAAATTATTTCGCCTGAATCATTCATCATCAACAGCCTTTAACAGCTCACTTTACATAGGCCTCTTCTCAGATAGGAGGTTTATGACCATTCAACGTAACATCTTAAAGCGCAGTCTGGATTGTTCTCCATTATTAATTGAATGTTTTTGGAACGAAGTTCCTTATCGCGCGTTGTGAAAGGGGGCTAGAAGGAAAAAAATCTCACGAAAAGTTGTAACGACACTTTTTATGTCAGTCATTCAGCGCCATCTATCGAATAGATAGGAAATCATTACTTTTCATCTCAGTATTTATTTTGAATTGTCACTTGTCAGTCATTCAGCGCCATCTATCGAATAGATAGGAAATCATTTCTCAAGGAGATTTTACCAATGTATAAATTGTTTTAATTAGAAACCAACTGAAAAATATGTAGGTAATAGCTGCTTTCATAGATGGCGTTGTAATTAAAATCGTGTCGAATCAGTTTTACTCGATCGTCACAACTTCGTTCCTATCAGGTGTCCCACGACACCACACGGCTTTTATTATATTAATCTTCAAATCAGCACTGAATATAAATGATTCGACAATACTTAGGTAAGACGTCACGTCATAGTGTTGCATACAAAAATGTGGCTCGACTATCATTATGATCTATACAAATAAACAAAATTGAAGTGTCTGTTTGTAATGTCAAAATAATAGGTTCTTATTTCTTGCTTACACGGTTATTTGCACGATACCTATGCCTAAAAACCAATTTAAATATTTTTTGTCTCTCTGCCTGTTTGATCCGCGTAATCTTTAAAACGGCTCGACGGATTTTGACAATATTATACTACTAGGTTTTTAATTTTGCCCGGTCCGGGAATCGAACTCACTAAGGCAGCGCTTTTCAAATTCCACGCGAAGGAAGTCGCGGGCACTAGTAGTTAATAAAAAGATACTGATAGGACTTACAGTTCAGAAGCTATTGTGCCGAAACGTGACACAGATTCAAACGATAAAGTTGTCAGACTGACAAGGTATCTGACTGACTGAAGATGGCTGACTGTTATGTTTTTTTTTTATGTTTTATGTGTGGTGTCAGATTAAGAATACAGTGTCACCACCCCTATTCATCTCGTGGGTGTCGTAAGAGGCGACTAAGGGAGCAAACTACGCAGGACAACAGCACTGTAGAGAGAAGGAAAACTTGACACAAACCCTATATAGTAGGCCAAAACCTCCTTTCTAAGGAGAGGCTTATGTCCAGCAGTGGACTATTAAAGGCTGTTGATGTGTGATGTGTGATTTATGTTTACTTGAAGTATGCTATGAAAACTTGTGAGATTTCTACAAACATAAAGAGAAATTGATAAACTTCATTATGTCATTGATTCATCTTGTAAATAAACAACACTATATAACTTTTAGTAGGCCAAAACCTCCTTTCTAAGGAGAGGCCTATGTCCAGCAGTGGAGTATTATAGGCTCATGAATATTTTGCCAAGGCGTATCTGCATACTGCTTAGGGCATTTATGTAATAAATCGCTGCGGTGGGTAACTCACCGTATGACGTCAGCCATAGTGGGAGGCGCGGCCGGCACGCCGTCACACGCCTCGCCCTCCTGCAGGAAAGCAACATTCATCCTTTAAAACTTACAAATACACATCTACCATACAATCGGGCTGTTTTATAACCCTCTTGTATTTAAACTAAATACATTTGCATATGTGGAGGAACGGGTGTCTTGTTCCTCCAACACAAAGGGAGGATCCTAGGACCAGGCGAGGTGATCATGACTGGCGGTTGATGTTGGGAAGTTGTATATATGCTAATCGGCGAGGGAATTCTTCATATCGCGATACAGGATTAGAAATTCTTATTTATTCTCCGTAGTTCGGTGTGTCTTCATTAGATGGCGCTGTAGTATGTTTCTGTTTCTTTGTATGTGGGAGTCGCCACACATAATTAAATTTGTTTCACCAATAATCTTGTTCGAACACATAAACGAATCGAAATATCGAAACAACACATAATCGAAACGCCATATCTTGACCTGTTAAGGTACTATACCACAACAGGTCAAGAGATGGCGCTGTACAATATCACTCATCTGTAGCAGATCGCGATATTAATGTCATCAATAGAGAACGTACTATTGTACGATACAATGTACATGTTTAATCATCTTACTGTTTAGCTGTTTTTGTCCATTTTACCTTTTTATATTTTCGAAAAGATATATTTAGTGTATACTGTACCAGTTAAGTTACGAACCCGGCAGCATTTAATCACAATCCTTGAAATCATAATGGTATGTCATGTATTAGGGGTTGGTTACCTGTGGGTGCGAGAGCGCGGCGCCCATGTCGGCTTGGCGCGCGCGCAGACAGCACAGCAGCCGGCTCATGGGGCGCCCGCCACCGCCATCACCGCGCCATGCACGCGCCTGCACCGCCTGCCACAACACAACATCATCAGCATTTATCTATTTTTACTGTAGGTATGATGTCTTATTAAACCTCGCTACTCCTGCCTTTCTTAGGAAACCGAAACACAGTACAGATATAGAGTAAATAAAACAATACCTTAACTGTCGAAATCCATCCAGAATTTGAAAGATACGAGATAATAAAGAAATTTATAAACATAACCCTTCCTTGGCATTGTGGTAAAAAAGAACACAAAGGTGGTGTTTAACAGAAAGCAGGGTGGACTGCGCACTATTTGATTTGACCAATGATAGCGCGGGGTGGACTGCGCACTATTTGATTTGACCAATGATAGCGCGGGGTGGACTGCGCACTATTTAGTTTGACCAATTGTAGCGCAGGGTGAACTGCGCACTATTTGATTTGACTAATGATAGCGCGGGGTGGACTGCGCACTATTTGATTTGACCAATGATAGCGCGGGGTGGACTGCGCACTATTTGATTTGACCAATGATAGCGCGGGGTGGACTGCGCACTATTTGATTTGACTAATGCTAGCGCGGGGTGGACTGCGCAATATTTGATTTGACTAATGGTAGCGCGCGGTGCTGGAATCGGTCTTCAGATGTTAGGTGAGATGACAGACGTTACACAACATATATTAGGCAACTTTTGAGTGTCTCCTCCCCAGAATTAAGAGAAAAGAAGGTTGGGCTTTTTTTTATCGTATAGGGGACAAAGGAGCATACGAGTCGCCTGATAGGTGACTACCGCTATCCATAGACGCCTTTAACTCAAGAGTCGCAAATGCGTTGTCGCCCTTTCAGTCCTCCCCTAGATTCTGGGTACCAATTTTACGTGACGTGGTTTCCCGGCTACTGGTGCCTGGATATTGCGTGCGGTTTTTGGTGGATTCGAGTCAATGGGTGGGCACAGGCGAAAAAAAAAGATTGAGAGGCTTTGGGCTCTAGTAAGCTCATTCACTCAGTGAAAAGTTTTCTGGCAGATGCAGGCTCCTTTTTATATAATACTAGCTGACCCGCGCAACTTCGTCTGCGTCTCTCAATAGTAATAAATTTTCTCCGTTTTTGAAACATTCTTCATTGGTGCTCCGCTCCTATTGGTATTAGCGTGATGATATATAGCCTATAGCCTTCCTCGATAAATGGGCTATCTAACACTGAAAGAATTTTTCAAATCGGACCAGTAGTTCCTGAGATTAGCGCGTTCAAACAAACAAACAAACTCTTCAGCTTTATAATATTTTATATAATATAACTAATAATCTTTAACCGTTGATTTTTAGGTTTACATCACGGATGGCGTAGTGGTTTCGGTGGTCGTCACGCCGCTTACTACTACGCTGAGTGTTGTGGTTCCAATCCCCACATGAGACGACACTTTGTGTGATCCACAAATAGTTGTTCTGAGTCTGGTTGTTCTTTGTGTCCGTTTCATGTATCTTTGTAAAGTCCCCCGCGACACAGGATATATTCCTAACTAGCTGAGACCCTCGGTGTTACCCGCGTTTGTTGTTAAAACCGTGGGCAACGCCGCTCGGCGAAGCTCGTCTAAAAAAAGTTGCCTAAGTTACTCCTTATGTCATCAGCTGTCTGCCAGTAAAGTCCCGTCGAAATCGGTCCAGCCATTCTAGAGATTATCCGGAACAAACAGACAGACAGACAAAAATAGTAAAAAATGTTATTTTGGCATATGTACCGTGTAAACATACATATGCATTTAGTAAACAGCGGTTATTTTAATATTACAAACAGACACTCCAATTTTATTTATTTGTATGCGGGTGTCTTTTATAAAAAAAGAATTAAAAACAAAAAAAACATCGGTTTTCTATGACGTTGTGGTAGTGGGGCATTGCTAAAATACCCACATGTGTAATAACCGTGTCAGGAGTGTAAAACAAACTTAGATAAGCCTCAAATGTAATTAACCCACTTCTGTTATCCTACTTGAAGGACACACTACATTATTTTATCATTTCAAACATCTAAAACTTCCTCATGATTTGAGCACTTTTATATTTAGACAACACATGTAATAATAAATAAAATAATAAAAATATTGTACCACATTCACACAACCCCATCTAGTCCCAAACTAAGCAGAGCTTGTACTATGGGTTCTAGACAACTGATATAAATACATATATACTTTTTTTTTGTAAATACATACATATTATACATAGAAACACCCAGACCAAACATATTTATAACTAGCTGGTGCCCGTGACCAGGCAAAATTTTATAGGGTTTTTCTGAGAAAAAATAGCCTTTATTACTCCTTATATAGACAGCTACTTGGTAGTAAAATATTATCAAAATCAGTTTAGCCACTTTGAAGATTACCCGGAACAAACAGACAGACAGACAGACAAAAAATATTTAAACTGGTTTTTAGGCATAGGTATAGTGCAAATAACCATGTAAGCATGAAACAACCTATTATTTTGACATTACAAACAGACACTTCAATTTTATTTATTTGTATAGATGTATAGATATACTAGCGGACCCAGCAAACGTTGTTCTATGTTTTTTTTTTTCAAATGTAAGTAGGATCATTAATAAAAAATAAGGGTTGGGAATAGAAGGGTGAAAAATACTTTCCAACCTATTCTCATACCTACTAAATTTACAAAAAAAATCATTAAAGTCAGTGGAACCGTTTTAAAGGATTGCCAACACAAACACCGTGACACAAGATATTTATAATATACTGGATTATATGTTACGGGAGCCATATCTAATTTCCCCTGATCCTGGAGGGAGGCAGGAACTCAAAAGGGGGCAAGCGCTGGTGACTCTCGAGTTGCAGGTGAGCAGCCCAGTCACTTACCATCAGGTAACCCTTACTGCTTGTGAAACCTCAAAAAGTTAAAAAAATCAAAATATGTCAACCTATATTGTTTTTCTAGTTTCAAACTAAGCAGAGCTTGTACTATGATAGTTAGGTTGACTGATACAATACTTATGTACTTTTTTTTGTAAATACAAACATTTGTGTACACACAATTCTTATTTTATTTAGGTACATCTATCGATACACGAAATAGTTTTCAATGGAAGAGTAGAACTCCGTGCGACAATGGAGGGTTGATTGGCCTTGTCATGAGCCCTTAGGTGATTGCAGTAGTTAACTTTATGTGTATATGTACATATGGGACATGTTAGGGGGCATCCATTAAACACGCGAGGGGTCCCCCTCCCTCCCTGGTGAGATGTCACAATATTTGATTCAACCACCTCTGCCATCTGACAATCTCACGCAAGATTTTTAAAATAGTGTAAAATTATTCTAAAAAACAAAAAATATTTTTCTTAGTATTTTTATTTGAGACTAGTTCAGACTAGTATTTAGGATTGCTTCGAAAGTAAGCTAGTAAATATTATTGTATAAGATTTGGCCATATTTCCGTGGTACATGTTTTAATTAATTTGCCCCAGTTTTCTCACAATTTTACTCTGTTTCTTGCAGATAAAAACTTACGTGATATTTGCCGAGATTCCCACTCTTCCCAAAGTAAGATTAGATGAGACTTGCTCGACCCTCCCCCCCCCCCCCCCACCGCTGAACGCCTCACGTAATTATGACACCATTGATGTAATTTTAGAGTATGTTAAATAAAATAGATAATAGAAATAATAGATACACGTAATTACATAATACAATTATAATTATATCAATTCAAAAAATATAATTACATAGGAATTTGTGTGTGATACTTTTTAAAAGTTAACCATTCATTTATATTATAGTAGCTGACCCTGCAAACGTTGTTTTGCTATTTACATTATTTAATTTTTATTTTTTTTCGAATTTCGTAAAATCCGTTCTTAGCTGACCTCTACTCGGTGAAAAGAATATTCCTACCAAGTTTCAAGTCTTTAGCTCTAATGGTTCCAGAGATTTCGTGATGAGTGACTATATACGTGGAAATCTCTTAAATATATATAGATAATAATTCATATTGAAATTTATAGAGATATATAATAGAGAACTATCCCAGATAAACTACAAGAGAGCCGAGACGAGACGTTATGAGGCGACCATCCAACCACATGACCAGAAAAGTGCTAGATATCGAAACTAAACCCCGAGGACGAGGAAGACTCCGAATTACATTGATGTCCATAGTAAATAAGAACCAAAGAAGAGCAAGTCAACAAAGAGAATACCCAGGACCGAGCTGCCTGGAGACACATGATACAGAGGGCCAACCCCAAATAAAATGGGAAAGGGCCAGGCAAAGAAGAATTAATATTGACATTTAATATCTACCATAGAGCATAACAGTTTTTCTGTAAATGACCACTATTGCTGCTGTGGTAACTGACATATCAGTAAGTCAGAAGATGCTTCTTACTCCTCGCTAGAGATAACATGGATTTATTTTAAGATTTAGTTATTACTACCTAGTACCCAAAACTTCGTTCACATGGAATTAGAATTGAACATGTTTGTTCAATTTGTAGAATTCATAAAAAACAATTGGTGTAGTATGGTATGCAACTGCAGTCCACGAGGCCTTGGTTTGATTTGACCAGACATTTTTGTTGACAGGGTTTTTCTGAGAGAAAAACTAGCCCAAGTTACTTCTTATATAGAGAGTTACCTGGTAGTAAAATATTATCAAAATCATCTATACAAATAAATAAAATTGGAGTGTCTGTTTGTAATATTAAAATAACTGCTTTTTACTAAATGCATATGTATGTTTACACGGTACATATGCCAAAATAACATTTTTTACAATGTTTGTCTGTTCCAGGTAATCTCTGGAACGGCTGGACCAATTTCGACGGGACTTTCACTGGCAGATAGCTGATGACATAAGGAGTAACTTAGGCTACTTTTTTTAGACTAACTTCGCCTCGCGGCGTTGCCCGCGGTTATAACAACAAATGCGGGTAACACCGTGGGTCTCAGCTAGTTAATGTATAAATATGATGCCGTAAGTGATTATGTTGCACAGAAATAAAAAATCAAATCTTTAATTCTCCGTGCATGAAATTTTTTATAACCTAAACTATAAAATATTCATTTCATAATAATGCATACATAATATGGTTAGATATAATTTTTTATGTTAAATTTAAATAAGCTTTTATATAATATACTAGATAATTTCACAGTAACTCGTCAGTGGCTTGAGTACTTCCTGTGCAATTTTTTTTTAAACTTTTAGTTGGTTCTTAATAAGATGAATTTACAAACAACACAGTTTTAAGTTAAAACTTTACCTATTTATTATGAAATGTTAATTTTAGTTATTGATATTGTATAAGAAGTGCATTTTTTAATAAGCTGTTTGAACGAGGAGAATTTTTGTTTTCTTTAGTTGTTGTGTTATTAACTGACACACAAGACAAACACAATCAAAACTAGATAGAACCTGCACTATGGTAACCAGACTGCTGATGAACATACTTGTATATATTACTAAATATAATATATTCTACCACATACACACAACACCATCTAGTCCCAAACTAAGCAGAGCTTGTACTATGGGTACTAGACAACTGATATAAATACATATATACTTTTTCTTTTTGTAAATACATACATTTATACATAGAAACATCCAGACCAAATCAAACATCAAATGTTCATACACACAAATGTTTGACTTGAGCGGGAATCGAACCCGTGACCTTTGGAATAGCAGTCCGTTACACAAACCACTACGCCATCCGGTCGTCAAACATATTGAAGATAAATGACTCCCCCACCCTACATAGAACAATCAATTTTGTTTATCACACAATTATTAGTCCTGGGAATAAAACAGGTCTGTCAATTACTTATAATGTTGGATATATTTAGGTACATAATACAAATATTTTGAAATAATTGCTTTTAAAAAAGACAACTGCATTAGGAATATATCCTGTATCCCGGGTATTTTAAAAATATACATGAAACGGACACAAAGAACACCAGACTCAGAACAACAATTTGTGGATCACATAAATTGTCATCCCATGTGGGGATTGAACCCACAACACTCAGCGTAATAGTAAGTGGTCTGGTGACCGCTTAAACTACTACACTATACGTGCAGTCAGACATGATATACTCAGACATAATACAAATTATGTTTTGAGAAGGACACTAAGGTAAGAAACTTGAAACAAACCCTAGACCAACCCGTCTGGCCAGCGTGGTACAGTAGGTCAACACCTCCTTTCTAAGGTGAGGCCTATGTCCAGCAGTGGACTGTTAAGGGCTGTTGATGTTGATAAATAAGGTCAGTAACCCCTCTGGCCCTTATGTGTGTATGTTTATGTACCATATAAAAGTAATAATTTTGGGAAAGTTTTTGAAGTGTGGAGGGAAAATGAAAATAACTGCATCTCTATGGGTTCTGTAAAAATATAAGGATTGGATAAGTGTTCAGTTACCTTAAAAGACTAGGAATTTTATTCTGGAAATTCAAAGTAACCCTGGACTAAAAATCTACAGAGTTGCTAAGGTATTTTAATATATTTTTAAATGAAGCCAGGCTTTCGAGACAGTATGAGTGCACCTCAACTATAAAACAAATGGAACAAATGGTTGCTGAAAATGAGAGGGTTCTATGACATGATAACGCCCCTTCAGCAAGTACATATGCACTCTAACTGCATAAAATGAAATAAAATGATAAAATAAAATAAATTGAGAAAAATTATTGGTAACCCATGTATAATAGACAACTAAAATAATATTATATATGTTTAACAAAAATGTGTCAAAGCACTACACACAAACCATAAACAAACGCTAAAAATACCTGACACAAAGGTAGTCAATGCATCCAGCCTCCTTGGTTTCATGACCTGGCCGCCCTATTTAACATATTTAGTGTACACTGAAAGTGAAATGAACTCGGGGGTGTGCAGGGGAGGCCGTGACGTCACATGCGCGCGCAATTGACCCCAAACTATCTGACCCAGATTCGCTTGCGACATTTTCGATGTTAAAATGTCAACACAGCTCTGAACGAGTGAAATATCAAAGATATTGACTAACACACGTGCTGAACGACCTACTTACACAGATTTAATCACTAAAATGACGATTAAGTGTATTCTAGGGCAGGTTTCTGTTGTTTCAGACACTGTTACTGAATTTCATGAAGATGTACAATGATCAATAGATTGCCGCGTACGATTCAATAATTAAACACCTTGTACTAACCAACGACAAAACACATCACAGCAGATTAGACCGATTATTTGAAGTTTTCACAGAAACATTTCGATTTTATTAGGTAGTCGACGCCATTAAATAACAACGTCCATCAACTTGTTAAACACGATTTCATTGTTCACAAGGCGTCCATAACGTTTCCTTATTCACTCAAAACACTTATCACTATTGACTTATAACAACTTTACACAAATAAGTCACAGATACAAGCTCGTAATGTAATAAAATGTTAAAAACGGGAATGGGCGCAACCCGCTACGCCACCCTGTGCCACTGCCTTTCTGACACTGCTGCCAACTGACAGGCAGATAAATAAATACATCACGTTGCCAACTTGATTCCCGAAATTCCAATTGGACAAAATTCCAAATGGACTTTTCATTGGTCATGTTTGTGACATTGTTATTATTTTCACCAATAAGATTCATGTTTCGACATATTCTTATCTCTTTCTTGAAATGTTAATAATTTGTATACATTTCTAATTTATAAAAGAAAAAGTTTATGAATTTTTACAAATAATTTCTAGATTTCAAACAGCATTCAATTAAAAACCTTACCAAAATTTATTTGTCTTTTTAACTTTGGATAATTTACGTATATATAAAGAGGAGCATAGGGAACTTTGTATCATATAGGGGGCAAACTTTTTTTTTTTTTTAATTAAAAAAAGGGGCAATCTAGCAGAAGCAGGCCGAGATGGGTGGCAGCGCGATACGCTACGGAACACGCACGCCCTTTGGGGGTAGGAAGGAAACATCCGGGTTCCCACACAGGAGGGGGTCATTTATAAGCCGTAGATGGCCTAAGGTAAGGCCGGGTTACCAGGGCTTTCCTTTCTAGGGTATACCTAATTCCCCGATTACTGGTAACTGGAGACGGCGTGAGGTTTTGGTCGGTTCGAGTCCGACATAATCACCTACTGGTGGATTGTATCCGAGGGGAGTTCCGCACAGAAAAAAAAAACGGGGCAAACTAGTAGACATACCACCGTACAGTCAATGACTGCTACTGCTACTATATTGCCGCCTATTGCCGACTGCACTTCAAGAGTCCTTTCGAGTTTCCAGAATCAAGGAGGTTTAGGCTTCCTATGTCGTCACTAATTCGTTGAAATGCAACGAAAGAATTGATTAACACCGACGCAAGTACTTTGCCGTTGTGGTATCTCTCCGGTCGCCGACTAAGGGAAAAAACTACGCAGAACAACAGCACTGCAGAGAGAAGGAAAACTTGACACAAACCCTATACCAACCCGTCTGGCCAGCGTGGTATAGTAGGCCAAAACCTCCTTTCTAAGGAGAGGCTTGTGTCCAGCAGTGGACTATTAAAGGCTGTTGATGTGATGTGATGTGTGACTTATCTTCTACAACTGGACGTCTAGTGAGAGTTTATTTTACACTAGTTTTTGCCACGATTTAATGCTAATGGGTCACTAGTGTCACTATTTTCGCGAATGGACGTGTAGATGAACGGGTGTCATGTAACTGCAACACAAAGGGAGGATCCTCAGGTGAGGGGATCATTTCAGGCGGGGAGTGGCCTATGGGGAAGTTATATATAAATTATAATAGTCGTGTATTACTCTAATCGCGATACAGGATTAGCAGTTGTTTCGTATGTTATATTTCTTCTCGTTTCGCCGAATGTGGAAGTCACCACAGACTATTAAGCTACGCTAAGCATTATCGGTTTTGTTTTCTTCTAACACTTGAATGTAAATCTCTTTAACAATTATGATTGTCTTATAAATATTTTTTTGGTTTTAAAGGTTGTTTTACATTTTCTTTAATTTATCACATTACATCATCACATCAACAGCCTTTAGTAGTCCACTACTGGACATAGGCCTCTCCTTAGAATAGAGGCCTACTGTAACACGCTGGCTAGACGGGTTCGAGTAGGGTTTGTTTCAAGTTTTCCTTCTCTTTGCAGTGCTGTTATCTTGCCTAGTCGGCTCTTACGACACCCACGGGATGAATAGGGGTGGTGATATTCGTATTCTTAATCCGTCACCACACGTACATTTCTTTATCTTTTTAAAATTCTATTTATATTATTATGTAAAGATTACTGCTTTATAAGCTTTTCGTATACTTTAAATAAATAAATATATAAATTATAAAACAAAAATTTAATATGTTTGTTTATTAGTGTTACAATTTATTGTTCAATAAGTTATTTTAAATGAAATAAAAATTTTGCAGTATCCGATCGTTGTCTTTTAACTTTTAACAGCTGTCAGGTGTCAGATTCATATTTCAGTCAATTTAAATGCTTTGCAGAATTTGCAATAAAATAATTCAAGTAAATTGTTTTGATGGAAACTGTCGTGTACAATAAAAGTTTTAAATCATAATAGTTATAATTTGTGATGGTAACTTTGTATAAAAAGTCTGACATTTAGTGGCGGTGTTTTACTGTAATGTTATTTTTTTGTCTTATTAAGGTTAGCATTTTCAAATGTTTGTTATGTATGTTTATGATCTATTTGTATTTTACAAATTTATATTTTATAAATATCTCCTAAGTAATCTTCAACGGTAAAAATCTCAAACTGTTTTCTGTTTAAAAGTATAAAAAGATTTTTCCGTCTTTTGACAAGTTTTTTTAATGTACTACGACTTTTATATAGGTATGTGTAAAAATGATAAAATCTGAATAATTGATCATCTCCATTATCAAAATATTCATAATTATTGGGCCTGAAGTGAAAAGCTGTTGCCTATTCCCGCGCTTTTAACATTGTATAATCTTGTTGGAAATCAAGAAGATTATACAATGTTTTAATTAAAACATCACTTGTTTACTAAAAACCAACACAACACAATTGTAATTTGTTGCATTTTTGGACTATTCTAGTAAAATTATCTATTTGAGGTTTTCTGTAAGCTGGAAATCCTTCATAACGGCTTAGTACAAAGATATTTTGAGTACATTATATGCAACCTCTGATACACAGACATCTAGTAGCCAAATACTACATCTTTTTACATGATCGGCCAAAAAGAGTGGAATGATTTTCAAGTTTAATGTATGTTTCTTCTTTATTACACAATAACTTCA
Source organism: Arctia plantaginis (assembly GCA_902825455.1). Taxonomy (NCBI): domain Eukaryota; kingdom Metazoa; phylum Arthropoda; class Insecta; order Lepidoptera; family Erebidae; genus Arctia; species Arctia plantaginis. The sequence continues at coordinate 200,218 of CADEBD010000321.1, read as the reverse complement.
AAATTACTTAACATATTTAAATTCTAACTTTCTCTGTTTGTCGATTATCACGGTTCCGGTCCGGACCGGTGCTTCACCATAATTAAAACTATCTCCATACCAAATTTAATCGAAATCGGTTTAGCGGTTATTGTTTCCCGATACAAATTTTCACCAATCTTTTCATCTCCTTGAAGGATAAGTCCTTGCAGGGGATTCAAACTATCTTTATAACAAATTTCATCTAAATTGGTCCAGCGGTTTAAGCATGAGGAGGTAACAGATAGACAGACCCACTTTTACATTTATTTTTAATGTTAGGATGGATATAGGGACACTGGCTATAATTCTGACCACAGGAACACAACATGTTTTTGGTATAGCAAATAGCCTATATATTAATCAAATCAGCTACCTCTATACTAATCGATTATTGTTACCAAATCAAAATTAGGCCAGCCTTTTGAGCATGAAGCGTTAACAAACATACAAAGCCACACACTAACAAACTCCACCTTTATATTACTTACAGATGGTTACTGATTAAGTCCACCTAGATACTTTAAGAGATTGACTTATTAGTAGGGTCTGAGTTGATGCCCATATCCTTGTGGACTCTTCAATCATGGGAAGGTACCCTATGAGCTACTGCAGTAGTAGATAAAAGTGGGAAATGGACAGGAAAATTTTAATCTTTAAAAACTTAATAATGTAAATAAAAAAATATTAGTCCTAATAAATTTGTTTCTGTACTGCTTATGTCTTATAACTATTGTTTTTTCATTAATTAAATTAATTTGCCTTTATCTAATAAATAGAACAAAGATGGAATAGTTACACCAAATGGTGTATAACTCACTCAAATTTTTATGATGTTCGACTGGCCTGTTGGTCTAGTGGTTAGTGACCCTGACTGCTGCACCAGAGGTTGTGGGTTTGATTACCACCCAGGACAAATAATTGTGTGATGAGCATGGTCATTTGGCATGTGTATTTGTGTACTTTATCTATTATATGTATGTATTTATAAATATATAAGTATGTTTATCAGCAGTCTGGTTGCCATAGTACAGGCCCTGTATAGTTTGGGATCAGACGGCCGTGTCTGAAATGTGTGAATATATTATGATTGTTTGTTTTTGGATTATTCTCTCTGACGTTTTGTATGAAAGCTAACATGGTGGTGGTAACAACAACCAACTAAAAACGCAGGTGACATTGCAGGGAACTGCCGGTTTTGAATAAGAACTAAAGAACCTTTGAAATACCTGAGAGACTTCCCGTACAATGCTAGTCACTAATGATGATCATACCTTATTTACTTGCAGGTCAACCCAATGAATCAGAATGAACATTAATCAAGACCCTTCATCATCTGATATAGGGCCACCGAGAATCCATACACCAGCATCTATAAGAAGTCCAAATTTCCTAGATCCCGACTCTCCTACAGGTCAAGACGACGATGAAGAAGATCAAATACTAACACAACGAGAACCAACCAATCAACTTCTGGATCCAGCTACAGGTGAGCAGAATTCAGAAAATTCAGACACCTACACTGAACCAGAGCAATCTAATGATGGCATCCAGCAAAACCCCCCTCAAATTAACAACGAAAATAGCAATGACTCTTCATCAATTATATACCATGTTAGACGTAGAGTTACATACGAAACTGGTGATGAAAATTCCATGGATGATGAAAGACCCATATCAGAAAATAATAACCCAATAGTTCTAAATCAAGATAGTAATATAAGTAATGTAGTGCCAATGCATAATGAAGATAGCAACCCTATCTCAGTAGCCACAGAAGATTCCAATCTATCTATACCTGCATCGCAAACAAGAAAGAAATCTGAGTGTGACGAACCACCCGCTAAAGTAAGGAAAGTCAACTCTTCACAAGAAAACGAAGAGATAGATGGAGATACCTGTCCAATATGTCTAGATGCTTGGGGTAATTCTGGAGATCATAGGTTAGTTTCATTAAAATGTGGTCACCTTTTCGGTGCAGAATGCGTTAGGCGATGGTTAAAAGCACAACCTCCTAAGGAGGGCTCGTGTCCTACATGTAAGAGTAAAGCGGTAATGAAAGATCTCCGTTTCATTTATGCGAAACGGCTGGTGGCCGCAGACACTTCGCAGATCACTGCACTTCAGAAACAGCTTGAGACTGTGCAAGCAGAAAAGAGCAGGACAGTTTTGGAGCTTCAAAAGACGAAAATAGCGCATCGCGCATGTCTTTTGCAATTGGAAGTATTACGGACTACGTTAATGAAGTCTCAGATCACTAGGGAGCCTGTGAAAAAGTCTTGGAGATTTGCCTTAGAGAAGAACTTGGAAATTTCTAAAGATGGCGGGTGTAGGGTTATGACTTATAATTGTAGGACCTATGAGCTCTACGTGTCCCAAAAGAGCACTAATAATCTCTTCCCTGGCTACGGCATCCGAAAAGTCAGCTGTGTAGATTATAAACTGGGGCAATTCTTACACCTACATCCAAAGCCGATCCGTGATATTACTTATTCGCCGCCCAGGGATTTACTTCTAAGTGTTGGATTGGACAGTTGTGCTCGAATCGTGGATCGGGGCTCACCAAGTGTAACTATTAACGCGGGATTCCCTCTATGGTGTTGTTCATGGGATCATCTTCGATCCAATGAGTTCTACGTTGGAGGGGTGGGTGGCACGGTGCATACGTACGATATCCGCAACCTCTCAGGGTATATAGCTACCCTTCCATCCCCTGGTGATATGTCGCCTGTCATATCCTTGTGTTCAACAGCTTTTGGACTCTTGTCGTGCCAATTGAATAAATGCTGGTTGTGGGTAGTAAATGAACGCCGATGGGGGACGCAAGAGTTTCCTCTTGATGGACCTTTTATGTCTATGAGCTACGACAGTGATAGCCAAAAAGTGTTGATGTCAACGCGACCAAGTGGACAAGAGCGATCTAAATTGACAGTGTGCAGGCTGAAACAGAGTTTGTCGAGTGGAGACGTGTTAGTGGATGTGGAAGATACGTATAGCGGCTCAACCATTTCTACTATTATGACTCGGGCTGCGTGGGTTAAAGCGCCTGGCGCGTCGTGGGTCGCAGCACATTCTGAAAGCGATAGTACTTTGTATCTCAATGGTTTGGACGGTGCTAGGACTATGTCTCTGCCAGCTGTCGAACCGGCATTGGATGTGTGTTCAGCGCAGTTGAATGGCAATAGTGTTTTGGCTGCGCTCTCGGAATCCAGGTTAAGAATATATAAAGCAGTCGCGATGAACTGTTGAAGGAAGGAATTTGTGAAGTTATAGACAGGTGTTATTAAATATTGTGATACTTAGTTTGTGAAAGCCGGACGAGTTACCCTATTGCTGTGTATATTTAGTAACGAATAGGATTAAATATAGTGTTAAAGATTTTAATCTATTGTAATTGGTTAATGATATGGAATAAAAGTTGTAGAACATCGATTTATCGCATGTTAAGTTTTCACTAACTACCCTCTCTAGCTATAATAATAATATAATATAATATAATATATTGGTAAATGCTTCCAAACTTTGTTAGGCTCAGAGATACCCGAATCTGAGGATATGTATAGAATAAGATAAGTTAAATCCGCCTAAATCAAAGTACAATTTCGGTTGTTGAGCACGAAATAGTTATAAATTAGTATGTGTCACTGTGTTTTAGATACTTACAAAACTAATAAGACATCTGAAGGCCAATTCTCGTAATAAAAGTTCGGTCTCAATTCAGTTTCGATCTAACAACTATCATACCGGGTATTTTCGTGGTAAAGTATTAAACATACAACGTTGACTGTAATGTGATTATATCGTATTGTAACTGAAAATTGAATCTTTAATCTGCTAGTCTTAGTAATACTTTATTATTTTACTACGAAAATACTTTTTTTGAAGTTGTGAGATCGAAAGTTGATCAGAACTGAATTGAGATCAAACTGTTATTACGAGAATTGACCTTCTGTTGTCTATGATTTTTGTTTCTAAAGACATGTGTTTTTTATTGTATGCTAAGTCTGGTCCGGAGAAAATTACGGTTTTCCTGTTATGTGATCGGACCGCCGGTCTCAGATAACGGAGGTAGCCCAACCATGTATATCTGTTATTCGTACTGTCTCAAATATTGCAGGTCGTTCAGCTATTTTAGGACTCATTGGTCCAAATAAAAAAAAGCGGAATGCTCTTACTATCACACGTGTGCCTGTCTGTCTATCTATCACAGTAGTATGTTACTGTCGCTACATACGAACGGCGACTTGTTGTGATTGGCTGCTTCGCTATTTATTGACGTACAACTGTTTGTACGGTTAAGATTATATTTTAAGGAAATAATAAAAAAAATACGATTCTTTTCCCTTATCTCCGGAAGTTAGCTGACGGCTCCTCAATGTCAAAGCCCGTCTCTGATCTCTCTGTTGTCTACTGCACTGAACACTCGCTGCATCCAAGGTACTATTTTAATATAACTGGCAACCGGCTTTGTAATGGTAGCACATAGTATAAGTTTAAATTTTTTTTAAATATTATTTGACAATCTTAGAAGAAAGACATAAAGCAGTCATCATTACCATCATCAAAAGCCACTGCTGCAACTTAATAGTCCACTGCTGGACATTGCCTCTCGTTAGAAGAGGTTGTGGTCTGCTATTCCTCCCTGGCCAGGCGGGTTGGTATTAGGATTTTTACAAAGTTTTCTTTTCTATATAGTGTTGTTGTCCTGCGTGGTTTGCTCCCTTAGTCGCTAGTTATAGTTAGGAGTGCTATATTGTGTGGCGGCGAGCGCGTTGCAAAGCGCGCTCGCTTCCAGGGAGCACAGGGAACATGGGCTTCCCACACGGGGGGGGGGTCGTCTACTCGTCTGTAGATGACCCGAGGTATGTCGGGGCACCAGGGACCTCCTTTCTAGGGTATACCTGGTTCCCCGGCTATTAGTACCCGAGACGGCGTGCGGTTTTAGTCGGTTCGAGTCCGACATGCCACCGACAGGTGGTATCCGAGGGGATACCCGCACGGAAAAAAAAAAAAAACAAAAAAAGCTATATTGTAATAGATTTTCCTTCGGCAAAAAACTTACATGATTTTAGATGACTACAATAACATAATGAATTATTTACGTAAACCTTCTTCATGAATCACTCTATTCATTAGTGAAAATCGTATGAAAATTCGCTTAGTACTTTAAGAGTTTATCACGTTTCGGCAGACGAGAGACGGCGGGGTGATTTTTTATACTATATACTCGTACTGTTATAAAGAAAACCTAAATACTACGATTGTAATGACGCGTGAAATGACTCTTACGTAATGACGCGTAAATATAATAAAGTATAAACTGTTTTCTCATATTTTGAACGGAAATGACTATTGGATACAAACTTAGAAATATTATATCGAAAAGATGGAATTGCTCATGAAGATATTTTTAGTAAATCTTGGTGCTCTATTTTTAATCTGTATCACGTTTTCATCAACACGTCAAAATCAAGGCGGGAAAGCTATGGAGGGTAGGTAGGTAAGGAGAACCGTCGCCTATGAAGGGAAAGTTGAAAAAGTGTTCAGCTATAAACAGTAAATCCACTGCTCCATCCTTTAATAGTCCAATGCTGGACATAGGCCTCTCCTTAGAAAGGAGGCTTTGGCCTACTATACCACGCTGGCCAGACGGTTTGGTATAGTAAATAAATAAACAGTAAATAATGATTCTAAAACCGACAGAATGGCGTGAACGTAGAATAGAGCACGTAAGGGAATCCCCACCGTGTCTCACGGTGCGAGAGAGATCTTTGCACGCAGAGGATCTCTATCCCTTTCTTAATTCCCGCACATGCGTAATCACGTAAATCATAATTACGATTACACATGCAGTGTGAGAGATAGAGAGGGCCTCTGCAGCGATCTGTCTCGCACCGTGGGACCCCTCAAAGCAGATTAAAATATATTTTTTTGGTCTGAAAGTTATTACACGTTTATTTATTGTTTGTAAAACTCATTGACTATTAGAGCAGTCTAGTACACAGTGTTTATTTATTATTTAAGCCAATAAAAATTTACACGATGCTTTTCTTTAAATGTTTATTTTATTTTTGAAAAATATGTCCTTATACTACTGTAGCGCCTCCAATTTAACGCGACACTTAACTTGGGCGTCGACGCTCCCTTCTTTTTCATATTTGATATATATAGCAAATGTCCATAGACAGGGGGGGTCCATAGGCCCCTCACGCGGTTTATGTAAATTAAAGTTAGTAGTTCAATTTTTTAACTAATTGTCGCTGGAGTTGCGGCAATATTTGAATTAGTATTTTTTTTAATAAGCTTTATTATTTTTTATTGCGTCGTGTATCTTTTGCCAAAATATTATATACTAGCTGACCCGCGCAACTTCGTCTGCGTCTCTCAATATTAATAAATTTTCTCCGTTTTTGAAACATTCTTCATTGGTGCTCCGCTCCTATTGGTCTTAGCGTGATGATATATAGCCTATAGCCCTCCTCGATGAATAGGCTATCTAACACTGAAAGAATTTTTCAAATCGGACCAGTAAGCAGTTCCTGAGATTAGCGCGTTCAAACAAACAAACAAACAAACTCTTCAGCTTTATAATATTAGTATAGATAAAAATTGTGGGTAGTTGTAAAATGTTTTGTATATGACCGTAGTAGAGCCATGCTTGCCGCTCACAGATAACGGTATAACTATGTTTGTATGTGTATGTATATGTAGGTATATATATATATATATATATATATATGTATGTTTGTAGGTATGTATACACCAGATTCCAAAATAGTCCACACACACCTAACTCATTATTTCTCAGCATCGTCCAATCGGTCGACTGGCAGAGAATGCCTTAGGCATTAAGTCCGCCGATGCATATATTTGTGTAAAAAGTTATAAAATAAATAAATAAAACCGGAGTTAAACAATTATTTCCTTGCGAGGCAACGCAATTGTGTAGTATTGAGTTGCGTGTAGGTTGCAAGTGTCCATGCGGGCGGCAGTCCATAATGTTTTTCTTCGAATTGTATATATCGGAACAGAATTTGGGTTCGATTTAAAAAGTAATGTAAAACCGTTGACCTTTATCAAGGTCAAGGCTCTACAGTCTTTATTTAAGCTAAGAAGGTAATAACGATTAAATGAAACATAAAACAGTTAAGGAGTTGACTTGTTTTTTAATAGTTATTTCAGTAATGTTTGGGGGGTAGGTGAAATTACGTCTGTTCGCTAAGGAATTACCATTATGAGAAGAACAGACAAGAAACTCATAAGGTTTTCTTTTTCAACAGTCAAACATTATTACAATTTCATTTACTTCAACTAGAAAAACTTAGAAAGTTAATACTCAACATTTAAATAACTATTTTTCAACACTATTTCTTAACAAATTGACTTTAACTCAATAATTATTGAAATAATAGCAAGACACTAATTTGATTTGGAATTCGGGGAGAAATTGGACAAAGGTTCAACACTCACTTGTTTTCCCGCTCAAAATCCGTCACAGACTCTCTCTCAATAATGTTTTTCAAGCCCACCTGCCGCCACTCTGGCGGCAACGTCTAGTTGCGCGTCAAAACGGAGGCAGATGGCGCTAACGTATTTTCGTAATATTAAATTTACCACAAATAACCATATTAAGAATTCCAAATCAAGCCTTAATTATTTAAACAATATTACAAATAAGTTCTGATAGTCTAAAGCAATCAAAACATTTAAAATAGTAAAAACAACTTACATTGAAAGTACTCACAAAGACTTGCATCAAATTAACTCACCAAAATTAAAACTTCACGTTAATACAGTATTATGAATTACAATCTTGTCTAAAAATTCTAATTAGATTTTAGAGAGTGAAATTTATAATCAAAAATAATCAATAACAATAATCAATTTAATTAATTTCCGGCGCCTCCAAAACTCCGCGGCGACACGGCCATACTGCGAGGCGAGACGTGCTCAGGATCGCTTGATTCTGAAAATAGGAAAGTAAATTCTTTTGAAGCTAGGCACTTCCACAGTACACCTAGTATTACAATTTACGGTCAGAGGCGCTCTATGATAACTCTTAGTAGGAGTATTGCTTATTGGACGGCTCCACACGCCAATAGCAATTTTAAGATAAATTATTCCCTCCGCGGAAAGCATCACGGGGGATTGGACTTATCGGACGGCTCCACACGCCAATAGTCCTTTTTACACACTATTTTAGTCGAAGTCAAAGTCAAAGTCCTAATGTCAAAATTATGATATAGTGTGCATAGAGGTATGGTTTGTATTCATGTACATTTGGTGCGTATAATCGCACGTGTGTGTGATATGTGTGCGAGTGTGTGCTTGAAGAGCACAATATATTGAAAAACCCTCACCGGGAGAAATAGGTTTATGTAGACTCGGCGTCGCTGTCCTCTTCCAGGACAGCGGGGGTGGTGACAGTTTTTGATGGAGCCTCAACTCCAGGTGCTGGTGTGTAACCGGAAGGCCCGGGTTGAGGTTCGTCTGGGGGCGACACGGCCGCCTGGGTACCAGTTGGTTGCGGGGCGCGCCGCAGTTGGTCGTGCGCGACCTTGCGGGGTCGACCCTGATGTCCCACGACCTTTTTGACAAGGTAGCGGTCGTTCTCGAGCACTCTGTGAACTTCGTATGGAACGCTAAATTTCAAGTCTAAAGAAGTTTGATTTCTAGGGTTATTTTTAATTAGGACAAAGTCGCCTCGTTGAAAGTTATGGACTTTGGCACGCCCTCTATCGAACCTGTCCTTGTCCTTTAAAGCTATTGCAAGCATTCTTTGCTGCACATGTCGTTCTAAAGCTTCAGCGTTGACTAGAGCTTTGTCGATGTCGACTAGGTTCAGCAACTCTGCAGGCACGCAGTTCTGGCGACGAGTGAGGAGTGTTAATGGCGCAGTCCCAGTAGTTCTATGTACCGTACAGTTCATGGCGAGCTGCAGACTCTCGAGCGCTGTATGCCAGTCCGGGGATTCGTAATTTTTTATTATTACAAGACCGTTCTTAAGAGTTGCCATGACTCTTTCCACTTGTCCGTTTGCTCTGCTAACACCTGGTGATATTGGATGAAGTTCAATACCGTACCTGTCACAGTAGCTTTTATAGTCACCCAAGAACTCGCGCCCGCCATCTACTATGATTTGCCGCGGCGCTCCGAAAAGATGGATGACCTGTTTCAATGCGGCAAGAGAGCTGTGTTGACTTTTATCATTAGTGTGACGGAGTAGCACGTATTTTGTGTATGCGTCTATTGTAACTATAACATACTCTTGATTGTTTGGAGAACCAAGTTTCCCAGTAATGTCCATGTGTATTACTTCGAAGGGTACTGTTGGTTTGGGAATGGGGTGTAGTTGGACCTGATTAGCTCCCGATGTCTGTTTCGACGTTTTGCATACCACACAATTGTCGATAAAATCCCTGACACTGCTGTTCATCTTGTCAAAATGATAAGACTCTCTGATTTTGTGCAGAGTCTTCTCCCATCCTGCATGTTGTAGGGCACTATGGAAAGTGTTAATCAGGCTCCATTGAAATGTCCTTGGCACGACAGCAAGTCTTCGTGGGCCTAGAATAGGATCGATCCTTTCAAATTTGAGTATGTTACCTGCCAGATGATAACCAGTTACTTCCTCTCCTGTGCCCAAGGCGTCTATAGTGGGACGCAACTGTGGGTCGCGGCGCTGCTCTACGATAAGCCAGTCTAGGTTGCTGGTCATGACATTGACCGACAGTACCTCTGGATTCCGGCTCAGGAAATCTGCATGCTGCATCCGCTCGCCCTTCCTGTATTCTATGTCAAATTGGAAATTCTGAAGATATGCCCACCACCTATGGATCCGAGGGAGCAGATCTTGTTTGTGTTTCGAAGCCTTCAACGCGTTGCAATCAGTGACCACTTTAAATTTTCTGCCGTAAAGAAAGTGTCGAAAGTGCTTAATTGCTCGGACCACGGCCAATGTTTCGAGCTCGTATGAATGATATCTACTTTCGATATCAGTTGTACGCATACTAAAGTATGCCACTACATGTTGCCGACCATTGATAACTTGAATGAGTATTCCTCCAAATCCGAGACTACTGGCGTCAGTAAACAACTCTATTGGTTTCTCTTCTTGGAAAATCGTTAGTATCGGCGCGGTGGTGAGGAAACGAATTATCTTTTGACGAGCCTCTTCATGAACACGACTCCATTTCTATTCAGCGCCCTGCTTAGTTAAATCGTACAGGGGAATCATTGTTCGTGCAAAATCGGGAATGAAGCGGCGAAAATAACCCGCTAAGCCATTGAATTGGCGGACTTGTTTTACAGTGGTGGGAGCAGGGGCCTTCAATAGGGCCTCGACTTTTTTGGGACTGGGACGGACCTGACCATTCTCTACTATATTACCAAGGTACTCTATAGACTTTTTGAAAAAGCTGCATTTGTCAATATTAATGGAAAACCCGGATTGCCGCAATGCTATCAAGATTCTTTCCAAATATGAAAGACCAGAGGAAAAGTCGCGGCATTTGCTTATGACGCCATCTATGTACACTTGGGCTACGCTATCGTTGTGACCATTATTGGCACTGCCAGAATTCAGTAGCGGACCTAACGCGCGATTAATGCACCTTTGGTAAACGGACGGCGCGTTACAGAGACCAAAGGGCATGGTTAGGTATTCGTAGAGACCATCGGGTGTCACAAAAGCAGTTTTCTCGATTGAATCTGGGGCAATAGGAATCTGATGGAATCCGGATGCCATATCTAAACTCGTGTAATACTGTCCACCAGCCAACTGATCGATTTGATCAGCAATTAGAGGTAGGGGATAGTGATCGCGTACCGTGTTACTATTTAACTCCCGATAATCGACGCACATTCGGTCGTCGCCATTTTTCTTCTTGACTAAAATAATTGGACTCGAATATGGAGATTTACTTTCCCGCACAATATCGTTCTCAATTAATTCAGCGACTATTTCCTTAACCTTTTCACGCTCGACTGGACTTAACCTATAAGGCCTTCTCTCAACAAATTTGTCTTTATTCTTTAAACGGATTTCTAGTTGACCTGTATTGACTCGAGATTTAGCAAAACCGCGCGTGAAGAGATCTGAGTACTGGTTAAGCAAAGTGAACAATTGATCTACCTCGGATTGTTCCTTTAGATCGTGATCCATATTGTCAAATATACCGCTGTCGGCTCGTACATGCATGACACGTGGGCATGGTACTAGTTTCGCGCTATTCTGTGTCACTAAAACACTTAAACCGGTATCGTGTAGTAAATTCGCACCGATTAGAACATCCGAAGTCATTTCAAAATCGGGCAAAACATTGAACACGATTTCTACGTTAGTATTATCTATGACGCATATGGTCTTTATTCTCCACGTGGAGATCACCGGGAATGGACCTATACCTCGCAAGTAACTAACTATTTGTTCTCTACGACCTGGTAACTTGTTTGCAATAGATTCGCGCATTACCGAACATTCGGCCCCACTATCAAATACCGTATCTATCGTAATGTCACCTACACGCATGGGCATAGTATTCAAACTAGAGTGACTGCTAGCCACCGAATTAATGTTGGGAACTATTGCTTTTTCCCGGCGGTAGCAAGTGTCAAACGTATGACCTGGTTTGGAACAATATGAACAAAACTTATTATTCGTGTCATTTGGCTTTGATGAGGGGTGGGACTGAGGGACCCAACCGGTTGTTTGCACATTCGGATTGGCAGCATTTTTGTTACGGCAATTACTGAAAGAATGGCCAGTTCTTTTACAATGATTACAGTAAAGAGAAGCATGGGGTTTATTACTATCTGAAAATCGAGGGCGTTTATGCAATGGTTGATTAGGATTCAGATTGTTTTGGCTAGAACGTTTGCTAGATCTAATAGTGGAAGCAACAGAGATCAGTTCGGGCACTGAACTAGCTCTGGCATTCATTAATTCAATTCTAAGGCGCTCGTCACTAATAGTTCCTATTACCGCTTCTACCGCATCACTATTGTCAAGCATATCTTTAGTCACACGTCTCCATAAAATCCACGACTGGGTCAAAAATTCCGAAATATCTTTGGAATTGTCGTAGGTATGCTCTCTAAACGAACTATATCCCGTGAGTAACGCGTTTCGGGCTCAAACGTTGTTATAATTATTTGACGTAGCTCTTCCCACGTTGAGGTAGTTACAAGCCAGTTATCGGCCCATATTTTAGCACGCCCTTTCAACAAGCTGGTCACTTTCATGCGAATGTCGTAGTCACTGAGCTCATAGGTATCTTTAGCCGTAGAAATATGATTACACCACTCACGTACACCAACATTACCATCAGGATCATATGAGGGTAGGAAGACCTCTGTGATTTTGACCTTATTATTGGGTTGTTGGAGTCGTTCAGTCATGGTCTGCATCATTTTCATCATGTGTAGGAAAAAATCAGGTGGTACATTACCAATTTGTTGTGATACTGGGCTTGCAGTGTGCTCACTAGGAGTCGGGTTGCTCGGTCCCGAAGGACACGTAGGAGGCTCATCTGACTCGGCTCCGTCCATGGTGCACGCTGTAATGCTTCAGTCAGGATTATCTGAAATCGTCGAAAGACCAGAGCAGAAAGGGGATCGCATGGCGATCCCACTTCTGATATCGGAACAGAATTTGGGTTCGATTTAAAAAGTAATGTAAAACCGTTGACCTTTATCAAGGTCAAGGCTCTACAGTCTTTATTTAAGCTAAGAAGGTAATAACGATTAAATGAAACATAAAACAGTTAAGGAGTTGACTTGTTTTTTAATAGTTATTTCAGTAATGTTTGGGGGGTAGGTGAAATTACGTCTGTTCGCTAAGGAATTACCATTATGAGAAGAACAGACAAGAAACTCATAAGGTTTTCTTTTTCAACAGTCAAACATTATTACAATTTCATTTACTTCAACTAGAAAAACTTAGAAAGTTAATACTCAACATTTAAATAACTATTTTTCAACACTATTTCTTAACAAATTGACTTTAACTCAATAATTATTGAAATAATAGCAAGACACTAATTTGATTTGGAATTCGGGGAGAAATTGGACAAAGGTTCAACACTCACTTGTTTTCCCGCTCAAAATCCGTCACAGACTCTCTCTCAATAATGTTTTTCAAGCCCACCTGCCGCCACTCTGGCGGCAACGTCTAGTTGCGCGTCAAAACGGAGGCAGATGGCGCTAACGTATTTTCGTAATATTAAATTTACCACAAATAACCATATTAAGAATTCCAAATCAAGCCTTAATTATTTAAACAATATTACAAATAAGTTCTGATAGTCTAAAGCAATCAAAACATTTAAAATAGTAAAAACAACTTACATTGAAAGTACTCACAAAGACTTGCATCAAATTAACTCACCAAAATTAAAACTTCACGTTAATACAGTATTATGAATTACAATCTTGTCTAAAAATTCTAATTAGATTTTAGAGAGTGAAATTTATAATCAAAAATAATTAATAACAATAATCAATTTAATTAATTTCCGGCGCCTCCAAAACTCCGCGGCGACATATATGTATACAGTGATCATATTCAATTGATCCTTGACTGACGTGTTCACTACTCGAATACCCAAGAGTCCAGAAATAAAACGTTTACTAATTAATTTTAAGGTATTCTTAAGTAGGGTTCAGTAGGGCCAACAGTTTTGTAATAACTAATGATTATTGTATTGTACCGATGTTTGTGTTATGTGTGAATGAATGTGTATATGAATGTTAGTTGTAATTTGTTGTGTGTCATTAAAATCAATCTGTCAAATGTTGATTAAATGATTTTTATTAATTACTTGTAGTTTGATATGAAACATCTGATGTAGAGAGTCAGACCGGCTGCTTGCGTGTCGACGCGTCGCCACGCTATATGATATTATATGTGACGTGTAGCTACGTGTCGCCATGCGCAAGTGAGACTGCGACTCTTTCACGCTCATTTTATTATATTATCAAAGTGATGTTAGATGTGAAACATAGAAATTATTTAATTATTATAAATGATTTCTGTTTAACATCTGCCGTTGCCTCTGACGACTCATTTTTTTTAACATCCACTTCCTTAATCGGAAGTTCGGTACCATAATATTTTTAAGGGGTTTGTGGAGGAACGGGCGGTATCCCTCCCTATATATCCTCCACATCCGTCCCTCCAACACGAAGGGAGAAAACTTTAACTAGGCGAAGTGTACAACGTTCTGTAAAACAAACAGTATCGTTTTTTACCCGTAGTTGGTTCGTTTTTTCGTAGTGGTAATTTATTTTTATTTCTTAAATTATGTGTATGTCAGTTTAAACTGAACCTATATAATTAAAAAGCAGTTATAATAGACGTAGGTTCAGTAATTTTTGACAAATTCTTGCTTTTACTTTGGATGACCTGTCCTTTTAGAAGAGAGAATAACTGCCTTCTTTAGAAGCGCCAAGCGCTTATTGAAATACCTATCTACGAGATAATATTATGCCCGCAGCATTAAGTTTTAGTAGATGGTACTTTCTCCTCAAGCAAATAAAGCGGCTGAGAATTCGTATAAATAAGCTCGTTCCAAATAGTGTATTTAGACCGAAACCCCATTTAAAAAATAATTAAATTTAACCCTCAATAAGAACGGAAGATATAAAGAAAGACAGCTATGAAAATAGGAATGTATAAAAAATATTTAAAATTCATGTTTTCATATCTACGTGCTTATTTGGAACTTTAGAGGTGTTGGGATCAATTAATAATGTTAACATTGTCGGCATCTTGGGTTCATTGCGATGCCGACATGAGATATGATATAACTTTGAGGAAATGTTGAGATTTTTAAATACAGCCTCAGAAAAATAAAAAATAGTTCGGTTTAAACTTATTTTAAGAACGACTTGCAACAAATTGTATGCTCTTCTTACCCAAATATCAAAACAAGTTAACTAACTATGAAAAAAAGCTGTGGAACACAAGATCAGAAAGTAGTAGCTATAGTCTCTCACAATGAATAATTACAACCAGTTTTCGTGAAAGAGAAAAATTAAGCAATAATAAAAGTTAAAGTTGGAAGAACGCAAAAATAATAATTAGAAAGGAATACCGCATGAAATAACTTATGTATTATTTTCATTATCGTGACCCGCTAGTTATGGAATTAAAAAAAATCAAAAACTTCACAATACCAGTAGTTAAAAGACTTGGCTCCACACAACTACACATTAGTCATGCAAAAACAATGAGACCAATGACCTCGAGAATGTCAAATCAGTTGTCAAATATTTCCGAAACAAAACAGTACTGGATTTATTGAAATATAAAGTTTATTGAGAAATTCATTTCAATTTGTGTAGACAAGTGTTTTTTACGATAATTTTGGCTTATTCGCATCTATTTTGACAACTTCTAGGAACGGGAACGGTGAGCTTTGCTTTTTTTTCGTTAGATCGATGACCATGTGTACCATACAGCCTACTTTGGGAGTGAGATCATCCTAAGGATTTTGTCTGTATTTAATCCTAAAAAAATTGTTACCTACCAATCCGTTTACCTTCTCATTATAGGGATATTTAGAAAAATAAAAAACAAAAAATCATTCTTATTTCAATTTGTGTCTAAACAGTGTTTTTTTTTGAAACCATAAACTAAATTTCGTCCTTTTACACCTTTTTGATATGTAGGATGGGAATAAGAAATGGTAATGAATTTGAATGGGTGACACTTTGCCTTAAATCAAATACTCGTTCCCAACAAAAAAAAAAAACAATGACCGATCGCCACGATTAATGCGCCACTGTCGAAAACTAGTTGATGTGAAATAAACTTGCACTAGGACTTAGACTGATAGACATGGGCACCTATATTTATTTATATGTTACTAAACAGTACCTCAATAACCGAGCTTTGCTCAATTATTATTTTTTGAATAAATTTTCTAAAAATGAAACCTAGCTAAGTCAATAAATCCCCCCCGAAACGCCCCTACATAAATTTCATGAAATCCTTGGAGAGATTCAGAATATATAAGAATTGCTCGTTTTAAAGGTATTAGGTATGCATAGACTAATTAGACTGCAATCAGTCATAGTACAAAAGATAGTGCGCTCATCACGTATGTTTTCGGCAGATATTTTGCAAAAATGGACCAAGTCTTGCAGCATGTGGCCCAGACAATGGAGAAGAAACTCGACAATGAGTTAGAAAGGTAGGCCTTGAAGACAATGTTTATTGTAGATAGAAAATCTGATAGTAAGTGAATACCGCTGTCCATTGACTCCTGCAGCTCAAGAGATACGAATTTGCTCCCCCCCAAAGGTTTTTTTTGGGCAAACGAACAGACGGGTCACCTGATGAACAACTCAGGAGTCACAAGCGTACTGAAGGTCTTTGAGGAAGGAGTACGCTAGGTTAAGGGAAGATAAAACAATGCAATGGCATCATGTGTGTTTATATTTGTTTTTTTCTTTGCTTAAATTTTGATGCCATTTATCAAATCACAGTAGTGAGTTATCGCGTTACACGTGCAATCGCAGTGACTAAATCCAATTATTTCATCGTAATCATTATTATTATTTAATAGTAGCAATAATTTCCATCACTATGATAAACATACTTGTATATTATCAAATATACATACAAATATTTGTCCTGCTTGGAAATGGAACTAAAAACCCTCCAGCTTAGCAATCAGGGTGACTAACCGCCGACTGCACGGATGGCGTAGTAGTTTAAGCGGTCGCCATGCCGCTCCCTACTACGCCGAGTGTTGTGGGTTCAAACCCCACACGGGACGACACTTTGTGTGATCCACAAATTGTTGTTCTGAGTCTGGGTGTTCTTTGTGTCCGTTTCATGTATATTTGTAAAGTCCCCCGCGACACAGCATATATTCCTAACGCGGGCGTTGTCTCTTAAAAAAAAAAGACGGACAGGCTAGTCATTGAATCACAAACTCCAGTTTCATAGAATATATATATTTACGTCCAAATTCCATATTTTCCAGATTGGATGCGCTCGACAGTAATGACTTAGAAGCCATCAGACAACAGCGCATCGCCGAGATGAAGAAGAGGGCCAAGCAGAAGCAAGACTGGCTCGCTATTGTGAGTAAGATTGGGGAAAATTCCTATTTTATAGCAATATTATTTAACTTAAAATCAACAAAAAAAAAGGAAAGATAGAAGAAGGAAGAAAGAAAGAAAACATATATTTTATTCTGAAATACACGACTGCTTACACTAATGAATTTTCAAAGCTATTCTCATAGCAAACTACAAATCATTAATTGACCTTGTGGTGACGGATTAAGAATACGGATGGTTACCTACCCCATTCATCCCTTGGGTGTCGTAAGAGCCGACTAAGAAAACAAACTACACAGGACAAAAGCACTGCAGAGAGAAGGTAAACTTGACACAAACCCTATACCAACTCGTCTGGCCAGCGTGGTATAGTAGGCCAAATCCTCCTTTCTAAGGACAGGCCTTTGTCCAGCGGTGGACTGTTAAAGACCTTCCACCTACCGACTATTACTTTTTCCAAAATTTAGACAACTTTTTAGTGGGTAAAAAATTCAGTTCCCGAGAGGCAGTACAAAATGCCTTTGAAGAGTTTGTTCCCGTCCAGCTGATTTTTACAAGAAGGGCATCTATAAACTGCCAATGCGTTGGCAAAGATGCGTCGATTGCATGGGTGATTACTTCGAATAACAGAAGAAAAAATAAGTACTAGTAAAATGCAATTTCATAGGTAAAGACCTAATATATATAACAGACTCTACTTAGTTTGATGAAACAATGTTTTTTTCAGTATTATCTTTAAATTGATTGACTATCTGACCAGGGCCACGGCGAGTACACAGAGATAGATGGAGAGAAGGAGTTCTTCACGGTGTGCAACAAGTCGGAGAACGTGGTGTGCCACTTCTACAAGAACGACACGCCGCGCTGCAAGATCGTGGACATGCACCTCAAGATCCTCGCCAAGAAACACGTGGAGACCAGGTTCATCAAGTTGGACGTGGAGAGGGCACCGTTCCTTACCGGTATGTTGTGTAATGGTAATGGGTTTGGGCGCAAAACAGAAAACAGGTCATGCGTGAATGTGTGTATGCCATGACTAGAGGATTCGATCCCGGTCGATTTTTATAATCCCGGGATTTCGGGATTATCTACAGTTAATCTCGGGATCCCGGGATAGTCCCGGGATTGTATTGGCAATGGAAAGTGGTAACAAAAAGACAGTAAAACATATCAAAATATTTTTTTTGTTTATCATTTAGATTTGTGAGGACATAGAATATTTAAGTTTATAATCTCCAAAAAGGCGGTTAATCAAAATTATACTTTCTTCTTATAAAATAAACAAACTAGTGCCTAGTTTGTTTTGTGTTGCGTTAAATAATTTAGGAAACTAACAATAAACTTCCAAAAATCAACTTCTTTACACTTATCTAGATAACTATTAAAAAAAAACTATATGCTTAAGAGACCAATGTTTATAGATACCTCCTCATATTTTTTAATTAAATTGCCCAGAAACTTTATAAATTACACACTTTTACGCATAATCCAGAACCGGTCATTAGCAAAAACAAATGAAATCAGCTGTGTAGACAAGATGGCTGTCAAAACATCAAATCAAGGCAAGGGCGTTTCTTTTTACGCACATTTTTATTGACTTATGTAAAAAATGTATCAATCCTGAAAATCCCGGGATTCATTAAATTTGATACCGAAAATTTCGGGACTAAAATATGACCGGGATCCCGAATCAAATCCTCTAGCCATGACCCTTAATTATGGTCAAATACGGATAACGCATGTCAATGGTAATTACATTTTTTGTTTTTTTTATAAATCACTCCGTATAATTACCATGATCCATAATCTTCGAGTCCTTTTCCCAAACTAGTACGAGGCGATATCATAGTTCTTTAGAAAGACTGTTGTTTGACCTGTAAGGGTTCCAACTACCGACGTTCGTGTGGCAACCAGGACCGACGGGTTTGACGTGCTCTCCGAGGCAGGGAGGGGTCTCAACAATGTATATACCGTAACTAGGTGATGCCCGCGACTTAGTTCGCGAAATGAAATTGCAATTAAAGTATCATTTTATTTCGCGTGGAATCTGAAAAGCGCTGCCTCAGTGGGTTTGATGCCCGGACCGGACAAAATTTTATAGGTTTCTTTTATGAGGAAAAACTCCTTGTATATACAGCTACCTGGTAGTAAAATATTATCACAATCGGTCCAGCCGTTTTGAAGATTATCCGGAAAAAACAGATCGGTTCTACCTATAATGCCACGGCTCGACAGT
Source organism: Arctia plantaginis (assembly GCA_902825455.1). Lineage (NCBI taxonomy): Eukaryota > Metazoa > Arthropoda > Insecta > Lepidoptera > Erebidae > Arctia > Arctia plantaginis. Next base: position 180,891 of record CADEBD010000321.1, on the reverse strand, counting down.
GATCCCACGGCATTACAGGAAACTGGTGCTGAACAATTCTTGTCTTTTCACTGAGTGAGTGGGGGCAGGGGCAGGGGGAAGGGGCTCAAACTACTCGTGCCTCTTGAGTTGAGCCCATACCATAATATGTCCAAACCTAACCTAAGCATAGCTTGTACTGTGTATATCTAATTTTTATTTTTAAATATTTCTTTTTTTTCCAGGTCGTCTCAAGATCCGCGTGATTCCGACCATTGGGCTGGTGAGGGAGAACAAAACTAAAGATTTCATAGTTGGCTTCACAGATCTCGGTAACAGAGACGATTTCTCGACAGAGATACTGGAGTGGAGAATCGCCAGGTAAGACTGATTCCGTCATAGAAGAAATTCCAAATATATCGAGTGAAAGTCTGGTTTAGGGATACGTTATCTAAATTAAGGAATTTGAAGTCTTTTTCTCAATCTTTTTGTTTGTTCCTAATTTATTTGTAATATTGCAAATGGAGAAAAGAACAAGTCAAATTAAGGGAAATATACCCAGGGGGGGGGGGGGGGGGAGGCAGTAGTACGAAGGCTGGTCTCACGTATGTTCAATCTGGGACTAATCCCACTATTTGTTTTTTGTTTTAAAGACAACACCCGCGTTAGGAATATATCCTGTGTCGCGGGAGACTTTACAAACATACATGAAACGGACACAAAGAATACCCAGCCTCAGAACAACAATTTGTGGATCACACAAATTGTCGTCCCATGTGGGGATCGAACCCACAACAGTAGTGAGCGGCGTGGCGACCGCTTAAACTACTACGCCATCCGTGCAGTCAATTGACCTCACTATAGATAAAAAAAGATGTAACTTAAATTTTTTTTGACATGGGGCCCACTGATCACCCGATTTTAGTGACCACCACTATAGAGGGGTTGGGGTGTTCCGAAAAGAATTGCACAACAACGATTTTTTCTGTTTTATGGTAACCAGACCGCTGATAAACATGCTTATATATTTCTGAATACATACATATTACAGATAAAGTACACCCAGACACAGAACAAATTATCGTGATCATTACACAATATTTGTCCTCGCATGGAATCGAACCTTATAGAAAACCGGTGTTAAGCAATTCTTTCATTTCTGGAGCCCAAATCTCCCCCCTTCCGCTGACTCGAGCGATAGGGACTCCAAGGGCGGCAACGCACTTGTGACTTTTGATTTGCCGGTGTCCATGGGCGGCGGTAGTTGCTTACCATCAGGTTACCCGTCTGCTCGTTTGCCCCGTTAAAAAAAACCCATGACCTTCGACTTAGCAGTCAGGGTCACTAACCACCAGACCAACAGTGATATATTAAAGCTTCTACAGAAGTGCCCGATGGTGTCTTCCACAGGTCAGAGATAATAGAGTACAGCGGTGACCTCCTCGTCCCTCCAGCGGAATCCCGCAAGCAACGGTCACTCCAAATACAGAGCAAGAAAACCATCCGCGGGAGGCAAGACTCGGATGACTCAGACCTGGATCTGAGCGACTAGCGCAGTACCCGCCCTAGACCTGAATGTTTTAAATATATAAAGAGGCATAGGAATACTCAATAGGGATTTTATTACTTGTGTTGGGGCCAGTGACATCAAAAGTACACAAAAATGACTCGCCCCTTCAAGCAGCACTGTTATAGAGAAGGTTTTTAATTGTATATTTATCTTCTTAAATAAAAGATCTCTCCGGAAATATCCGGATATGCACTAATGACCGGATATTTCCGGATATTATAGATCATTCGGACACTTCTTGTATTTATACATTTAATTGACAAATAATTGTTTAATTTTATCAAAATTTATATCTTCTAAATAATGTATTAACACTAAGTATTATAGGTGAAAAAAAGCATAACGTTTTTGCTTTAATGCGCCTCAGTAAATACGTTGCTAAACAAATTTAAGAGCTATTTGCAACTAGCTTAAAGTTTATTTTCATTTGAAAAGTCCTTTAGTGTTGTCATACTAAAATGGTAGGAATGTGCGCTAATATATTTTTGTGCGAAAGAAATTATATGTACAACACAGACTATATTATTAATAAACACTTTTTTAATTAATTGTCATTTTATTTCATCATCATCATCAATAGCCTTTAATAGTCCACTGCTGGACATAGGCCTCTTCTTAGAAAAGAGGTTTTTATACCAAGCTAACCAGACTGGTTGGTATAGGGTTTGTGTCAAGTTTTCCTTCTCCTTGCAGTGCTGTTGTCCTGCGTAGTTTACTCCCTTAGTCGGCTCTTACGACACCCACGGGATGAATAGGGATGGGGACACTCCGTACTTGATCAACGTACTTGTACATTTACAACTAAAATGTTATTTACGAATTTTAAATGTAGTCAAGGGTTAAAAGTTTATTCCGGCAATGACTAATTCGAGTAATAGGTATGCGATCTTGATTTGAGAAGGTTAATTGTCGTAATAAAAAATTGTTCAAATTTAAATTCCGATCTACTCTCGATTGTCATTAAAAGTATGTCCATAGTAAAATACTAATAGTTTACTACGATCAGCAGATTACCGATTCAACTTTCGGCCACAACCCATACTTGTTTATTTATTAATTAATTTATTCCTTATTAAACATACTGAACACATACATATATATATATATATATATATATATATAAGTAACAAGGAAATGTCATGTACAAAGGCGAGCTTAACCCAAAACTCAGTTTTCTTTCAGCAAACCTTGAGCGAATAGAGGACAACAGAGAAACTATAAATATGAAAGTGAGTTTGTTTGTTTATCACGCTTTTACGGCCAAACCACTTAACAGATTTTAAAATTTCATTCATTAATGCGAAGCTTACATTATCAGCGAGTTATAAACTTTTTACCGCGCTAACCGCCATACAGACGGGCAAAAGCTGGTACGATATAATCACATTACAGCCAACGTTAGATGTTTAATACTTTACTAGGAAAATACTTATTATGACATTTGTTAGATGGATATTAGATCGGAACTGAATTGTGACCGAACTTTTATTACGAGAATTGGCCTTCTGCTCGAGCAGAACATGTTCAAACTCCCCAAACCATCCGTATAATCATCTCATTATCGCTTAACATCCCCACCGTCACATTATACTCCCGATTTGCCCATCTACTCTCTAGTGCCTGGTCAAAGGCTTGCCCCTAAGACTTAAGTTGTACTAAAAGTGTAGTGGGCGAGAAGTAAGCGTTTTAATAGTTTTTTATTGCCTTATTTTTAGCACAACGTGCTTCATCTTTGTCCTGGATATGTGTCTCATAGTCCTCTTGTGAAATATGTTTTAACCGAAAACTAGTGCAGACATCGCATTGGTCCTTCCTTGGTTTATGAATTGGAATATTCTCTTTACCAAAAACACTTAGGAAGATATTCCGTGAAACTTGCTTTTTGTTTTGTTTATTACACCATATTTTATAAATTGCGTGCATGTGCAGGTGTGATCGGAATGTTGACTCTACATAAATGTGCTTTGACGATGCCCGGCAATGACTGTATGTTAAGCCTTTCGGACACCATTCCTCGTGTATTTTTGGTGGTGGGCAAGACACTACGATAATGTTCAATTGAAGTAGGGGTCATTTTCATCTGCCATGACTGCCATTGCTGACGTATCTTTAACCCCGCTTAAGAAAGACTTACGGACGAGATGGGCAGTGTTTAAAAAAAACAATCTGCACACTTTTACTTTGGTTTTTTGAAAATCAAACTTAAGCACAAAAATATCAAAGGCAGTTTTTTCCTAACATTAATAGAATTTTCACGCTTTCTTTCCTTACGAAAATTTCTTTTAGATACTAATCCTTATACAAAGGCTTTTTTCCACCCCATGAATTCATATTCCAAAACTTGATATGTAATGCAACTCGTTCTTTTTCTGATACTAAACCACGCATAAAACTATTTTTTGACTTTTTTCTATTGCAGTATGATTATAGCGAGTTTTACAGATCTGGCTTCTTTTGGAATACTTTGTTCTAACTTTTCCTCTTTTTTCTGGTATGTTTACCCAGTAAACGGCGGCTTTTAGCTTTCGATTGACGAGATAATGAAGTTTTAGAGCTGCTTGGTATTTCGATGCTCGCTGTTAATTCCTGAACTCTAATACTCTAATCCTAGATGAATTGTCATCATCATCGCTACTGTATATTTAAACGATAGATTGATTCGCTAACTAATCTTCCTATTCAAAATATTAAAATCTCGAAAAAGTGCACATAGCAAATTTTGGTTTGACAATGACGATACGATACAAAATTCTACTAAATTGTATATTTAGTAGAAATTATTATCTTGGGTATCCCTTCTAATATTTATGTGTCACTAAAAAGTTGACAGCTGACAACGCGAATTGTGTTCGCAAAGTGCGGAGTACGTAGTGTATTTCACTATTTTCATTCCATATGAAAATTTATTGAATAAACAGTCCACTTCTTATGTGTCGTCACCATTCCTAGGAACCTTTACTCCTTCCCGTGAACCGCGAGACCTTGTCGTGTGTCAGTTATATCGAATGAAAACTTCAAGTTTGTCAAGAAAATCTCGACGTTCCTGAAATTCGAGTGAAAATTCGTGGTAAGATTGCATTGTGTACTCAGTGGTAGGTTTATATAGTGCTATTTATAGGCTAGAAGATTCTTTTATCATTACTTGGCCCTAAAATAATAATTTCAAGGTTAAAAAGGTAGACTTTGGACTGTTATAGTGATAGTCTAAATCTTTATTTCTTTGTAATGCCGTCCGAAAGAGGATGGTTGGTGCCTCAATATGTAAACAACGTTTTGATATCAACGTCAATTTTTTTCTTTTTTTTTATCAGAAGTTTCTAAATTAAACCAATTAGCTCACATACAAAAAAAAAATACGATGGTCTTTTAGAATACGGAATACGCGAGTTTCTCTTTAATTATACTATATATAATGAGTGTATATAACCTTGATAATGCTGTTTTATTGTTAGGAATTTTAATGAATTTATTAATTTGGTTAGGTGATTGTCAATTAAACTGCATGGTATACTTAATGTAGATCAACCTTTGTATGAAACTCTTTGTTATAATCTACATGCATTACTTTATGAAAGTAGTAATGATTGTAACAACTATACAATATCTCTACAATCTCATTACATCACATCACATCAACAGCCTTTACTAGTCCACTGCTGGACATAGGCCTCTCCTTAGAAAGGAGGTTTTGGCAGACTATACCACGCTGGCCAGATGGGTTGGTATAGGGTTTGTATGAAGTTTTTCTTCTCTTTGCAGTGCTGTGGTCCTGCGTAGTTAGTTCCCTTAGTCACCTCTTACGAAACCCACGGGATGAATAGGGTTGCTGACACTCCGTATTCTTGATCCGTTACCACACGGACTGACACTGGACGGACACATTACATCACACTAATTAAATAATGCTATCAGTATTTTATAACTATTATATTACTTATAATACACTGATAAGACAAATATTAGGCTTAATTGGTGTTTTTAATTAATGAAAATTATCATTATGTTATCAGAATGAAAGTAAAAGTCAATAATAATTAAATAACAATTACTATAAAATAGTTTTTATATCTGTATCATTAAAGACTTGTAAGGTAGAAAGAAAAACAGAACTGCACGGATGGCGTACTATGCTTGGTGTTGTAGGCTCAATCCGCACATGGGACCACACTTTGTGTTTGACACACAAATTGTTGTTCTGAGTGTGGGTGTTCCCCTGCGACACAGGATAGAAAGAGATAATAATGTTAATTAATTAGTATTAATTCTTTTAAATACTTTTATCTGTGGTTCATATATGTTGTCCTGTGACATGGAGGGATTATATATCTCTTAATTGACTTTGATACTATAATACATACTTACATTAAAATCTTATACTGTTATTCGTGTAATCTTAAATCTAGACAAGTTCCTGGCAACAAAACAGTAATTCCAACTCACTTCCATAAACAAAACAATAGTTAAGCAATAAAATAAAACTTTAAGTAGCCATAACTATTTAATCACCATGATAGCTAAATAATATTATTTAATGCATATAGAAGCATGTTTAATGATTTTTTTTTTCAATTGTGGATCATTGGTTCACTATCATCATCATCAACAGCCTTTAATAGTCCACTGCTGGACATAAGCCTCTCCTTAGAAAGGAGGTTTTGGCTTACTATAACACGCTGGCCAGGCAGGTTTGTTTGTGTCAAGTTTTCCTTCTCTTTGCAGGGCTGTTGTAGTGCGTAGTCAGCTCTTATGGGATGAATAGGGGTGGTGACACTCTAGATTCTTAATCCGTCACCACATAGAAATGGTTCACTATTAGGGGGTAAACACATGCAAAAAACTATTTTTAAAACTGAATTAATAATCTCAGAATCTTAAATTTAGATGCCTTTTGTTTGCATTAGGGTTTCATTATGTAAATAAATTGGTAGCCATTGAATATAACTACAATCAAAACCTACAATGTCATTTTTAGGGTTTCGTAAATTAAAAGAAAAAAAACGCTATCCTTATAGGATCACTTTCTTATCTGTCTGTCCGTCTGTCTGTCAAAACTCTTTACCTCAGGAACGTTATCGAGTTGAAATTGAAACCATGGTCTACGGTCCCTTGAAGCTGTGAAAAAATCAAACTCCTAAGTTAATGTAAATAAAGATGCGGCCGTTTATGCTGCCAAAAACGCATATTTTAACACTCTCAAGGGAATCAAATCTACTTTATAGGGTACTTTCCGTTGGGGGGTCGTCTACTCGTCTGTAGATGACCCGAGGTATGTCGGGGCACCAGGGACTTCCTTTCTAGGGTATACCTGGTTCCCCGGCTATTAGTACCCGAGACGGCGTGCGGTTTTAGTCGGTTCGAGTCCGACATGCCACCGACAGGTGGTATCCGAGGGGATTTCCGCACGAAAAAAAAAAAAAAAAAAAAAGGGTACTTCCCGTTGTTTCCAAATTTCATAGTTCTAGGTAACTATGAAATTTGGCAAGTAACATTGTCTCATACTACAAGTACAGGGAAAAATCTGAAAACTATATATATGTAATTAAATCAATCATCACGGAACTCTCGGTGGGCGAGTCCGACTAGCACTTGTCCGGTTTGTCTTCTTTTGGCACGTTTTATGATTTAGTAACTATGGCTTTTAGAGCCACTCTTTTTCACGCTTCCTGGCAGAGAGCCGGTGTTAATCAACACTCTTTGCTTTTCACTTGAGTGAGGTCGAGAAGACCAACCCTTTGTTCCCGCTGACTCGGCGAAGGAGCAGTAACAGAGTTGTGTCTCTTTAGTCAGGCCCTTCCTTTTAGGCACTCTGCGAACGTGCCCAGGGGCCCTCGGTTGATAGGGGCCCCTAGTCTCTGCCAGATCACTGATCGATAATCGATATCATACAGACCAAATAGTGCTTAAAATTACAAACATAAAAAAAATCGTAGATACACATAATATATAGGTATGTAGTTAATAAACTAAGTAGTAGTACGTTGAACAATAATTATATTAAGTACATATATGTATACTAATTATAAATATATCATCATCATCAACAGCCTTTAGAAGTCCACTGCTGGACATAGAACACTCCTTAGACAGGAGGAGGTATAAATATAGACTGAACGAGCTTTTGCCCGCGGCTCCGCCCGCGTAAATGTCAGTTATCGCGGTAAAATCCATCTCCATACTAAATTTCATATGAATCAGTTCAGAGGTTCTTGATTCCCCATAAAAACTTGCACCCATCTTTACAACATACTGACTTTCACATCCATACTTATAAACTAGCTGGTGGGTAGTACGGTACGCGACTGCAGTCCATGAGGCCTCGGGTTCGATTCCCGGACCGGGATTTCATTGGGTTGTTCTGAGACAAAAAATGGTCTAAGTGGCTCCTTATACAGACAGCTGGTGGTAAAATATTATCAAAATCGGTCTAACCGTTTTGACGATTACCCGGAACAGACAGACAGACAAAAATATTTAGACTGTATTTTTAGGATATTTAGGATGCACGATAATCGTGCAGATAACCATGCGAGCATGAAAAACACTTAATATGTTGACATTACAAACAGACACTTCAATTTTATTTATTTGTTTAGATGTGAAGGTGAGTTTGTTTGTATGTTACGCTTTCCCGCCCAAACCACTTAACCGATTTTAAAAGTTCTTTCTCCAATAGAACATTAATTATAAGAGGCTACTTTTAACCGCGGGTAAAATGCGTCATTGTTTGTTACGCTTTCACGGCTAAACCACTAAATCTATTTAAAAAAATCTTTTATCAATGGAAAGCTACGGTTTTATCGCGATTACCGACACACACGCCGGCGGAGCCGCGGGCAACACCTAGTAAAATATAATTATTTTGTTCGTTTTATTTAACCTTGCTTTTGTTAGGATTTCCATTGTTTTTATAATAAACAATAACTACATGACATGTTTATAACAAAGATGGCTGCCATTTTTTTTTTTATTTCACATAAAGATTATCTTTGGTTGTTTTTTTTTTTCAAGTGTCTTTGTAATTCATGTTGGTTACTGAGGTCACACAATGACTACCTAACTGTCCGTCCATAAGAACGCTGATTACTCATCATCACATCAACAGCCTATAATAGTCCACAGCTGGACATAGGCCTCTCCTTAGAAAGGAGGTTTTGGCCTACTATACCACGCTGGCCAGACGAGTTGGTATAGGGTTTGTGTCAAGTTTTCCTGCTCTTTGCAGTGCTGTTGTCCTGCGTAGTTTGCTCCCTTAGTCGGCTCTTACGACACCCACGGGATGAATAGGGGTGGTGACTCTCCGTATTCTTAATCCGTCACGTCACGTGTTTCATTACTGTAATAAAATATATTAATGTAAAAGTATCGGTCAAAGTCCGCAAAAAAGTAACGGTTCTGGATGTCCGGCTCATAGCTAATAATTATGTATATGTACGGACAATAATTCAAGTGGTAAAACTGTTAATTCACGTTTATGTGAATAATTACAAATTACTGTCTGTACACAGCAACGCGTCACTTTGGCACGTTATTGCATTGATGAGGAATAAAGAACAAAACTGACGCGGAAAATAAGTAAAAGCCATCTCTGAAGCTTGTTGCATATTAGAACTTGTGTTTTTGAAAACTTGTGTTTTGCTCCCTGGAAGCGAGCGCGCTTCGCAATGCGCTCGCCGCCATCCCGGCCTGCTTCTGCTAGGGTGACAGTAGGCCTCACCTGTCACCCCCAGGCCTGAGCTTATGGAGGACGGAGGTCGTTCTGCGACCTCCGGCGCCTGCGTCGCCTGCGGTACCTGGCCCGTTCCCGGGCCTGGCGGGCTGGGAGAGTCCTAAACCTCCCCAGGTCCCGCTCCGCCGTCTCCTTTGCGAGCAGTACTTGCTCGCCAAAGGAGACGGCAGAGTTCCAAGCACTCTCGCTCCGCACGATAGCCGCAATCAGGCTATCGAGCGAGAGAACTCCCACTCCGATAGCCGCCACGAGGTCTTGCCTCTGCTCAACCCATGCCGGGCACTCTGCCAGCGTGTGGATAGCCGTGTCCACGGTCTGGCCATCGCAGTGGTGGCACTCAGGCGTTGGCTCCTTGCGGATCAGACACAGGTGATTCCCGAAACATCCTTTCCCAGTGATCACCTGCGTCAGTCGGTATGAGAGGGTCCCGTGACGCCTCTCGAGCCAATCCTCCATAACGGGTCTTACCGCCGCGATGACGGCGTGCCCGAATCGTCACTCCACCTGGCCTGTGGGCGTCCTACACTACGTTTGCCGAGACGTCTCCACTCAGGAACTCTTCACAAGTAACGGCAATAGACGACTTGAAATTACATAAGTTATATTAAAACCGTGCAAATTTTATGTGGTTGAGACGCTTCTGGTCGTCCCTTAGAGGATAGGCGTGGTAATGTATGTATGACGCGAAAAGATAAGAAAGATTAAAAGATAGATACGCAATGTGTTATCACAACCGTCAACAATGATAACTTAACTTTTGAATGACTCTGAACATAAGATAATATTATTTGCGTTACTATCTGTACTAACTAACGAGTTTGTTTGTTTGGTTAAACACGCCAGTCTCATAAACTACTGCTTCGAGCTGAAAAATTCTTTCAGTGTTCGATGGCCCATTTATCGAGGAAGACTATATGTTATATAACATCACGGCACAACCAATAGGAACCTTTTATAATGGGCGTGTGTTTTAAGCAAATACCTACAGTATGATATGGTGAAAACATGTGGTCGAATAAGTGAGATTGAACCTACTATCTCACAGATCGTGATCGGAAGGCATGCACCATTAAGCCATTATCTATAATGACCGCTGGTGTCAACTTTTTTATGGCATAAGTGTCTGCCAGCGACGACGACGAGCGAACTACGCAGGACAACAGCACTGCAAAGAGAAGGAAAACTTGAAAGAAACCCCAAACCAACCCATCTGAATAGCGTGGTATAGTATGCCAAACCTTTCTAAGGAGGGGCCTATGTAAAGCAGTGGACTATTAAAGGTTGTTGATGATGATGATGTGATGTGACTCAGTTGTAGAACTGAGTCACATCACATCACGTGCGTCACATCACGTCACGTCCCTTGAAGTTGTAAAAAAATCAAACTGATGACTGCCGTCGCCCATAGACACCTGCAGTTCAAGAGTCACAGTTGCGTTTCGTTCTTTGACCATTCCCTTTCTCCCCCCAATTTAAGGGGGGAGGGGAGGGGGAGCTCCGGTGACCTCTCTCTCTCTCTCTCAGTGAAAAGCAACACAAGAAATGCTTAGCACCGGTTTTCTGTGAGTCTGTAGCGTAGTATCATTCCATTCGAGCAGGCCAGTATGACCCGTGCCGAAGAATTATGGCTCTTACACGAAGAATTATTATGTATGTATGTATATTTAACTCAATTTTTCTGTCTAACTTTTCAATAATTTTGTCTTACTTTACACACCAATGTCTAGAGCACCTCGGCACACATTAAAATCAAAATCATTTATTATTTGCATAAAACACGTATAAAGGTGGTAGAAGATACATCATATAATACATGGGTACGCTGTAATATAACCTCTTAAAGGTGTGCAAATATTTAGACATAGATATTTAAAAGATCATTATTTAGACGTTCAACATTACAAATACAATTTGAAGAATATATTCATATCATAAATTTATTCAGAGAATTAATAATGTCAAGAGTATTATGAATGTTATTAAGTCAGATCAATATAATAGAATAAAAAATAATAAAAAAGAAAAACAACGATAATAATCAAATAGTCAAAATAATAAAAAAAAAAGTCACATTGTCATGTTCAACATAAATTAAATAACAATGAACGAAATTAATTTGATTTACAATTTGTCTTGCAGAAAATCATTTTTTTTCTTCTCTCCATTCTTCTTTTTGTCAATTTACCTAAATTGTCAAAAACAATAAAAAAAAATCCGCAGCACCTATGCTATACTGGGAGAAAATGCCCTTGGCATCAAGTCCGCCATTGTACAATTCGCATTTGTGAATAGAGTTACCTAACCTAGATTAATTAAATAAAAAAATATTAATTGCGCTAATTCTCGAAGTAAATATCATGTACCTAACGTGAAAATTTACACGTAAGTCGTCGTAGCGAGTGGAATAATCGTGGGCTTTAGTTCCAAAAATAGAAAAGACCAAATGTATTATGTACAGTGAAATTAGTCTCGAGAAATTTTTGCATATGTAGTGGTGTGTATATTACTCAGATCTTAGAGCGCGTTTCTTCTATATCGTTCTGGCCTATACAAAAATGTTTCGATATCCTAACATTACTATTTAATTTTATACTTATCCCTAGCAACACTCTGATCTTTGTTTTCAATAAAAACAAGTTTTTATTTTAAAGAAAAAGGTTTTGACTTTATAAAAAAAAAGGTGTGTGTGCGATTCACACACGATAGAAGTGAAACTTCAAAGAGGAGAGACCGATATTTAAATTTTTTTTTGTTTTTTTCCTTTCATCTAGGTTTTTAAAACTCCGGGGGGTCTACGGGGGGGTCAAAATTTTTGTTATTTTTGGCCTAGGACGCACCGTTTCCGAGATATTTCAATCTAAAGCAAAAAATCGTCACTTGATAGTGGAAAGTGGAAAAACGCACAAAACCAGAATAAACCAGTTTACGCTACCATACACTATACACTACTACAAACGCAAAAATTTCTCCAAGCTAATTTACCTGTAAATAAGTTACAGAAAAAGCCAGATATTTCATCACCAATCGCTAATAAGAGGTAATGATTATTTGGAAAACGTACGTGAAAGGTGATCTTCACTTCTGTCACAGTTGGAAATTGTCGTCGCACAACCAATCTGTGGAACGGGTTATCGTCTGCGGTATTTCTGGACCGATACGACCTTCAAACCTTCAAGAAAAGAGCGTACTCCTTCCTAAAAGGCCGGCAACGCGTTTGTGACTCCTGAGTTGCAGACGTTCATAGGCGGCGATGGTCACTTTACATCAGGTGACCAGATAAAAAAAAAGAGTGGGTTGGTTGGGTTCGATTCGATACTTACATACACACGCGTCTTACGTCTCACTAGGTTGTGGGTCCAGGACAAGTATCGAGTGATGAGCATGAACGTGTCATTTATTCTGTCACTGGATGTTAACTTGTCTTTTTTAGGGTTCCGTACCTCAAAAGGTATAAAAGCAACCCTTATAAGATCACTTTCTTGTCAGTCTGTCTGTGTGTCACCACCGATTTTCTCAGGAACGGGTAGACCTAGCAAGTTATAATTTATACCAGATACTGAAGTCTAAAAATCAAGGTCCTGAGTCAACACGATAAAAAGATATGGGCAAATTTAGATTTTTGCGAAAACTTGTAAGTACCAAAATTGACCTTAATTTTCAACTTTTTTAAAATCGCTAAAATCGCTAAAATCTACGTAAAATCTAGGTAGGTACGGAACCCTCGGCGCACGAGTTCTACTCGTACCTGACCGGTTTTTTTTAACATTAATGTAGTCAGAATAACATAACCAAGCATCCTCTAATTGTATCTGTAGATCTCTGTATAAACAATTTAATATATAATACATGCATCCGTCATTTACAATGTCAACAAAGAAACTGTTAGGTATTTCATTGTATACATGTGCTGATAAAATTTTGTGATTATTTTCTCACAGCGTACACTTGATTACGTGTTAAATTATTCGGAGATAATTATACCTACACTCACGCGCTTTATATCCAAATGGTTAAACAGAGGTGTAATAAGCTTTGGTCCTCAGTCATTTAGGTAATAAAAAGCCGAAACCTTTAGAGCCTCAGATCAAATAATATAAAGTTAAGAAAGGATTCTGTGAACAAAGAAGTGAGGCCAATTAAAACTCCACCTTGGCGTGTACATATAAACTACAACCGGTCAGTAAAAACGTCTTCAAAAATGTCAACAATATTTACAAGTAAAAATGCCGAATTGTGTTGTGAAAGGGTCTAAAAATGAAACTATAAGAGATAGATAATAGGATGGAATCTCATTTCACACATAAATAAGCGAAGAAACCAATATCTCGTTCTTCGCCAAGTTCCATCTTAACTTTTTTTATTACCGTTTTATTAAACCTAAACTTAAACCTTAAACCTAAAATTAAAATTAACCCGTTTTATTAAAAGTGCCTATTAGATTTCATAGTGTTAAAAAGCGCAATTATTTATTCAATTAATAAGTGCCATGAAAATGCATTAAAAATTTTACATTTTTTTCAAATTTCTTGCGTAATTTGACGAAAACCGTGGACGCAATGGACGTCATATTGATCTGTGGTCATGACATCAGTGCGATGTGTAAACAAATGCGATCAGTTGACAGTTGACACTGTCTCTTTTTAGTTTACATAGCCGTATGACGTAATAACTTGGTGGCTACTGCTTAACGGTGTTAAAAACAGATAAAAAAACTGAAAACTTTAAATTGAATTTTAAAATTTTTTTGCTATTTTATGAACTAACTTAGGAAAACTAACATTTTCTTAATTCTTTTGCCTATTACCTACTTTTTGTCAACTAATGCTGTGCCATTTTCTAGATGCAGATGCGGTGATGTGAAGCGATCACGACAAGATGGCGGTAGGGGAGGCGCGTGTGCCGATCCTGCACGGTGAGAGGCCAGTTCACAGCAGCAGTCCAACTAAGCAAACGGAGAAGCATCATGGTGAGTGTTCCTTGGAGAGCATCCCGGAGATCTTCTCAGATATAGTCATAGGAAATGCCGTCACCATCCAGCTTTAAAAGACATATCGATGTGTAAAGTAGCTGAAAATATGTACTGGTTAGTGTTTGATATAATTCCTTTAGTGTTAGGCGGAATATGACGAGAGTCGTCGTCGTCAGCCTATCGCAGTCCACTGCTGGACATAGGCCTTTCCCATTGCACGCCACTTAGGTCTATTTTGGGCTTCTCGCATCCAGCTACTGCCAGCCATCTTGCGCAAATCGTCACTCCACCTGGCCTGTGGGCGTCCTACACTACGTTTGCCAAGACGCGGTCTCCACTCAAGAACTCGTTTTTCCCAACGGTTGTCGGTTCTGCGGCTTATATGGCCCGCCCACTGCCACTTCAGCTTGCTGTTCCGGTAGGCTATATCGGTGACCTTGGTTCTGACGAGAGTGGACTCTATAAATATTTGTAAAAAACACTGGTTTTCCTGGGTCCAGGTTAAGAATATAAAGACCGCGGTATATATATAAATATATATTAGCGTCGATCAGGTGAGTGCTGGGCTACTAGCATGCGCGCGCATCCATCTTTGCGCACGATGGCCTCTCTCTTTCTGCCGATGCCCTTAAGCACATGTTGAATGCGTGATTCAACAATTAGTGATCCTGACTGTTAAGATTTGAGCTTGGGTTCGATTCCCATTCAAAATAATTGTGTTGAGCACGACCATTTGCCCTGTGTCTGGGTGTAGTTTATCTATAATATGTATGTGTTTGTGGCCTCTCCTTAGAAATGAGGTTTACCTTTCGAAGGAGAGGCCTATGTCCAGCAGTGGACTTCGAAAGGCTGTTGATGATGACGTTTGTGTTTAGTTATATATAAGTGTGTTTATCAGCAATCTCAGTTATCAGCTCTGTCTAATTTATGATCAGACAGCTGAGTGGGATGTTCAAGTTTTTTTCGGTACAGCAGGTGGGTCTTCTGGCGTTAAGGGACTACCGCCGCCCATGGACTAGCGGTTATTGATTTCCCATACAAACTTCCACCTCCTTTTCACCCCCTTAAAGGATGATTTCTGGAATGAAAACTATCCTATGTGCTTTCACGGGACTCAAACTATCTCTATACCCAACTTCATCTAAATTGGTTCAGCGATTTAAGCATAAATATATAACAGACAGACCCACACTTTCGCATTCATAATATTAGTATGGATTAGTATAGATATGGAATTACAAGTCCAATTATTGAGAAAAGCGAACTTCACGTCTCCTGACGGGTGTTTATGGTAGTTAGGGCTTTGGCCATGAACGTTTGTGTAAAGACTTAGCGATGAATAGATCTGTTTAGCAGAGATAACTGGAGGCGGAGAATAATACCGCCTCTATGAGATAACAGAGGGCCCACTGTTCTACAGAGATGCTGTTTAATTATATCATCACATAGATAGGACTGTTCTGAGGATAAAAACTTTGGGATTGTTCTTTCTATTAGTCTGTAATGACATATTGTTATATTAATGAAACAGGGTCGCAGATACCCTAAAAATATATTGCCCATTCAAATTCCAACTCGGACCCCCAGGCATAACACTTTTAGCCTATTTTATATTCCTCGCTCTAATACAAACCTGGCTCATTACGCTGCTGTGCCAAGACTTTGTAGGCAATATAACACGTTAGCCAAAACGACTGATTTAGATTTATGCCTATGTTGGTCTAACTATAAGAAATGCTTAACAGCTTTAATGTAATCTAAGACTCAACGTTATTATTATATTTTTTGTTTTATTTCGTATTTTTTGTATTTTATCAAAACATTTTTTTTTTACATTTTTTGTTACTTTTAAGAATTTGAATTTTGAACATCGCTTGTAACTTTGGTCTCCTGTAAGTGAAAGAGTACAGTACCCATTCTGTAAGTGACTGTTTTTTAATAACTTTTAAAATAGGTTTCGTGGTTTAGGCTTGAAAACGTTACAAACAAATAAACTCACTTTTACATCAATACAAATAAATAAAATTGAAGTGTCTGTTTGTAATGTCAAAACAATAGATTTTTTTTTTTGCTCTCAAGGTTATTTGCAACATACCTATTTTTTGTCTATCTGTCTATCTGTCTGTTTGTTCCGGGTAATCTTCAAAACGGCTGCACTTATTTTGATAATATTTTACTACCAACCCTTAGATTCGAGCCAGCTCGAGGTGCCTCGCCTCAGCAGAAGCATGACGGTGGTGACGTCGCTGGTCGCCGGCGCGTCTGCCGGCGCGTTGGCGAAGACTGCGATAGCACCTCTCGACAGAACCAAGATCAACTTCCAAACATCGTAAGTGATTCGAATGGACTATTACACATATAAGTAGGACTGGCTACAAGCCACAACCAACTGTAAAACTACCGCGCTCCAGATATCTAGGAATATTAAAATGTTAAGTTGGTTTGTGTACGCTTCAAAAACTCTAAAATTTGACACAAATTTTGTTTTTATCTGTTTTTAGGGTTCCGTACCTCAAAAGGTAAAAAAGGAACCCTTATAAGATAATTTTCTTGTCCGTCTGTCCGTGTGTCACCACCGAATTTCTCAGGAACGGGTAGACCTAGCAAGTTGAAATTTATACCAGATACTGAGGTCTATGGTCCCTATTAGGTGTACAAAAATATGAAGGTCCTGAGTCAACACGATAAAACGATATGGGCAAATTTCGATTTTCGCGAAAACTTGTAAGTACCAAAATTTACCTTAATTTTCAACTTTTTTTATTTTTCAGAATTTTCTCTTTACTTGTGCTGTAAGACCTTGCTTTTAACCAAAACTGTCAATTCTAGGTCTACCGGAAGTACCCTATAGGTTTTGCGTCGAAAACCTAAATGGTAGTTCCCGTTGACCTAGAACCACGAAATTTGGTAAAAAGAAACGTCTTAAAGCACAAATAAAGGAATAATTCCAAAAAATAAAAAAAGTTGAAAATTAGATAAATTTTGGGACTTATAAATTTTCGCGAAAATGTACGTAAAATGTGGGTAGGTACGGAACCCTCGGCGCACGAGTTCGACCCGTACCTGACCGATTTTTTTTCATGTCAGTTTCGTTCCTCATTTGTCAATAATGCAGCCACAATATGATATGCTGATAAAACACATAGTGTCACATACAAACATAACAGGGGTTAAAATCCGATATAGGTTTATTGTCACATAGGATTCTTTGGTAGTAAGACTTTGGGCTTTTAAGTTTAATAGCATACGTTCAACACGTTATCTCGACTTAACCTTTGTAAAGTCGATAAAATTAACAAAACATTGTAATCTTTATAGTATTTTTATTAATACTTTTATATTGTTTGCAATGTTTACAGTTATTTTCTTAACATAATAACAAATAAATAAATAATAAATACTCTGTATTGTACACCAAGACTAACCTGTTGTTTTGTTTTAATAAGCCAGAGGTCATGGGTTCGATTCCCACCCGGGACATTATACTGAGCACGAGCATTTGTTCTGTGTCTGAGTGTAATTTATCCATAATATGTATCATCATCTTTAACCTTTAGTAGTCCACTGCTGGACATAGGCCTATCCTTGGAAAGGAGGTTTATGCCTACTATACCACGCTGGCCAGACGGGTTGGTATAAGATTTGTATCAAGTTTTCCTTCTCTTTGCAGTGCTGTTGTCCTGCTTAGCTTGCTCCCTCAGTCGACTCTTACGACACCCACGGGATGAATAGGAATGTGGAATAAAGAATAAATGAATGTGTATTGTGTTATGAAGTCAGACGCCGTACTCGTGGCGCGCGGCGGTACGGTTCGTGCGGAGCAGCGCGCGCGCAGAGGGCGTGGTGGCGCTGTGGCGCGGCAACAGCGCCACCATGGCGCGCATCGTGCCCTACGCCGCCATACAGTTCACCGCGCACGAGCAGTGGAAGCGAGTGCTGGGCGTCGACACCCCCCAGTCTGCCAAGTGAGTTATAAGTTTTCTTTTTAACAATATAGGCGCAAAATGAGCAGGTTGGTCATCGGATGGACGTGGACACCTTGAACCTAAGAGACACGAATGCGTTTTGGGAGTCCTCCCGAAATGTAGGAGAAGGTAGGTTTGGGATCTTTTTTTTTGTTTTACACCAAGTGAGTGAGGTTATCAGAGCCCAAACCTATCCTCCATCTTATTCCAGGGTGGAGACGGGCTCAAAAGACGGCAACGCACTTGTGACTCTTGGTTAGTGTCCATGGGCGGCGATAGTCACTTACCATCAGATGACCCGGCTGCTCCTCTACCCCCTATATAATAAAAAAGTGTGTGTGTCAGCTCCGACGAACGACTGAAGTTTACTCGTTAAGAACAACTTAGCTGCACACAATTATACAAGTTATACACACACATGCGAAAGATGCGCACGATATGTAGCGCAAAAAAACGTAACGAGGTCATTCGATCGCTAAATTTTACTCTTCATATGTTTTTCATACCAGGCGCCTTATATGAAAATCGATTCTTAAGGAGTAAACTCCAAAAAACAGTTATGAAGTACCACGTGAAAACTAGAGGGGGGGTCTTGGTACGAGTATATACTACGGTTGGTCAACATGAGGGTCACGTAGAACGGGTACGTTCGCTTACGAGTATGTATATAGTGCCTAAATTTCTAATGCATCAGCCCGTGACCACAGCCAGTGCAACCTGGTCAAAACGTCAGACAACTCCAAAAGTATGCAGTACCTCGTACGCGATAATTTCATTACTTAAATAAGATATTTTGTCATAAAAAAAATCACCATTTTACTCCGCAGGGCCTATCCCTTACTGCACCTGATGGCAGGGTCCTTGGCAGGAGTGACGTCACAGAGCGCCACCTACCCTCTGGACTTGGCACGAGCGCGGATGGCGGTCACCAACGCTCAAGAGTACAGCACCCTCAGGGCCGTGTTCGTCAAAGTAGCCCGAGAGGAAGGTCTCAGAACCTTGTACAGGTAATTTAGCCGGTTTCCTTACTTTCACCTTTCTGCTCCACTCCAAAAGATCGTTACGTGATGTTGAAAATGAATAGGGCAAGGAAGCTAAAAGGGGTGCGACGCCATTTGGATAAAGACATCATCTACTGACTTTGGAACCGATGATAAAAATCTATGAGTCAATAAACTTATCACTATTGGACATGGGCCTGTCCCAATTTGTGTCTTAATACATGGTTTTCTGCATCTAGTCTGTCTCTTCGACTTTTTTAAAGCCTTCAGTCCACCTGGCTAAGGGGCGCTCCACCTTCTGCTTTTCATTCCTCAGTCTCAACTGGCCATAACACTGATGATGATAACGATACATACATTTAAAAAATGGCACGATGGACCTATGACTTGACGAAAATGGCTGACAGCCAATGGATGCAGACTGCCCAAGACTGGGATAGTTGGCGCTTCTTGGGGGAGGCCTTCCTTCCTCCGAGCTTTTTTTTCCAAACTGGGTTAGGGTCGGCTTTAAGTCAACTACGGCTGAACTTCGCTTTTTTCGTTAAAGTGACTGCCACCAGACCTCCACAACTCAAGTACTAGGCGATATCGATACTGGCGATAGGCTGATGATGATACATAAAAAAAAATGGGGAGTGGGAACGGCAATTAAACTCACGATTTCCGACGTAGCACAGTCCATAATATTATTATTAGTTTTGTATTGTGTCTCCAGGGGTTATCCAGCTACGGTGCTGGGCGTCATACCATACGCAGGAGTATCGTTCTTCACGTACGACTCACTAAAGCACAAACATTTAGGTAAGTTCTTCTTTTAATCTTTTTTCTTGTAAGTTATGATGATTCGAAGAAATTTAAAAGTGGTAATGACCGATATAAGGAAAAAGCATATCTGACCACCGCAGGGCAAGTCCTTATGAAGAAACAGTTTTGGCCAAAAAAAAATTTATTTGTTTTATAGAGTATTTCGGAACACAGCAAGGCCCGCTCACGAACGTGGTGTTCGGTGGCATAGCTGGTGCGGTGGCGCAGAGCACGTCCTACCCGCTCGACATCGTGCGCAGGCGCATGCAGACGTGCCGGCCCGGCGCCGACGGCCGCTACGACTACTCCACCATCGGGGCCACCCTGAGCCTCGTGTACAGGTGACTGCTTACCCTTGCATCTTTCATTGCAACATTCCATTGAGCGATGCAGCATCATCACTCACTAAGTAGTTCGACATGTCATCGCTAGAGGGAGCTGTGGCACGGTTTTTATGGTATATGAGGGCAATCGAGCAGACTGGTCATCTGATGGTAAGTGATTACCGCCAGCCACGGACACCTGCAAGTCAAGAGTCGCAGGTGCTTTGCCGCCTTATGTACCTCCCCTCCCCAGAATCAGGGGGAAGGTTCCGGTAACCTCACTCAGTCCACCACATGATCACATTCTAATTTCGCCTTTTTCTTACTCCTCAGATCTGAAGGCTGGCGCGGTTTCTTCAAAGGCCTAAGCATGAACTGGGTGAAGGGCCCCATCGCTGTGGGTATTTCGTTTGCTACCTACGACTTCATCAAAACCACGCTCAGAGATGTAGCCGTTCGCCTAGAGAGCTAGTAGACATGTTATAACCCCCTTAGGGGGAATATCCCTTACTAAAAGTGGGGGGTAAGTGGCTGGAGAATGCAATATACTCGTCCGAGTACATCTCATAGATTAAACTGTAGATGATATTATTTTATAGAAGAAAAAGGAGAATTGTGGGTGTTGCAGAAGTGTGGTGATGGTGAAGTGCGTTACGTGTAGATATTATAGTTATAGCTTTAAAAAAAATCACTTTCTAAATTCTGGCTCAATAATAATCATAATCTGATCCCAAAACTAGACAGAGCCTGTGCTACGGTAACCAGACTGCTGATAAACATACTTATATATTACTAAATACATACATATTATAGATAAATTACACACAGACACAGAACAAATGAACATGCTCATCACACAATACTTATCCTGGGTGGGAATCGAGCCCACGACCTGCGGCTTAGCAGTCAGGGTCACTAACAAGCCTATTTGTGAAACTGAGCCAGCTGAGTCAAACGTAATCATCTCCTGGCTCCATCATCAGGTCATCGTTACCCAGCCCAATCCGGTGAACTCTTAATAACAAGTTGTAGAAAGGCGTGGTCTTATTATAGCAGTGACAAAAGATAAATGCTAATAAATGGGCAAAATAATACAATTTTTTAAGGTCAATATCGCCGTTTTTCTTTTTTTCTTGCTTTTACTGTGCAGACATTTTTAAAACAGCATTCCAACAACATCCCTAGTATTAAATACTCATTATTTAAATCATGCCAGCCATGATTCATAAAATATGTTAATTTTAAATGCCAGTAAATTTTCAAACTCAGACGTGGCTTTTAAAAATGTATTTTAAGTATTAAAAAATCATGTTTTCTTCTAAAATAGGTAGAACTTTAGTTAATTCAAAGACCCTACGATATGCCCACGCCTCTCTGTAACATCCTGTACGCAATTTGTCAGGACCTCTACAGCACCTGTACACAAACACTCACTTTAAACGCATGACGACTAAAACAGCTTTTTGTAAAAGTTTTTAATAAATCGACTGACTTGTTGACAATAAATATATATAATTAATTATAATATTACTCCCCGAAATCGACTGTTACAAAACATACAAAAAAAAAAATTGAAGGAAGAAATACCATTCCTTCGTATTTTCGGGCTCGACAAGGGGTCCATTTAACAGTGATGCGACTAAAGTTGTTGCGTCAGTTCGCTACGACTCTTGAAGAAGGATCCCGTTCCGGTTCGAGGATATTATAGAATGTAGGAAATACACAAATGTTTAATTAATCAATTTAATTATATATATAAAACAAAGTCGTGATAGTTACACCATTTATAACTCAAGAACGGCTGTACCAATTTTTATGATTTTTGTGTTTTTGGATTTGTCTTCGTCCGAAATAAGATAATATGTATTAAATTATGAAATCCATAAAAAAAAAATCATCAGTCAAGCCGTTCATTTCTTGTTAATGGTATAACGAAACGCAACTGACAGCTCACGTAATGTTGTCTATGGTTTGTTTTGTAAATACCGCGAAACGTTGCAATTAAAGTTGACCGGTCGATGTGTTTGTTTTGTGCTAGTGTTACGAGATTTGTACGAGTATTATTATAATAAATGTTATTGTGCTGATATTCTGGCGGAACGAAGTTTGCGCCGGGGCAGCTAGTTTATTATAATACTGTGTTAGTGTGGTAGTGTTATAACTAGTTATTGTTATTTAGGGGACAAAACATTGCGGCTTTATTAGATCTAGAAAGATGATAATAAGCGGCGGTAGCCTAGTGGTTAAGGCATTTGACTTGCGATCAAGAAGTCGTGGGTTCGAATCCTGACCAGTACACTACCGACGTGAACCTTCTCCTAACACTAGCAATTTAGCTAAGCTGGAGGGGTTAACGGGAATACTAGTAATTTCAGTTGCTAGTAAGCCTTTAAAAATAAGGTAGGGCCATACAATAAAAAAATTACATAAAAAATTCGCAAAATATGTTTTCAAGAACGTTAAATTGGACTTAGGCGAAAGTTCGATGTTGCGTACTACACAACTAATAATGGTAGAGACCACGGGACACGTGGTAATCGAGGAATCTATCACATCAAGCCAATACACTTGACGCTTGACCGCATTGATATAATACTTACATAGATGAGTAATTACCGCCTAAAATCGTTGCTACTGCACATATGTCCACAGGCATATGCGTAGCAAACGTCAATTCATTATTCAATGTGGCGTCAACCGAGTTGAACATAGCGACACATGACAGTAACAATTGCCAAAATGGCTAAATGCGTAGTGAAAGAATGCGATTCAAGGTCACAAAACATTAATAAATCATGCGGAATTACTTTTCACGTGTAAGTTTATGGTTTTTGTATTGATAATATCGTAAATAAGGCTATAATTGAAATAAAACACTGATAATTGTAATTTAGAATCAGTGTTACCATTAAAAAATCATTTTGGTTTTCCCACATTAGTGGGAGAATTTATAATTTATGAAATAATATGCTTTATACTGTTTTTAAACATTTTGCCAATAATAATAAAATATAGGAAGAACGGTAGTTGTTAGGGCTGGACCGATCCCTTTTTTTAGGGACCCGTTGAACGTTGAAAAAAAAACACGTCGAAAAAAGCGTAACCACTTTTGAACTTTGACGACGTAGCTTTGATACCACTAAACATTTGAAAGTAAACATATTTATGTCTCATTTACACGCGAGACAAGAACAATACCTGACTGACTTTTGTACAGAAAAATTAATTCATTGTTTTTCTTAATTTATTATCAATTTTAAATAATAATTGTACAAAATAATAATAATAATAAGATACAGAAGGCAGTCCTCCTTAACACGGCTCGTATAGTGAGGAGGTCCCTATCTTTGCAGTCCTAACCACTGGTCTCCTGGTACCTGTACCCGATGTCGGTGGTCTACTATTTTTTTTATTTTTAAATGTATTTTTATTAGACTTGCAACGAATATTCGGTTACTATTCGGTATTCGGCCTATTCGGCTGCTTTTATTATATTCGGCCGAATACCGAATATCTACATATTATTCGGCCGAATACCGAATACTTAAATAATATATTTTGTCATTGAGAAATAATTGGTAAAATGAAAAATTAAAATCGATAGATTACGTATATATTCATATTTTCATTTCTGTTATAATCATTTAAGTAGTCATTGGTGCATAACACAGGTACATAATCATCTTCTGAATAGGAAAAATGGAGGATTCTATGTATTTGAATTATTGTGGTAATCAAAATTTAGAAGGGTAAGCTTCTCATTTCTTTTATAATCATTTATTAAGTAGTCATTGGTACATAAAACAGGTACATAATTTAATTCACGTCTGTACAAGTTTTTGGCGCTAAAATCCAGCCGAATACTTTTGCCTAATATTCGGCTATTCGGTCAGGGGCCTCGCCGAATATTCGGTATTCGGTATACTGCCGAATATACTATTCGTTGCAAGTCTAATTTTTATTTCTTTTGTAATATATTTAAAAATGTAATTAATATGTATATATAAAATTTAATAAAGAGAATAATAATAAATGTTTATCATAAAAATAAAAATATAAAATAAAAAAGTAAATAAACATAAATAATTTTTTTTATAAAATTTTTTTTTTTTTTTTTATTTGTTTTTTAAATTATAATAGAATTTGCAATACACCCTGGGGATTATTTATTATCAGTACAAGTTGATCATTCACTTTTATTATTGCTATTATTTTTACATACGTAAAAATAAGAGTGTATCATGAAAGTAAAATATCCACACAAACTTATAAAAAAGAGTCTAAAAGACAATTGTATACAAAACTGATGCTTCACAGCGCAGTTTGATTTTACACTGAATATAAACCCTTTTAACCAAATATTTCCAGTTATTTTATTATTTATACCTATTCTATTCAATTCGAAATATATTATTTAGAATATTTAAATTAATTTATTTTATTACAAAATTGTTTTAAAAAAAAATTGTTTCTTAGTTGTTATGGGTAAAATTTCATACGGTAGTCAACACTGGCCCACCATCGTAAAGTTATATCTTTGTCTTTGTCTAATCCGAGCGATGGTATTGTTCTTGTCTCGCGTGTAAATGAGACATAAATATGTTTACTTTCAAATGTTTAGTGGTATCAAAGCTACGTCGTCAAAGTTCAAAAGTGGTTACACTTTTTTCGACGTGTGATAATGAGGTTTGCTTCTCTAGTGTTGTTTTAACTCAATGCTTGACCGTGGGTGGGCATTGCTTTGGCTCAAATGGGCCAGCTCGACCGGAGTGTTATTATGGCCTCAAGGAAACTGGTGTCAAAGAAATTAATGTCGGGGAGAGCGTGCGATTGGGCTCAGGAAATCTCACTACCGGAGCCCAAATGATCCTGAGAGAGGAGAGATTAAAAGGTCCCCCCTCCCCCTTCTTCTAACACTGGTAGTTTTGGGGGCTCACAGTGTGTAAACACTCGTGTTACATGTGTTAACAGCGTAGTCAATGTCACATTATCAGAGAGATAAAGAAAACAAAGGGAGTATCCTGCGATCGTTATCATGTCTTCCACAATCCCACCATTGTTGGAGAGAAAGAGAATTTTCATTGCGTGGTGTAGAATTGTTATTTACTAATTAGTTCGGCTTATCCTCGCTAGATGGCACTTTAATATATTTAATAAATATATGTAGAAAAAAAATAGTAGGCCAATACCTCCTTTCTAAGGAGAGGCCCATGTCCAGCAGTGGACTATTAAAGGCTGTTGACGATTGATGATATAATAATATGTAGATGTTGAAACAAGTGAATAAAATATCTCGAATTTATTTAATTTTAAAGCAGGAGTCAAATAAGATGTTTATGTGTTGTTATCTCTTTCTTACACGTTTGGTATTAACCTATCTCTTTTACCATCTAAGCATATGTTTCTAATAATAACACAGACGGTCATCTGATCCCAAACTAGACAGAGCCTGTACTATGGTAACCAGACCGCTGATAAACATACTTGTATATTACTAAATACATACATATCATAGATACATTACAGCCAGCCACTGAACAAATGGTCGTGTTCATCGCACAGTTATTTATTTTGGGTAGGAATCGAACCCACAACCTGTGGCTCATGGAATCGTATAAAACGCACATATTATTAAATACATATTGTTATATACTCTCAATACTTGTTGTTTTTGTAATCGTTACTTGTATAAACAGGGTGTTTCAAAATAGTGTGGTCAAATTTTATTTTTTTAACTTAAATTTAATTTGATTGTCGCGAGTTCAATTGTTGTTTCCCATCTCCAAACAAAGATACATTCTTTTGTTAGTTCAAAAGTGCGCAACGCGCCTAAAGATGTTTTTCTATGTAACAGGGGGTAGACTGGTCAGCTGATGGAAAGTGACCATCGCCGCCCATGAACGTCTGTAACTCAGGAGTCACAAACGCGATGCCGGCCTTTTAGGTTTTCACTTCAAAAATCAATGGTAAACAATTATTTTACCGAGTGTATGAGGATACCAGAGGACCAGCCTCTACCTCGTTAAGAGAGTGCACTCAAAGACCGGCCCTGCACTAGTGTCTATTTAGTTGCAGATGTCCATTGTCGGTCGTTGTTGTTTCCCATACGGGTCGTCAGTTTGCCACCTATACCATAAAAGAGGGTTTATAAAATCTACAAATAATGACAAAATTCGACAAAAACTGACTAAAATTTGACAACACTTTTAGTAACACTATATGTTGTTAAATAAATATTTATGTATGTGGGCAGTGTTTTTCAAATAGTTTGAATGTGTGTAAGTGTCCTTATTTCCAAACAGTGTTTAGAGCATTGCCGATAAGTTTAAGTAATACATTGTGTCCTGTGTGTTGTTATATTCGATGCGCGATGTAGGATCATAATTTACTATAGAGTTCTACATATCTTCGTTAGATGGCGACGCATAAATGTATTACACCGCCATCTAGCGAAGTTAATCCGAACTACATAGTACTGATTTACATAAAACTTTATAACATCTTTTTTTATTATCTTTTATTAAAAAAGACAAATCCCGCACTAGGAATAAATCCTAAGGGAGCAAACTATGCAGGACAACAGCACTGCAAAAAGAAGAAAAACTTGACAAAAACCCTATACCAGTTTCGCCAGTTTGGTATAGTAGGTCAAAACCTTTCTAAGGAGAGGCCTATTTCCTACAGTAGATTATTAAAGGTTGTTTTTTTTTGTTTTTTTTTAAAAAGACAACTCTCGCATTAGGATCGCACTTGGAATATATACATGACACAAAGAACTCCCAGACTCAGAACAACAATTTGTGGATTACACACGTGAAGTGGGACGACACCCCATGTGGGATCGAACCCAAACACTCGGCCTAGTAGGAAGCGGCGTGGTGACCGCTTTAACCACTACGCCATCCGTGCAGTCAACATCAACTTAGTCCAGCTTCGGTGCTTGTCTGTTTGTGTTATAAGGAGGTACCGGTCTTTTCTCCACAAACGTTTTCGCTTTAGTTCGAGTCTACAATGTTTTATTTATTTCTACGAAAAGTGTAAAAAGTTTGAGAAACACTGTCGATATAAGTAACTTCAAAGAGAGTTTATTAAAATAAACATATGTAAACTCACGCCTTATTTCGTTCCGGGGTAAGCAGACACCATAGATTGTAACGTACAGTTAGCGCTTATTCCACATTATATCAGGATTTTTACATTGGCTCGCCGGTTAGGTGCTTTGTTTATTATTTTTTTCATATATTTATAATCGAACGAGAAAAAATATATATTATTATTTTATTTTTTAACAAAATGTCATTTTTAAGTATTATTTTATTTTTCTCATAGTGGAAATCAATTATGACATCAAATATGTTAACTTAAAATTAAAATTTCTATAAAATTATAGCACATACATTTTTTTTATTCAGCACAAATTTTATCAAATATTTCTATTACTTTATTTTTAAATACACACATACATACGCTCAAGCATGACTATATTTATGCCCGAAAGGGGTTGGCAGAAGCGTAATAAACGCCATAAACATATAAGCATAGAGAGAACACGGGCTACAGCTGCCTGTAAGTAGAAGCGATACATGCAACGAGAGAGATGGATGCCCGATAGTTCCTTCCGTGTCTGTTTAGATAAGCTGCGATTGGCTATCGTGAAGTGGGCATGGTTTTGATCGTAGAACAGGCGGGAGATTAAAAATTTCCCCAGCCAACCACAGAGCTCGATTAGACAGAGATAGAGGGAACCATCTATAGAGGGATAGAGGGATTGGGGCTCTTGTTCACACAATGCTTATATCTCTATGGGTTTTACCGAGATTAGATGGGAAAATTAGGAGTAAAATGACAGGACAGATAGATAAGAAGAGAAGAAGGCAAATGTAAATATAATAATCTGTAGATATAGTCTTATTTTGTCACATTAAGTTCATCATTGTAAAAGTATAGTTTTTTTTTATTATTTATTAAAATATATATTTATTGTTATTTGAATACACAAATATTATATTGAGATTAATAAATGATGTAATAATATACGAAATCTCTTAGTTTTAATTTGCAATATTGTTTAGTATTTTTAGATAATTTGGTGTAAGGAGTAATTATTACATTCATAGTTTTAGATACAGCGTGTTACAGAAAGGTGTTGGGGTCTATGACCAAAAACTTGACCACACAAGGTCGTAAATTTGACCCCGTGAACGATATAGTGTTTTTTTTTTGGGCAAAAGTAATATTTTTACAAAAATCTTATTTTATCAAAGTGACAAATTATAAACAGCAATAGAAATGTTGATGGACTGTCAAAATAAAGAAGAGAGGATTTGTGAAGAAAAACCTGGAGTTTGAACTTGCGCCTTTCTGTAACACAAGAATATCAAGAATATAAAGTTAGGATCCTTGGTTTCTTAGGAAAATGATATTATTTGTATTCAATAGTTATTTTTTGTTTATATTAACGAAAGATATTGTTTAAAAAAATGTAATACTCTAGTTATAGTCCCGAAGTTTCGTTCAAATCGTTCAGGTTGTGGTCATCTTTATTAATTTAGTCTGATGTAGCCATATCTTACTACTGTTATAAAAGCGAAAATTGGATGAGTGTTCATTAGTCAATCACGTCAAAACGGCTGAACAGATTTGGATGAAACAGAAACAGATTATAGTCTGGAATAGCACGCAGCCTTATCTTGGAATAACTGTTGTCAATAACGTGAACGAAACAGCGGGCAAAGCTAGCTGAATATATGGACAAGTCGAGCCAGAATGCAAATAATTTAGCTTTTTATACTAAAAATATTGTTAAACATATAACTATCTGGACCCAAATTGGGCATGGCTTGTACTGTGGACTCTAGAACAAAAATATACATACAGTGTTTTGATGGACGCACTAAAAAGGAACGAAATCCCGTGACCTTCGACGTTGTATTCGAATATTCTACCACAGCGTCACACAGGCCGTTCTTTGGAGTCTTCTTTTATTATTCTATGGATTAAATTCCTAGAAAAGATTATTTATAAAACACTCTCCTCTTAACAAAATCCTTATGAATATAATTATTTTAGTTTTAGGTATCTAGTCCTCAGAACAAATGTACACATAATCCATCCACAAATTACGTTAAGCAAAGTTCATGATTTAAATTCTCCATGATATTTTTGACTGTGACGCCACATTTTGCAATTTTACACGACTATGTGTAGTTAAAATTAAATATAAGACCCAAAACTTGTTTTATTATCATTCAGTGTTTTTTTTTTTTTTTTTATAAAACCATATTTATTTTTAACAAATCAAGAATTTTCAAAATAACCCCTTTGACCCCTCAAGACCCTTTATTGTGTAACGTAGTTTATGGATGACATCCAACCTTTTTTTTTTAAATAAATAAATTATAAATAATGCAATATTATGTGAAAGCGTTCTGTTAAGCGAAGTATTATACGTGTGTTGTGTATGTATTAAATGCGACTGTGGGATAGCGATCTACGCGGATTTCGTACTTCGTTAATAGACAGTACAAATATCTATATATTTGTTCTGTATGTAGGTATGGGGGGTATGGGGTAGGCAGAGCCGTGTAAAATTCCAGCGTATACTATATAACTTTAATCCAGATATGTAGTAAACGGAAGGCAATAATTGATAAAAATATGATGCTAATTTCGAGACCTTTTTTTTTAATTTAACCTATATTTAATGTTTAAAAAGGTATAAATTAAAAAGCAAGAAACATTGCAGAGGTACTCAAAAATCTATGATTTTTTTCTTTATTAGTTTACAAAAAAGATCATTGAACGGCTTAAAAACTCTCGATCAAGTAAAAGTCAAAAACATTTGGTCCATTCGTTTAGCTTAACATAGCTCCTAAACAGATGAGCCGATTTTGATTTAATTTCTGCTATAGACAAGTGCCTCGGAGAGCCGTCGGTCCCGGTTGCTAGACGGACATCTGTGGCAATCGTTACGGGTAGTTGCACCCCTAAAAAGTCCAACTACAGTTTTTCTACAGAACTACGATATTGCCTAAAGCTTTGATGGTAGTAGCTCCGCTAAAAAATCGAAGTTTAGCCGTATTGCAGTAGATGTAAAGCCGACCCAACCTAGTTTGGGTAAAAGGCTCGGAGGAAGTCTGCTATAGATAAACCGACACACCTATAAATAATAATATTTTCACACATTTCACACACAACCGTCTGATCCCAAACTAGACAGAGCCTGTACTATGGTAACCAGACTGCTGATAAACACACTTATATATATATCTCTAAATACATAAATATTATAGATAAAGTACACCCAGACACAGAACAAATGACCGTGCTCATCACACAATTAGCTGTCCTGGGTGGGAACCACTAGACCAACAGGCCAGTCAACCTGTTTAATTTATAACTACCCTCTAATAAAATATACCGTTTAATACCGCCTTTACTCAGAGGACCGTTAATATTTAAATACAGTATTAAACAGTTCGCGTTGGTTGCTTATCTCTGTCGCTGCTACTCAACTTGTAATATAATTGTTATGCAATTGTTAAAGAATATTATCTACTTAAATAAATTGTTTATACAAGTGTTTAGGTTTTATTTGTGTGAAATTGGGTCAGGTGGTGAGAGAGCTATGCTTCGGCACAAAAGTGATCCTACGGTATTATGTAGTGAGTGTGGTTTTCCGCATGGTGACGGATTAAGAATACAGATTGTTACCACCCTTGTTCATCCCGTGGGTGTCGAGTCGACCAAGGGAGCAAACTACAACCTGTCTGGCCATCGTGGTATAGTAGGCCAAAACCTCCTTCTAAGGAGAGGCATATGTTCCGCAGTTGACTAGTAAAGATGATGTGAGTGAGGGAACTGGAGCCCAAACCCCCTGATACTAAACGATCCAAAGAGTCTGTCTGCTCGTTTGCTTTCTAAGCCATAAAAAAAGTTAATGTCCCACGGGAGTTCAGCAATAATCTTATTTGTTTTACAGAATCCTATCGAATACAAAATTTCAAATCAGATAGCGTCTTTATTACGAAACAGACTACGAAATGCGTTACAGCAAGTGTTGACATCATAAAAAAAAAAGATTCCGACGAATTGAGAACCTCGTCCTTTTTTGAAGTCGGTTATATATATATTTACACATGTCGATTCCGTGGCGTATAACACCATAAATTGTATTCACAGGACTCTTTATTTACCCGGCGAACTCAAATAAAACTACCAGAATGGCTTTCCTGAAATCTTCAACATATGTCGTGACATTTCAGGATAGTTACGCAAAACCTTTGTGAGTTATACACGTAAACCTTTCATGTAATCCACAAGTCTTTCGCTACTACTTTTACAGGTTAACTTTATTATGTTGGTGTCATGTCGGCGCAAATCGAGCGTTCATAGTGGCAGCGACAATATAGCTACAATGTGAAACATATTGCACCGACCTTAAATACAATTATACCAATTTGAAGCTTTTTACAATCGAAAAACTCGAAGTTTAATAATAATTTTAACAAGACGTCAATAAATACAAACTTGATAACTAAAATAAAGCTAAGAAAGAAACGAATAAAATAAAATAAAGAACACAATGAAAAATATAAAGAAAAACATCAAGTATAATTTCTTTTAGTCTACCCTCAATCGTAAAAAAGACATATCTCTTTGCATTTTACGAAATAAATTTAAATCACGTGAATTTTTAAATTTGCTCACAATAAACCACAATTTAAAAAAAATAAGCCATAAAGTAGTTCCTTTAGAAATCTGTGCATATTCCCTTCCTCTCCCAGTCACCATATCTTGTGGGTTCTGGTCCCCTTGGACCTCCTATTTCTCCTGTATGTGGATTAGTGTCATTTGGCCATGGCGGGAGGGGATCATTTTTGACGGGAGTCGCACGGTATACATGTTCATCAACATCATCCTGGGTAGTCTCTTCTAATTTTTTTCTAAACTCCTCCATTCTTTTAGATGGAGGCTTTTTGGCTTCTTTTCCAGCATTTTCAGCTGGACCAGCTTCAGCTGCTGCCGTATGGCAATATTTGGACATTGAAAAAGCGTTGATTGGCATCCCTGTAATAATAATAATTAAATAACTAAAACCTAAAGTCAGAACATTATAAGTCCTAGTTTAAAGAAAGCTGCTGGGTGTTGAATTTGAAAATACGTGCGAGGCATACAACGTGACACCCACGGGCCTACTTCTGCTGGGGTGATGGATAACCCAGGCTACCCATAGCCCTAAGGCGAGTGCTAACGGTGGTCAGAGGTGGTTTTTAAGACTCCGCCTCTACTGCGCATAAAGGAATCACATTTTTTTGCAAAAATATTGTGACAAATGGTTTCCATTCCTTAGTCCTAAAAATGGTCTTAGTTTTTCCAGTCAGGGGTTCATAACCGACTGAAAACGGTTTCATTCTTTTCTCAATAGGAGAGGAGCCTCAGTGGTCTACATGAAAATACTAATCCCACCATAAAGACGAGACGAGACGAGACCACATAGCTCGCACAAGTTCTCATGTAGAGTCAAGCTTCTAACTCTACAAGCCCCAACTTCACAAATTCCACAGTTTAGTCAAAATATTTGGCTACTCTAAAATTACTTACGCTTAGAATAAACCCTCACCAAATTAGTAAAACTAGACATTACAAAGATTTTATCGCTGGTATTACTTTATAACAATAAATTAAATTTGAAAGTAACAACTAATATTTGACACTGACAACAAATTTTTATTTTCCTATTTATAAAAAAATAATAGTACAGTATAGTACTTCTGAGGTTTACGTTATACAAGGAGGTTAAATTATTATTGAACACGTCATAGTATAAGAGATCAAACCTAAAGAAACATTAATTGAATTTCACCTCGTCTGTCGATAGATGGCGTTGCCGTTGATTTTAAAGTCGCGCTATCGTGGTGTTCCATGAAATGTATAACAAGTCACGATAATATTCGTTACATAACTATAATCTGACTATGTGGTTTCGTTTTAATGCTGTATAATATTCCCCACTCTTGGTCTAAGAGGGGGGAAAAAGATTCTCGATGCTCAATTGAGCAAACGGCAAACTAACTGAGACACCTTCTTTATTTAACCTTTTCGGTAGTTCGACATAGGCCTCAACCAAGGCTCTCTACAACAACCGATCTTGACCTGCCCGCAATCAATTCTTTTCGATATTTGCCTCGTATTTCCCTTATAAGACCAATGCTTAACTTTAAATTAGTAGTATAATTATAATACTACACGATTTATATAAATATAATTCAACTTCTTCCTCTGAACCTTTTTCCTGAACTAGGTAGGGGTCGGCTTTAAGTCTATTAAAATACGTCTAAACTGCGATGTTTTTTACGCGTAGCGACTGCATTCAGACCACAACCCAAGTACTTACAAGGCGATATCAAAGTTCTGTAGAAATACTGTTGTTAAACTTTTTAGGGCTACAACTACCCGCAACGACGTCCACAGATGTTCGTCTAGCAACCGGGATCGGCGATTTAATGTGCTTTCCGAGGCACGGATGGGTCTCAATCTTTTAAAAATGGTCACCCATCCATAGACTGACTAGGATAGATGTTTAACTTTGCAATGTGTTACTCGGTTACTACTTAGCCACGAGTCCCTCCTCTTTAGGTAAATACCGCCGCCCATAGACACCATAAAGGACCACTCTAGAGTATTAATGCGGAAATCGGAGCCCACAACCACTATCAATACACTTGGAGAAAGCTCTCTTGTCAGTTAGCAACGAGTGTAAATTAAATGCGGTGCCATTCATTCAAAACCTCTGACTCCACTGGGTAAATAAAACAAATCGGTTTGACAATATGATGCTTTATTATACATCAAATAACACAACGTATTTACATAACAAAATAAGTTAAAAAATATATACACAATGTTATCTAAACAACTACCTCTAATCTCTTGAAACCTAGTTTTGTTTTACTACCAAACGTTATTATTTGTCAAATATTGTATTAGTGTTGTACAGTGGCAACACTGCCACTCTTGTTGTAGCGAGGTTCTCTTTGGTTTACGAACATTATTATTCCCTCGCATTTTCTCAGATATAACAATGTGTTTCAGAATGTTGTAAACCAAGTTCTATTGTAATTTTATTGCTTAATAAATATCAGTCAAAACTTTAGAGTGTTTATTGAGTAAACTAACAATTAGTATACTCGTACTTAATAAGCAATATAAATGAGTATAATACTGGTATGAGATACATTTGGAAAGTTTTCTTGTCTGCTAATGTTCAGTTTCACTTGGCTGTAAGTCTTTTATAGTACGAGTAATTAAAAGAAATAGACTTATGACAGGTATATTTCTATTTTAAAATCTGTACATAGACAAGTTTTTTTTTTTTATGAACAATTAATACAAACCTACATCTGACCTCTTGTATTTTTACCTAAATTTATTTATTTAGTATCCACACTGACTACTATCATTACAGGTATATCCTAATGCGATAGCGTAACTATTACAAAAATGCTTGTTTTACATAACCTCTAACTTTTTGTTTTGTAACATATAATATATAAAACTGTCTTTGTGAACTCACTCAGTGAAAAAACAACAAATGAACAGTTAAATACAAGGTTTTTTAAGTATGACTGATGATGATTTCATTGTGTGAAAAAAAAACTATTTGATAGTAAACTTAATAATACATAAAAAAATACTTTTGCAAACTAGAAAAAGTTGGGTTTTTAACTGATGTTGCAAACAGTCCTTTGGTAGTTATTTATAATAAATCTTACAAAATATATTTAAAAGCACCTCATGCTTTTTAATGTCTGTCTATAAGCAGTGTTGCCAGTGATGTTTAAATGCTTTTTAATGTCTGTCTATAAAAATGTTGCCAGTAATGCTCAAAAACAATGCAAAATACTTCAAAAATCTGTACATATTCCTTTCCTCTCCCAGTCTCCGTACCTAGTGGGTTCTAGTCCTTTGGGACCACCAATTTCTCCTGTATGTGGATTGGTGTTATTTGGCCAAGGAGGGAGAGGCTCGTCTATCACTTGCGGAGGATGTGACGGTTGTTCACCAAGGTGGTCAATAGGTGTTGTCTCTCTGGGCCTCTTCTGATTGGTTCCTGATCTTTCAACTTGAGAACCAGGTTTTGATTTATGAGAATACTTAGATATTGACATAGCACTTATCGGCAGTTCTGTAAAAAGGTACAAAGTTACTTGTTTTTTTTTATTTGATATGGACCAAGGTCATAAGCAAGTATGCAGCCTGTCTTGTATTAAATTCATTCAGTTTTAGTACTGTATCTGCTAACTTAAATATTTTTTATATAACCTAAATATATAGGGTGGAGGGGCCAAAAGTGCAGGTGGGTCACGTGAAGTGAGAACCGCTGCCTTTTTTCACACAGCTTAATCCCAAACTAGGCAGAGCCGGTGCTATGATAACCAGACTGCTGATAAATATACTTACATATTTTTCTAAATACATCCATAGTATAGATAAACTACACCCAGACACAGAAGAAATGATTGTGTTCATCACACAATTATTTGTCCTGTGTGGGAATCGACCCCACGACCTCTGGCGTCAGGGTCACTAACCACTAGACCAACAGACCAGTCAAATCCTATAAGTATCCCCCTATGAGTCGGGGAGAGGGAGAGTGGGCTCTGGTAAGTCTCAGTCACTGGGTGAAAAGCAACGGAAGAACCGCTAACTGCGGTTTCCTGTAAGGCCGTGGTCATTTTAGTAATATATAAATATAAATTACAGTAAGATACATACATACATATTGGAGAAAATTACATGTTTATTTATAGCAACATTTGAAAGTATTATTATAACTTTCAAATATGTAATAAGTAAAATAAGTAATCATAATGAAGATATACTTACGTTTATAATTATTTCTTATTAATTTGGTTAAGGTAAACATAATTGAAGCGTTTGTATTATTTCGGACTGGAATTTACAATTTGCTTATTCGACAAAATATCAAAATATTATGAAACAAATTAGAATGGTTGACAGTAGAATAAAAATTAAAAACATATGATCAGGGCTGCTAGAAGATAAAAGTAATTTACTACTAAAAATAAATGTAATTGATTTTCTTGAAATGTAACTGTTTGTGTATGTAAACAGTATAGAAAAAGTTATCCCTGAAAAGTACAAAAACGTATACGTATACGTATAATTTATAATTTTTATTTTGACGTGACAACGTCTTATAAATTGGTTTGCCGGGTGACACTTCAAGAAACTGCGTTACGCTCCGCTCACGTTATGCGCTCACAATGAGAGCGAGTGAGAGGCACGCGTCCCTTCCACTCGGGCATGGTTAGCCCGCCTAAGAGCGAGAGAGACAGACATAAAAAATGTTTTAAATTGTTACTATTATTTCATCCTTCTTCCTACTATACGAATGAATATTCACATTAAAATTATTTTACCACTCAAAGTCGTTGTCACGTAAAACTTTCGCCCGTATACCGACTTTACAGGCAACCAATTTTTTTTTTCTATCAATTAAGTTTTAATACTAAAATAGAACAGTGGTGGTTTAAAAAGTAAGGAAGTCACGTAATTTCTTGACTTAGATCTCTTTCTTTTAATTAAAAATATCTTCCACGAAAAAGAAGCATTACTCCTCAGCACATTGCTTTTATTTAAATTTACATAATATGGTTAATATTTACTTTTTTTTTTCAAATTACATGTCCTTTTTAAACAAAATTCACTAATCACTTACATTATTATTTAAAAAATACCAATAATATTACTATTCTGACTAATACCTACCACTATTAGTAGTCTATGTTATATGGATGTCAATTTTCAATCATGAAATATCATAAAGATTTAAGCATAGGGTGAACAAGAGCCCCAATCTTGCAATAGGGGCAACGAAAGAGATGGATGCTAGATAAATCCCTTTATCTGATTTTAGGCGACCTCTGTGGTTGGCTAGGGAATATAAGGGGTTAAAAACAAAGAGGTTACCAAGGAATACTGAGTTGTTTTTTTTTTTTATTTTGCCAAACTGTAACCTTTTATTAATGAATGTTGAAATAGAAACTCTATGGTTCTTTGTAAAGTTCCTCTTTGAGAGTGTGGCCTATTCTTCTATTGTCAGGTTACTAGGGTTTCTTTGTTTTCTGACACTCTGTAAAAATACTTTGACATTATTAGATTATTGAAAAGTTCCATGTGTATTTTCTATTATAAAAGATCCTATAACTTCAACAATGAAAAGCTGTAACTTCAAAAGGTAAAGTCAAGCATTGTTTTCAATCCAAAGAGGTTTAATCTTCTCTGAACAAACTTCGCTTTCACACGTAAGTTGATTTCTTACCTCAATAATTTTAATTTTATTCCATTCTTTATAATAGTCAAAAATGTAAATAAGTTTGTCAGACTTAAAATATTAAATTTTTAACACACTGTGTCTTATTTATTTCTTTGGTTGAACTGTACTTCATTTATTAATTTAAATGATTAAAAAGGTAAAATGTTTATTAATAGATAATGCTTTTATTTTTAAAAATACTTTTAGTTTTACTTACTTATAGTGTCAATAGCAACACTTTACATGGTTTTGCCTAGTGCTTGATATAGGTCGTCAAGCGTCCCGCATTAGTTTGGCCAGCCGCGAGGGGGCGGCGTCCGCGTGTGCCGGACGTCGCCTAAAGAGAGGAAAATTTTGAGACGGGGCCCGCAATAGGAGCGGGCCGGCGCTAGGAGGGGTCCAGAAGGCGATAACTACCAGGACCCCTCCTAAACTGGAAGCGCAAAGAGGGCACACCGTGTGGTATTAGTCGGTTCGAGTCCGACACACCACCCCGCCGCTACTTTACTACATTTACAACGCTTTTAAATGTTTCCCTCAAGTTATGAGCTATGTGTTTTGCATACCTTGTGACTGAACTATTTACACCCAATTTGTACATCAAATAAAAACCATGCCCTCTTCACGATAACCAATTGCAGCAAAAATAAACAGAGACAGAGATATATATAAACAGAGACAGAGAGGACTATCGGGCATCCATGTCTGTCGTTGCCTTTATTGCTTCCACTTACAGGCCCTCGTATACCCCATGTTCACTCTATGCTTAAATCTCTTTGTGAAATGTACTCTGTGGTCATGAATACTATTGAATACTAATCAATCAATATTCAAAAGTACTGGTGTCAAAAATAAAATTATTATTTTTGCTTTGGGTATAAGTTGTTGACTTATATATAAACTAATATTTATGGTAAAATTGTCGTAAACTTGTGCGAAATATAAAAAAAATACTTCCATTATGTATAAATTACTTACAACATCAATTGCTTCTTATTCCCGAAATAAATTTCAATTTGGTAGTGAATATAAGGTTTAAAGCGGCAAATAAAATTACTATATTTAGTTAATTTACACCGTAGAGCATAAACAACATCAGATTTTTTTATTTAAAAATGGAAAAATTGCCGATGTGTCGTTTGTGTATGGCGGAGAATGTGCGCCTGTTAAATATTGTAAATACTCAACTACAAGAGATGTTCGAGTCTCTTTTATTGATACCGGTAAGTTTAACACCGTAATTTTTTTTTTGGTGTGACAAACGAACAGACAGGTCACCTGATGGTAAGTAACTACCGTCGCCCATGGACCCTTCAACTCATGAGTCACAAGTGACCTCCCTTTGAGTTCTCTCTCCTAGAATCAAGGCCAGGCAGGGGAGGATTGGGCTCTGGTAACATCATGCCTCAGTAAAAGGCTACAAAGACAGCACAAATAACAGACTTGTCATGGGCCTCTCCCACACAACTCATATAACACATGTTAAATAATTAAAATATTAGTTAGAATAATTAATAGTCATAATTACAGTTTGGTCTCGAAGAAGAGTGCTTTTAGATGAAAGCTTTACACCAGCTTCTCGAACATTATATTCTTTTTAAACAGAACTCCCGCACTAGAAATATATCCTGTGTTGAGGGGGACTTTACAAACATTCATGAAATGGACATGAAGAATACCCAGATTTAGAACAACAATTATCACATATAGTTTTATTCCATGTGAGGATTGGACCCGGTGAGGTGACCGCTTAAACCACTACACTATCTGTGCTATCTGGCTGTTATCTGTACTTTCTAGTCCTGGGACCAAAATAATCTGCTTGTAATTCCTATGAATTAATTATTTACTTAAATTGCAGCTTGAGACCGATGACAGTAGGCCGATAACTGCATGCTACATCTGCTGTGCCAGGCTTGCGAACTGTTATCAGTTGAGGAAGAGAGGTCTCCGGAGTGAGCAGCTGTTCCCACAGATATTGAACTCCAGAATGGTGAGTTGTTATTTTTAAAATAGGAAAATGCAAACTGCTGCTTTTTGCATGCCTGGAACTCTAACTGGCTCCATCCGTTTCATATTTTTAATTCTTCTGAAATACACATGTATATTAGGTCTTTACCTATGAAGATTTGAAAGATTAAAAATTTTGGGAATTTTTTTATTTTAGCTTATTATAGTATTGGCGGAAGTAATTTTTTTCTTTTTTATTCGATTCTGCAATCAGCATTAGATACTTTGAACAGATGCGCTGATCTTTGTCACAATTTGAGTGTGACGCAGTGAGGTCATCTGTATCGGTGATGAACCATAGGGCATTGCATATGATTCTTAGTATCATATTCTGTATTCATTGTAGTATCAAGATGCTGGTATCACAGGCACTGCCCCACAGTTGTATGCCGTACATCTAGACAATTTTGGAATTTTGATGGCAGTTTGTTTACTGTAGAAGTCTGCTGGATGGAAGGCGATGAAGTCAGCGACAGCGTTTTGTACTGCCTCTCGCGTGTTAAATTTTTTTTCCTATTAAAAAATTGTCGTGTGGTGACGGATTAAGAATACAGAGTGTCACCACCCCTATTCATCCCGTGGGTGTAGTAAGAGCCGACTAAGGGAGAAAACTATGCAGAACAACAGCACTGCAGAGAGAAGGAAAACTTGACACAAACCCTATACCAACCCGTCTGGCCAGCGTGGTATAGTAGGCCAAAACCTCCTTTCTAAGGAGAGGCTTATGTCCAGCAGTGGACTATTAAAGGCTGTTGATGATGATGATGAAAAAAATGTCTAAACTTTGAAAAAAAGGAGATATCTGTTGGGACAAGGTCCGGTGAATACGATGGGTGACGGAGAGCCTCCAGCTGTAACTCTTGTAGCTTTGCGATGGTCGGTTGTGAAGTGTGAGCTTGCGCGTTGTCGTGGAGAAGTGATAGGGAAGAGCGCTTGGTCAGTCGTGGCTGTTGAATTGTGAGCTTCTCCATCATTTTTTGCACATTTGGTTAGAAGCTGTGATGTACAAGTCCAGCACTAGTCCACCAGACAGTCACCATTATCTTCCTATGAGTAATAGTTTTTTGATACTGATGAAGAGCTGTACCGAGAACCGTAAGCGTTCATCACGGATTCCATACGTTGATTTTCCATACGTTCATCCCAGTGGGTGGAGCCGGGTCCACCCACTGGGTTGAACGCTTACGGTTCTCGTGCAGAATCTACTTTTCATCGCAGGTAACAAATTTGATTCAGAATTTCCTCGTTTCTATGCTGATTCAGTAATGCTATGCATGCGTAAGTCTCGTCTATGGTCGCTTAGTTCGTATGGCACCCATTTATCTAGCTTTTTTATCTTGCGATTTAATTCAAGTGCTTTAATGTTGATTTAACACTAACTCCAAAGCCCGCAGCAAGCTCAGCCGTAGATGGAGTTTGATCCGCTTCCATTATCGCTTTCAATTCATCGTTGTTGACTATAGCTACCGGCCGACCTCGAGGCGGAGGAGGACTTTTTTTTGTCTTTATTTACGGAGCTTAGCCACAATGATGACTACTAGTTCTTCAAATCAAAATTTCCAAATCTTAAACAATTGAATCAATAAATGGACCTTGTTTAGGCCCGTACCGTACCGTACGTCGTTAATATTTCGTGTTGTTAGCGCAACGGTATTTCTACGTAGAAGCTGAGATTCGAAAATTGTACGCATTTTCAGTGTATAAATGGCGCCAAAACCTCCTTTCTATGGAAAGGCCTATGTCTAGCAGTGGACTATTAAAGGCTTTTGATGATGATGATGAAATGGCGCCAAAAACTACCACAATTTGACAAAAACAAAACACTATTCTGAATGAATTTTAAATAAAAATAACAATGCTGCCGAATAAAATTTATTTGAATTTGGAATTGATCGCCAATCCACAGATAATTAAATCTGAAAATGCTGGTTTTAAAAATCTCCAACTTCATAGGTAAAGACCTGTCATTTGGGCAGTTGATATGCCTGCCCTAGTTCATTAACAGGAGTTCAGGAGACACATACGGGTACTCTTCGTGCTACTGTCTGAGTTTCCTTTGCCATCTAAGACTTGGGGATCCCTTACTCTATTTTTATATCTTTCTTTTGCTATTTTTCTTATCCTATCCTTTTAAACTTTGTCCTGTCTTAAAATGATTCCCAAGGATAGTCTTAGTCAGGATGACGCGCAAGCGCCGACTGCAAGTAGAATTGGGAGGAGAGCTGGACTATGATGGTGAGAATAACATACTTCCGCCTTATTGCCCGGCTCCGGGCAGAGAGGATGCTACGTCATATGTCATGATCCTGGAACACAACTCCCTTCTTATTCACATCCACCAGAGTATTTATACAGGTTCGCGGTTACGGTTACTTTTAAGACAGACACAGACAGACAGTATACTGCAGAAGGGTCTGGACCCTTCTGCAGTATACCGTCTGTAGTGGCAAAGTTATATTTCTCCCTAATTCTAGAAATGGGGAAAGTACGTCAGCGCACTTAAGTGCCAGGTGTCCAGTCACAGGTGACCTATGGGCTTATTTTCCTCCTATTCTATTTTGTGGTCTACCCAACTCTCCCTCTCACAGGAGCCATATAAATTCCTTCACTTCTTCCAAAATACCCAAACCGTAGCAGCATACCTTTTGAAATGTATATTTTACATGACTTGATTGTAGTTACGAGCAAAGAGAGTCACGAATGAACTGAAAAACAGTCTCGGAATAACAGCAGTTGTGCATCTGAGCGTAGGAGAAGTTTCTAAAGAGAATAGAGAATCTCTTGTTCAATTAAACACTCTGGATGTTTTAGAAGAGTATGGAGTGGAGATAAATGAAGGTATGTGATGCTTGTATTGTGTTGTTAATTACGGAAGGCTCCTGAGAGAGAGGGGCTTTATACATGATTTTGT
Organism: Arctia plantaginis; assembly: GCA_902825455.1. Classification (NCBI taxonomy): domain Eukaryota; kingdom Metazoa; phylum Arthropoda; class Insecta; order Lepidoptera; family Erebidae; genus Arctia; species Arctia plantaginis. The sequence continues at coordinate 138,313 of CADEBD010000321.1, read as the reverse complement.
CTCGGGGAAGGGAAACAGACGTTATTCTGACAAAAGTTGTAGGCTTGTCGCACTCAAATAGAGAAAATAAATAACTAAAGCATATCTCAGAGGGATTACTTTTCTTCGAACTTTATTTTGGGCTAAAATAGATAAATATCCATATAACTGTTCACCCAGAAATCAGTGCATAAAGCATTCTTTTTCTCTAGTCGAGTGGGCCCGATGGAATCTCCCCTATCGTGCTGAAGACGTGTGCTCCAGAGTTGGCACCGATTTTAACGCGCCTTTTTCAACTCTCCTACTTAATAGGCGTCGTCCCAAAATCCTGAAAGGTAGCGTATGAGCACCCGCTCCCTAAAAAAGGTGACCGCTCTGTTACGTCCCACTACCGACCTATAGCCATAACTCCCATGTTCTCTAAGATTATTGAATCCGTAATCAACTGCCGGTTCCTTCGGTACTTAGAAAATCACCAGCTACTCAATGACCGACAATATGGTTTTCGCCGGGGTCGCTATGCTTGTGATCTTCTCGTTTATCTAACACACCGGTGAGCACTGGCGACCAAGACCAAGGGAGAGGCTTGTGCGGTAAGCTTGGACATAGCAAAAGCCTTCGATTGGGTCTCTCATAAGACGCTTCTCTTAAAGCTTCCTTTCTATGGACTGCCCGAGAAATTATGTAAGTGGGTCACCAGTTTCCTTGCAGACAGAATCATTAATGTCGTTATCGACCGTGCATGATCAGACTTGAAATCAGTAAGTACTGGTGTCCCACAAGGCTGTGCTATCACCCACACTGTTTCTTGTGCATATCAATGATATGTTGCAAACTAGTAGCATCCATTGCTATGCAGATGATAGCAAGAGAGATGCCTTGTATACCGGTCGCCCCAATATTTCTCGGGAAATCGTCATTGAGAGTCGAAACAAACTTGTATCTAAAATTAAAACTTGCTTAGCGGAGGTTTCAGATTGGGGTGGACTGAACCTAGCCTATTTCAATCTAAAAAAGACACTGGTATGTGCGTTCACCGAAAAAAAGATACCATTTGTCGTATCCCCTAAGTTTGAGAGCACACACTTAACTGCCTCAGCCAGCATCGGAATCCTAGGCATCGACATATCGAGCGAAGTCCAGTTTCGGGGTCACTTAGAGGGTAAGGTCAAATTGACCTCGAAAGAGCTCGGTGTGCTGAACAGATCGAGGCAGTATTTCACTCCGGCCCACCGCCTCCAACTCTCTGTGAATAATGTTCTTATCTTTATGAAGGAACACCCCAGTACCAGCTTCTCCCTCTGGACCGTATCCAACGAAGAGCATATCGAATCTTCGATAGCCAAAAGATCTCCGACCGGCTCAATCCCTTAGGCGTTACGTAGAAATATAGCTTCTTTCTGCATTCTCTATCATATGTATCACGGAGAGTGCTCCGAGGATTTGCTCGGACTAATACCAGCCGCAACTTTCCGCCATCGTTCCACACGGCAAAATTTTCATCCTTACCACTTGGATAATTGGCACTCCACCACTGTGCGCTTTTCAAGACACTTTTTGCATCGCACAACCAATCTGTTTAACAAGTTATCGTCTGCGGTATTTCCGATCCGACACGACCTTCAAGAAAAAAGCGTACTCCTTCCTCAAAGGCTGACAACGCGCTTGTGACTCCTGAGTTGCAGGCGTTCATGGGTGGCGGAAGTTGCTTTCCATCAGGTGACCCGTCTGCTCGTTTGATAATTGAAGAAAAAACTTGAGTGCATACCACAGATAATCATAACGCGCCTTTTGTTTTGATGGACGTCGAATATTTTACAGCTAGATTCAGTTGTTTTAATTTACTCTGTGGTTTGTGTGGGAAAACAAAAGTGCCGTCTCACTATTTTGCTCGCAATTTTTAAGTATTTATCTCTCAATAAGAACCTTCCTTGTCTTAACGAAAATATACAAAAAAAAAATTGGTTAGTCGATCGAACCGTTCTCGCGTTTTGGGCTGAGCAATGCCTTTGAAAATGCGTTTTATTTATAAAGATATGTATGAATTCAGGATAAGTATGTTTATCAGCGGTCTGGTCACCATAGCACGGGCTCTGTCTAGTTTGGAATCAGCGGCGAGATGAGTGTGTTAGGTTATTATTATAATAAAAGTGAATAATTGTTACAGAAAAGGACGAAAGACCGTTTTACAAGAGAAGCATCCAACTGCTGGAGGATGTTGAAGCTCTGGAGTACATAATAAACATCGTGAAACAGGAACTGTCTGATGAAGAGATCAGTAAGTATTTTCTACCTTGAATCTCAATCTCAATCTCATGAGTAACGAGTCTACTCGTTAGTCTTTCTATTCCTGGTAAGAGACACAAGTGCACCCTCCCGCACCTCCTCCCAGAATCAGGGTGTATGTATGGCTCGAGCAGCTTAGGGTCTCGAATTAACATTTCCGGGAGTCCGAGCCCTCAAGTCTGTTTGTATTTTAGGGATGGTTTTTATTTTATTTTATTTGTTTGGTTTCATTTCTATTTTATTTTCATATGATTTCCGTTCATTCGTTTCGTTTCATTTTAATTTTTTGATTTTATTCCTCCTATATAAGGCGCAGTGTGGCACACCGTCTTGTTTTTGTTAGTCTGACTCCGCTACACCGCCCCACCGCAAACCCCGGTGGGGTGACGGCCCGGGGGTCTTCACACACAAAAAAGGTCTGTTAAGTATTCTACAAATCTAATCTAATTATCAGTATGTAACCAGATTAATAAGTATTATCCTTACAGATAGTATCTATCTGGAGGGTGATAGCCAGCTGTCCGAAGTAGTTCCTTACTCGGGACAGCATCTTGCACTTCTCGATGTTGAGAATAACGAACGTCAGGATTCGAACAATAATTCGATGAGTAAGTTTTTTCTGTGATTGATTCGTGATGTGGTTCATTTTGAATGGTGTACATCGTACATCCCATTGGGCAAAATATTTTACGTTAAATTTCACTTCCCAAAAAACTTATCGCCCCCCCCCCCCCCCCCCCAAGTTTAATTGCCCCAATTATCTTTACCAACATTTATATTTCACATTATATTCACTTGGTCAAATTAATGGTCATTTTACTTTTTCAAGTTTTATTAAGTCAAATGTTTGTTAAACTAATGTTTTATTTTGGCAAAAGTATTATATTCCAAAAAAAAATGTTTTTGTATGAACTTCTCAAAGAAAAGTAGGTTAGGTTAGAACTAAAACCCCAAAATCGCCAACCGAGCGAGCGAAGCGAGCATTCTACGGCAGCGGCTGGCGAAACGCCAGTAACGAACTGTTCCAAGATTTTATACTTAGCTTTTAATGCTGTTAATTTGAACTTGTATGGGGAAATTCAAACGATTCATTTGACTAAAATAATACTTGGTAAAATGAAACATGACCAACCAATTATATGTCAAACACTAACATGTCAAAAATGAGTTTTGCTAACTAAAAAATTGCGATAAGTTATTTTGACAAATGTGTTTTTGCCAAATTAAAATTTTTCATAAAATAGTTTGCGATGTATGTACACCATGAAATTATAAAGTATGAAGTGTACGGCAATAAAATATATTCTAACGGTTTAGGTGACCAAGATGTTGAGGTTATCAGTCCACCAATGGTGATAGAGGACGTTGTAGATACAACTCCTGATAAACAAGAAGAAACTGTTGCTGATGAGGGAATAAATAAAACGCGTACTGACGATAATACTGCAGAGACAGTAACTGTAAAAAGACTGACGGTCGAAGATATGATTGGGTACAGCGGAGGACTGCGGGTTTACGGTTCTTCGCCGTATACAATTAAATATTCAACCTGTGATATTTGTCGAGAAGGTTTTATTAAAAAAGTTGATTTATTAAAACATAAGCTTGCCGTACACCCACGTGTACGATACGATGACGGCAAGAATGAATTTATTGATGCGGTGACAGAACTTAATGAAATAACCACTGATGTGTATCTTAGGTCAGACAAATGCAAATGTAGTGCATGTGTCAACAACTTTTTCATGTTTCAATATCCATACATGCCTGTTGTTGAAGAACCACATAAATGTGACAAATGTAATGAATCTGATGTACACAGTAGTGTCAGTAACCAGAAAAGTGTACACGACCCTAAACCTCATCCGTGTACGGAGTGTAAAAAAAGCTTTGACCTCAAAAGTGAGCTAGTTGCTCACTTGAGTGTACACACTGGAGAAAACCAAATGTGTGCAACATTGGTAACCAAAGTTATAGAATGAATAGGTCATTAAACGTACATCTTCTAGAAAATGCTGGAAACCAATATATATGTGACAATTGTGATGAAAGTTTTAAGAATAAAAGATCTTTAGTTAAGCATATGGAGATGCATAACGGTACTGAACAATTTAAGTGTTGTGATTGTCACCAATGTTTTAGTGACAAAGTCGTTTTGGAGGCTCATATGTGTGTTCAATAAGTTGGGGACACATTTTTAAGTCCAAAACCTTTATAATTAAATATTATTCAATCCGAATTTATAATTATATTTAAAAGTCGGCCGCGGCCCGAAGGTTAATGTTAGGAAGTTGCATATAATTATACTAATCGGCGCTAAATTCAATGTGCGATACAGGATTAGCAGTTACTCCGTAGTTTGGTGTGGCTTCGTTAGATGGCGCTGTAGTATGTTTTTGTATTGTATGTGGAAGTCGTCACACACATTCAAAATAAGGTGTATCACAGTTCGGTCTGTTTTAAAGTTTTTCTACAAGAAATCTCTGATATATTGATCCCAAATATAAAAAAAAAAATCGGTTGTCTGTAAAGTCGGGTTACTGATGATAGTTGAACGTGACAACGTCATAAGAAAATACTGATGGAATGGTTGCATTTTTCAAAAGAAAATTTTAATTACGCTTCATACTTGACAAAAACATGTAAATGTATTATTGTATAGCAGCTGTCCACGCGGACGCATCGCTGACTCAAGTAGGAGAGAGACAGATGTCGAACGCTTCCGAACGCGGAGGCCGATTGTGCCTCTTTGTCGCTCGTTCCGCGCTCTCGCTTGCACTTTAAGCCTTAAATGGAACGCCTCAGAGCGAGGTAACGCCGCGTGCGTCATGTTTTTTCGTGCGTGCAGCCGGCTCCATCGAATTATAAGACGTTGTCACGTCAAAAATAAAATCGGGATGGGTTTTAAGTTTAATCACTAGTTGACCAGACACAGCCATAGTTATATTTACTAGTAAGGATATAACGTTAGTAAGTGTGGTATTAAATTGATAAGATGAATTTCCTTTCTAAGGAGAGGCCTATGTCCAGCAGTTGACTAGTAAATGCTGTTGATGATGATGATGATGATGAATTATAATGAAGCTGATGTTGTTATGACCTGAAATAGTCATTACAGAAATTAATCCATCATCGATTAAGTTTCTACTGTAAATGAAGCCGGTTTTTGTGCCATATATTGATGGGAAGGTACAGATAAAATATTATTATAAACATATACTTACTCTTAACAACAATAAAGTAGATTTTCTGTGTTAAATAAATTGTGAGTATAATCAGAGCTTGACTTATCCATAGACTAAAAATAACACTACCTAGGGCGCAAAGATCAAAGGGCGCTGAGTTCTCGACTTTGCAATAACCAGTTTCTCGCATACAGAAAATTGTTGGCCCTAGCGCGTTCAGAATAGTAAATCAGGCCCTCAGTTTTATTCTCACTGTACGTAGCTTTTTGATGTTTTATAAACAAACATAGATATTAAGCTTAACGGAGAACTTCCTAAATGTGACAATCTGTATTTCTGTGTCGTAATAAAAAAAGTTTCATCTTATTATACTGTCTTTTTATTCTCGTATCCCTACCAACCTATTCCAATAGACAATGCCCTGGTTGTCTTTGTTGTTAGGTATTAAATCAAGATTCTTTCGTTTAAATCATTGGCGCGTACAGCATCTGACAAATCTACATCTCTTACATCTATAATGTTATAAGTTGAATACTCTACTTCAAAGTGGACAAAGAAACTGTTAGAAAAGTTAAGCATATATGTTTAGAGTTATGAAATACTTTAACGGGAAAAAATAGTGAATTAGCAGAGGACCGAGTATAGAACCCTGAAGTACTACTCCACCAACACCATTTAAACAGGGGCGTGCGCTCCTTGTAGACAGAAATGCAGTGCTTTACTTGCTATTCACAGACATTTTAATAAAACGTTCGCACGTTTTAAATGACTTTAATTAATAGTAAATAAATGAATAAACAAAATATAATAACTTAAAAACGCCTACTATTTTATAAATAGCATCTATTTGTCATTTGAAAGCACACAAACATTATGTTTGCCAGGTGTTTACCAACAAGCAAGCGGCGCTGTACCTACCATCCAACTCATGCCGAAACATGCCGCAGGAAATTTGTTCGCATGTGTGCAGTAATTTTGGTGTCCGTGCACAGTTCACAAACGCACACACCCATATATTTTATTTCCCCGGCTCCAGCCGCAGGCTACTAAAGTTCGGCAATTATCGGGAGTAATCGGAAATGTTCGTTGCCTATAAATCGACTAAACACAATAGACAGAAATATAATAAATCATGTGAGCGGATTATGAATTTTGAATATGGTAGGGTTTTATTTGTTTAATTAGCAGATATTTTTTGTGTTTCGCGGGGGCCATATTGCTTTTTTCATGTGATAAGCATTGTTTACTATTTTCTTTCCGCCAGTATAATTATAGTTTTATTTTTCATTTTAACATTTGAAAGTGTGTACATTTAACAGTTTATTACTGAGTTCCGTTGTTTTTTTTTAAATGTTATTTGATTGTGAGGTATGTGTGGAAAATGTGTGTGACCAGGTGAGTATTTATAATATTATATTTTAGCTTATTATTTTACTTATTAGAATTTCTTCCGCCGCGACGATCTATCGCTGTTTTGTCTGCGTTCCCGTTGAAGATGTACATGAATAGTAGTACATCTAAGACTTGTTCTGTTGGCATGGTTTACGACTCCGAGAGAGAGATCCGTCGCGTGGCTTTGGCTATGCTAAAAATCTATAAAAGAAAAAGTTTTTGTGACCGACTACTCAGCCGCATACCTAGTGTCATAATCCTGTGCACGCCGCTGCATTTAAAAATATAAATATGCCATTTAAAAGTATTATCTTGAGGCGCTACCGTCGGTATAGTAAACATTCATGATTACTTAGTGTTTATATGTTGTTAATAACATCGTATAAGCACTCAGGATAGGCGAAAAGATTTTAACAATTGTGTCAAAAGCTTGACCCAATTCTTTTTTATGGTATAGGGAGAAATCGAGCAGACGGGTTACCTAATAAATACCGCAACTCAAGAAGGCTTATCTTAGCGACGGTTTTCTGTAAAGCTGTGGTATAAACCAGGTCGAGTTGTACTAAATGTGCCGCGGCATGGATTTCCCGCGGTTTAATGTAGCAAATGCACCGACTGCCTGTTCTCTCTGCATCACAAAAAGGTTGACTGGTAGAAAATGCCTTAGGCATTAAGTCCGCCAATGCACCAAAAGTGCATGATGTATAAATAAATAATATATAAAAGGAACAGAGAGGTATGAAGGGAAGGTAATGGAAGAAAGGATGAACAAAATACCTTATATGATAAATCTGTCCCATGTTGATCAGATCCAGACCATGTTGAACACACATGTTGATCAGAAGGAGACTATGCTTGGTTGAGTAAAAAATAAGCAAATAAAATTGTACATAACTAATTTATTCACAAAATTGCTTATTTGTTAATGTTGCTACTTCTAAAATAATATTGCACAAGAATAGGCCCTAGAATGGGCTTTATTAGGACTTAAAATAATTAATTATTATTTAATTATATTTAACAAATGCTTACACAACAAAATGAACATTATCTTACATACAAAGAATTCATATAATTGTGTGAGTATTAAAAAAAAATGAGGTACGTCCTAGATTCCAACTAGGAATGGCCGGATATCCGTAGCCGTATCTGTATCCGAGGGTATCCGAACCGAAAAAAAAGATCCGACTTTTTATCCGTCGGTTAGTTTTGAACTATAAAAATAAAACTATTTCATTTAATAGTGAATTATTTATATAATAAATAGTTATAAGGTAAATATTAAAATATCTTAATAATAAAAAATATTTTAATTTTAACTAAAAAAAAAATATCGGTTGTCTGTAAAGTCGGTTTACTGACGATAGTTGAACGTGACAACGTCATAAGAAAATACTGATGGAATGGTTGCATTTTTCAAAAGTAAAATTTTAATTACGCTTCACACTTGACGAAAACATGTAAATGTATTATTGTATAGCAGCTGTCAACGCGGACGCATCGCTGACTCAAGTAGGAGAGAGACAGATGTAGAACGCTGCCGAACGCGGAGGCCGATTGTGCCTCTTTGTCGCTCGTTCCGCGCTCTCGCTTGCACTTCAAGCCTTAAATGGAACGCCTCAGAGCGAGGTAACGCCGCATGCGTCATGTTTTTTCGTGCGTGCAGCCGGCTCCATCGAATTATAAGACGTTGTCACGTCAAAATTTGGGGTCGTCTGGTAGATGTGAAACATCAATTGAGTGAATATCAATCATAGCTTATAAAAGGACACAATGACTATAGCACAATAAAAATAAAACTGTGTCACTTGTAAATTGCGACGGTACTACATGTTACGACTGGCGTTATGTAATCATACAGCGTGGCGTGGCGACGCACGTCGTGGCGGCGGATTCTTGTTTGTTGATCAAAATTATAGTAGAAATTATTATTATTCTGATTGCCAAGTGCGAGTTTAATTCACATGCGCGATGGCGAGCGCGTTTAGCGTTGCGATTGGTCGAGATTTCAACGAGGGTCAATCGTAGCGGGAAACGCGTTCATCGTGACGATCGAGTAGAAGTGAAACAACCTCGCATTTGGGCCTCTGTACCCTTAATGTAAACGTCTAAAATTCAACGCATCGAGACATTTGTGTATCCGTATTTTTGGATACATACACTATTATAATCCGTTTTTTTCTTCCGTATCCGCTGATGTATATTTTCACTTACCAATCCCTCACATCATGACTAGAAATTCTTTCCTCCTATTAAATACATACTTTTACATACTTTAGATTTTATTAAAAAAAAACAACGTTTTTCTTAATCCATAGAGCAGTAATCATAATTCCTTATTTCTATGCCGAAATAAAAAAAAAACATCACTAAGGATAATTATAACTACAAATATAATTTAAAAAAATATGCCTATAAAGTTAAACGCTTTAGACGGAGACGTAAAACAATAAATAAGTAAAATAACTGCATTCCTGTTTATTGTTACGAGAAAACATAATGTTACCTAACAATTACTTACGCATAATATATACAAATAATTTTATTGTAATACGTAGATATTTTGAGTTAAAGATAAACCTATACCTGGTTCGTAAGTCCCAGGCGCTGTCGCAATCGCATGTGTAGCCATCTATCGCGTGATGGACCCGGCACCTACACGCTGATCCGTGTCTCTATAACACCGCCGGTGACCTCAGTCACTCGATGAGAGAGAGTGAAAGAACACCGGTTCTTTGTGAAGCCGTGGTCGTGAAATCCCATGGTATAATTGCAAGATACTGGCTTTAAATATGTACAGCTTCAGAGACCATCCAACGAGAGACTAGGTCTTAGGACCCGCTTGGGTAAGAGTATTGGTATTGGTTGTGGGCTTCGGTTGAGGCATTTAAACTCAAGAGTGGTCTTTTATGCGTCGAGGACTGGTTAGCTAGGTGAGCCAACCAAGCTCCTTCCAGAAGCGCAGAAGCCTCCTGGGGCGTTCACAGGCTTCTAGGAGCGATTTCGATCTTTTAAGATGCCTACTGACATGAGATAGACAAGCAACTTTAGTTTGTGTATCATCATCACGAACGAGAGGTAACTGTGCCCCATTACAGCAAAGAAGAATGAGAATTATCCGATCAGATAAGATGATCATGGCGGACCTCTTGGTAGATTTTTAAAAGCTGTCATTTATTGTATTCCTTAGTGTTTCTACAAAACATTGGTTTCTTAAAAACTTGTGATAGTATTATTTAAGCAGGCATAGACAATGCTTCTATTACGACCATAGACTGTTGTTTATTTTAAGTGCGACCTCTACGCGTTTCTAAATCAAAGATCATGACAAAAAGAGTTTTTTTTTTCACGATTAACCTTAAAAAATGAATCCTATCATGTTATTCTTCATACTGTTCGTGATAAAAGATTTTTCATCCAAAACTAGACAAGAAAACTTAAAGAATATCGTCAATAATTTTAAATACCAGTCATATAACAATAATTCTAGGATACAATAATTTCTAACTCTCGTAATGTCCTAAATGCCCATGAGGATGGTAGTACCGCCTGCCCTGGTACTCCTGAGGCTGCTGAAGATACTGAGGATACACCACTCCACCGTAGAGCTGGGACAGAACGTCGTACGGTGGGGGAGCGGGTGGGGATCGCGCTCTTGGTGGCGTCGCCATGCTGAAAAGTGCTTCAGGGTCGCAGACGAATTTGTAGACGTAGCGTTCGCCTGTGAACATTCATAAACGTATGCTTATGAGAAGACTATAAGCTAAGCCTTACTGCTAAACCGCTGGTCGTGGGTTTGATGCCTCGCCCAGGACAAATAATAATGTAACGAGCACGATTATTTGTTCTGTGTCTGGGTGCAATTTGCCTATAAGATGTATTTACTTGTTTACATGTTGTTTTTTAATAAAAATACTTTCACACACCTCACACACGGTCGTCTGATCCAAAACTAGACACAACTTCTATTATGGTAGCCAGACCGCTGTTTAACATCTATACTCTATACAAATAAATAAAATTGGAGTGTCTGTTTGTAATATTAAAAGAACCGCTTTTTACTAAATGCATATGTACTCGTATGTTTACATGGTACATATGCCAAAATAGCATTTTTTACAACTTTTGTCTGTCTGTCTGTCTGTTTGTTCCGAATAATCTCTGGAACGGCTGGACCTATTTCGACAGGACTTTCACTGGCAGATAGCTGATGACATAAGGAGTAACTTAGGCTACTTTTTTTACACTAGCTGCGCCCCGCGGCGTTGCCCGCGGTTATAACAACAAACGCGGTTAACACCGCGGGTCTCAGCTAGGCCTTATATATTTCTAAATAATATGCATATTATAGACAAGTTTTTCCCCGCTGCTCCGCCCGCGTTTATGTTGTTATCGCGGTAAATGTAACGTATGTTACTCGAGGGCAATTTTGTGAATATTGATTTTTTTTTGGATAAGGATTAGTATTGTGTTTATGAAAACACCTTCGCAAATTATTGTCTTTTTTGAATTCATTACCATATACACATGTACCTGATTACATTACACAAATACATGATTACCATAACAAGGGTTATAGTAAGCCAACCTCAAAATATAGACATAAATATGCTGTCTCGGACTTTTTTTTGAACTTTTAAAGGGGAACAATTCTGTCATATATGATTTTTGCAAAACTTTAACCGTTTACGCAGGGCACGCAACGGAAGCTCTCAAAAGGAATAATTTACCCCCGTTTGTGAAATATTTTTTTCTAGATACTTCGCTCCTATTGATTTTATATAAACTATGGCCGCCTTCCTAGTTAACTGGGCTTTCTAACACTGAAAGAATTTTTCAAATTGGGACAGTAGTTCCTGAGATTAGTAAAGATAACACACAGACACAGAACAAATGATTGTACTCATCACACAATCCCTGGGTGGGAATCGAACCCACAACCTCTGACTTAGCAGTCAAGATGACTAACCACTAGACTAACAGCGCCCATTAAATAATAAGGTAGTATAATAAACTGCATATCAAAGCCAAGAGGGGGTTAGCTGACCTCCCCCCCCTATCTAGTTCCGCCCCTGCCAGACATACGTACCTGCCACTTTCTGCATGATCCCCTTTTCATAGTAGTACCTCAGTGAGCGTGACAGCTTGTCATAATTCATGGCGGGTCGGTTCTTCTGAGCGCCCCACCGACGTGCTACCTGCAAGCACAATAATTACTGGGTAATTGATTGTATACAAATAAATACATTCATAATATAAATAGACATTGATAGACGTAATTTTTTTTTATAAATTGATGGAAACATAAGACCGTGTACTGAGGGATTAGGTTCAGGTACGGAGTGTCAACCCGTGGGTATCGTAAGAGCCGACTAATTGAGAAAACCACGCAGAACAACAGAGCACTACAAAGAGAAGGTAAACTTGAAACAAACCCTATATCAACCAACCTGCTAGTAGGCCAAAACCTCCTTTCTAAGGGCAGGCCTATGTTCAGAAGTGGACTATTAAAGGCTGTTGATGATGATGATGATTTTTCGTGGATCGCGACCTCTGAAGAGTTCTTTTGTTTACTGTGTAGTAAACTACATGTTAGTGTGTTTGTAGAGGTCTGTATCCATTCTAACCTCTTCAGGTTCATGGAGCTTGAACTCCAGTCCTCTGCCAGTCCAGGCAACGCATCGCGCGCCTTCTGCCAGCAGAGACACGAGGAACTGCCAGAGTTGTAACGCGCCGCGCCGACCACCACCTGAACACATACCTGATGTGTTTTATTCCTATTTATTAAATAATTCTCCGAGTCTTTTCCCAAACTAGGTTGGGATTGACTTTAAGATTTGAGAGTGCCATCAGACCTCCACACCCCAAGTACGAGGCGATATCGAAGTTCTGCAGAAAGACTGTAGTTGGACTTTTGAGCTCCAAATACCCGTAACGATTGCCACAGATGTTCTTTTGGCAACCGGGACAGACGGCTTAACGTGATCTCCGAGGCACGGAGGGGTCTCAACGTATTAAGAATGATCACCCATCCAAAGACTGATCTGGCTAAGGTTGCTTAACTTTGCAATGTTTTAGCCTACTCGGTTAAAACTTAGCCACAAGTACCTCCTATTTATTAAATAATGATGAAGAAAAATTAACACAAGATAATAAATTGAAAATTCTAGATTTTTCTTGGTCCTTCGAGCTTAAACTTTTTTTTAATTTTTGAAATACATATATTTCAAATTAGTAAGCTTTTTTAAAAAAAAAAGACAACCCGCATTAGGAATATATCCTGTGTCGCGGGGCACTTTACAAACATACATGAAACGGACACAAAGAACACCCAGACTCAGAACAACAATTTGTGGATCACACAAAGTGTCATTCCATGTGGGGATCGGACCCGTAACACTCAGCGTAGTAGTAAGCGGCGAGGTGACCGCTTAAGCCACTACGCCATTCGTGCAGTCGTAAATGACTGACGAGTGACCATTAAAAATTCAAAAGTGAGTTTAAAGCGGCAATACGCTCTTCTTTCGAAGGTTTGAAGGTATCCTATATATTTATGTCCTGTAAACCAGATGCCAAGAGTGAATTTTAAATTACCTGCATGTGTGGTAGTGACGTGTTGGTGGGGGGATGCTGCGTCATTACGTGCCGTATGCGTGGGCGCAGAGCACAGAGAACTGCTCACTGGAAGACATATTGGAATCAAATCAATAATACAACGAATGGGGTGGACTTCCCGGCTGTCGGCAGAACTAGTGATGACGCTGATGTCTCAGCAGTTGGTTCCTAATAATCCCTGATGGTCTTGGAGGTGGAGGTTCCAAACCAGAGAACAAAGAAGTTGGTTTGCTGTAGTTCAGCTATTGAAATACTTCTGTATTAATCTTGATATTTAAATTTTTTGTTTTTCACATGTCACACACGGCCGTCTGATCCCAAACTAGGCAGAGCCTGTACTGTGGTAACCAGACTGTTGATACACATACTTGTATATTACTAAATACAGACATATTATAAATAAATAACAACCAGACAAAACAAATGATCGTGTTTATCACACAATACATATCCTGGGTGGTCACTAGCCACTAGACCAACAGGCTAGTCCACAAACTCGAATAGAACTCTTCTGTTCCCTTCTTACCGAGTTTCTCATCCCAATGTTGGTGATGCTCCGCACTGCTGGATACCTCCTCTCTGTCTCGAGGGTCCTCTGGGACCTCCTCTGTACACTTATAAGAGGGATTGCATCTAAAAATCCGTAAAAGAAACATATGTTTATTCGATGAAATCACTCCAAAATTTTAAATTAATTAATAATTGAATTATAAATTCTTTAAAAAAGAAGTTGAACCGACTTCAAACAATATTAACAAAGACCACTAAAAACCTAGCAGCAATTGCGGTTGAATTGCTGTAATTTTTTAAAGAGTTCCGTTGTCTGTCTCCGAAATTCATCATCAGATCTATATGAAATTTAAATGGGACTATTTCGGAATAAACCCCTTTCGAACAAAAAATAATTTTGAAAACCCGTCTGTATATGACGGAGTTATGACAGAATATACATAAAAAAAATATAAACTTCCGAATTGATAACCTCTTCCTATTAATAGTCGGTTAAAAATGATTAAAGCAATGAAACAGATGATCTCGTTTTCCGAGGCAAACCAGCAGACGGGTCACCAAATGACAAGTGACTATCGCCGCCTAACGACCGACTAGTATCGCTCTTGGAGTCCACCCCCAGAATAAGGGGGAGGAGGGGTTTGCTACCTCATTCGCTCGGTGAAAAACCATTTTTTTTACTGATTTTTTTTAAAGAATCAGGTTTCTCCTCTTAAAGATTAAGCCGCTTGACTATGGCTGCGCTAGGACGGTAAGGGTGTCCCCCTCTATAGGGACACAAGCTTAGAAAATCCGTGTGGTGACGGATTATCTCCCCTATTCATACCGTGGGTGTCGTAAGAGCCGACTAAGGGAGCAAACTACGCAGAACAACAGCACTGCAAAGAGAAGGAAAACTTGAAACAAACCCTATACCAACCCGTCTGGCCAGCGTGGTATAGTAGGCCAAAACCTCCTGTCTAAGGAGACGCCTATGTCCTGCAGTGGACTAGTAAAGGCTGTTGATGAGGGATACAAGTTTGATCAGCATTTAATAACTCTTGGGATCTCGGGATACTCGCAGCCCTGTCGGGCTTAATTTGTACGATAAAATCGTTGCACATTATAACCCTAAAGAACACTTATATGACTTTGTCTGTGTTCTATATTTTAATTATAAATAAAAAACAGGCCATTTTTCTAAAAAAATGAATCCAATTTTGTATGGTGTACAGGAGTTACAGTGTTGGGCGTGTGGAAGGAATTACCATAGATATAATATAAATAGAGGTAGCAAACTGTATTTTCCTCTGTAAGTGGTAGCGTACGGCCCTTAGACAAATAAAGAATATTGTTTCGGCCTTGCATCTCTCTCTGCAATCAGTGACAAGAGCAGAGAGAGATGCAAGACCAAAACAACTTTCTTTCTCTCTCTACCAATCGTGTGCGATAGCGCTTTATTCGCTTCCTCTACCATTTGTAAGCTTTTTGGGAATTAGTCCCGTATAAAAATAATGTGTACCCGAGGCCTGTTAAAGAACGTACCTTTGCAGTTGTGTTGAGTAGTGGGTTCTGTAATCAGGTCTCGTCTCCTCCCCTTCACCTTTACATCTGATAATGAAAACACTGTATTCCTGTATTTAATATTTTAACCTTTTGTGGTATGTTTGTACCTCATGTTTTTAACCTGTGGTACAAGATTTATAAACTGTGACCGAATCAAATTAGATGTCATTCTTTGTTGGTTGTTGTTTGTAAACACACTAATAGATGGCGCTGTACTAAATATTTAGTATTGTTTTGTGAGTGTATTTAGAAAATATTGGCGAATCAATAAGTTTGTGGCGACTCCCACATACAAAGAAACAGAAACATACTAAAGCGCTATCTAACGAAGACACAGAATTGCTAATCCTGTATCGCGATATGAAGAATTCTCTCGCCGATTAGCATATATTCAACTGCCCAACAACAACCGTTAGGCCATGATCACCTCGCCTGGTCGGAGGAGCCTCCGAAGGAAGGACATGATACCCGTTCCTCCACAAGTTGAAATTAAGCTTTGCTTTTTTAATTATTAAATGATATCATTAAAATTTAATAAATGTCTAAAACTAGATGTTATGTTTGTATGTTATTCTTGGATCAGTACTATCATATATGGCTGACTACATTTCCAGTTTTCAAACTGAAACTATAATTATAACTCAAAGTTTCTACTATTGGCTTATTCTAAGTACATCTGAATTATTAGAATATTATTAAAATTTAAACTACGCTTTTAGTTGACAGAAGTCGCTACTTTTATTTTTGGGTTATTTCTTAAAGTTTATTAAGATTTAAAAGTGCCTGACTTGGACTAATAGATGTCGCTACTCATTGTTTCTCTGTTATTTTTAAATGAATTGTGATTTAAAGTGCTTGCTTTTGGCAGATAGATGTCGCTACTCACGGTGTTGGCGTCTCTAGAAGAGTGTGCGTATGGTGCCTGCTGTAGAGTTGTGCTGGGGGGTGCGAGTGAGTGTGCTCGTAGGGGCGCGCTGTTGAGCTAGGGGTGGCCGTCTCTCTGTAATATTAAGTTAGTTAATTAAGATTGTGATGATTGGGTTATTGGTTCTGTGGTATAATATGTCGTTTATATTACACAAAGTAAGTAGGTAGATTCGATTCTCGAATGTAGTAATTTTGTTTCAGCGTTGTGCTTTGAGGAAAGTGTGGACCAAACCAGACTCTTTATTCTTTCTTTTTAAGAAGACGTCTTCCAAACTAGGAAGACAACTTTCATAAAACGGACACAAAGAACACCCAGTCCCATAACAACATTTTGTGGTGCATACAAAGTGTTGTCTCATGTGGGCTCGAACCCATAGCACTCAGCGCAGTAGGAAGATTAGTAGTAGTCTCGATTCCTTTGTGTAGTAATTTTGGATGAGGATTGTATTTCGAACGAAGGGTGTATCAGACTCGACCTTTTATTCATCGCCATCATCAATGACTTATTGTCTCTTTCCCAATTTAATTTTACCTGGTATGCTGATAGTGAAGACCCCAGGGTATGGGGTACGGCTGGCTCTGCTGCGTCATCTCACTACTCGTACGGCTGACCTTGCGACATTAGCATCCTCCACTGCACCTGGGAATAAAATAAGGATTTTATGAGGATAGTACTAAACATTTGAAACACCAGGAGAGCCATGCTTCGTCACAAATAGGCCAGGCTCGACCGGAGTGGTACCACGGCCTTACAGAAAACCGTTGTTCAACAATTCTTTCGTTGCTCGTAAAGGTCTTAAAATTGCATATGTGGTGACGGATTACGAATACGGAGTGTCACCACCCCTATTCATCCCGTGGGTGTCGTAATATCCGACTAAGGGTGCAAACAACGCAGGACAACAGCACTACAAAGAGAAGGAAAACTTGAAACAAACCCTATACCAACCCGTCTGGCCAGCGTGGTATAGCAAGCCACAACCTCCTTTCAGAGAGGCCTGTTGGAAGGCCGTAAAGATTTACCGCGACACCGCAACGATTCGACGGGCCTGTGGTCTGGTGTTTAATGACCCTGACTGCTAACTGTCTAGTCTGTCCTGATCCTAGATTCAAATAATGTAATTAATCTATAATATGTATGTATTTAAAAATGTATTAGTATGTTTTTCAGCAGTCCAGTTACCATAGTACAGGCTCTGTCTAGTTTGGGATCAGACAGCCGTGTGTGAGATGTGGTAACTTATTATTAAAACAAATATCTTCGAAGAAAAACACCAAACAACGTCATTTAATCGAACTTGTATTCCAAGTTGTAGCTATTATATTAAGCAAGTAATTCTTTTATCTCTGACATCGCGAGCTGATGCAATAAAAAGAGAGCCAGCTTATTCTGAAATACAATTATTAACTACTACTGAACAAAAATCTATTTCCCGTGCTGCCATCTAGCAGGTTTATTGCTATTGAGGAGAATCTAATTCTCACTCTCAAGAATTTTCTTGAAAAACCAAAAGTGTGTTTTCCTTTTGAAATATAAGTTAACTAGCTTTTGCCCACGTCTCCGCCTATGTCCTTCCTCAAGAATGAAAGTATCTTCATATCAAATTTTATCTAAATCTGTTTAACAGTTTTTGATTTCTTATTCAAACTTTCACCCCCTTTTAAGCCCCGTAACGGATGAGGAAGGATTTCTGGATTAAAAACTATCCTATGTCCTTTCCCGGGACTCGAACGAGCACTATTCTAAATTTATCTAAGCGGGTAAACGGTTTAAGCGTGAAAAGATAACATATAGACAGACAGACACCCTTTCGCATTTAAATTATTAGTATATTTATTTATTCATTTTGCAGAACATGAGTAGGTATAAAAGTTCTTACAATAGTACAAGTTTCATCATATTCTGCTGTCACAGCAGCATGCAAAAAGTATACAATAACCATTAAATTAATATAAAGATTGGAATTGAGGAAAGTCACTAATAAATTATGTTTACATAGTTATAACTGTTATATAAATTAAACATTGTTCATTAACACCAATTCACTATCAATTAAATAATATCGTTCACAGAATAATATCCTTTTTCAACTAATATTTCTTTGACTTTATCTATACAAATAAATAAAATTGGAGTGTCTGTTTGTAATATTAAAATAACCGCTTTTTACTAAATGCATATGTATGTTTACACGGCACATATGCCAAAATAACATTTTCTACAATTTTTGTCTGTCTGTTTGTTCCGGGTATACTCTGGAACGGCGGGACCGATTTCGACGGGACTTTCACTGGCAGATAGCTGTTGACATAAGGAGTAACTTAGGCTACTTTTTTTAGACTAGCTTCGCCCCGCGACGTTGCCCGCGGTTATAACAACCAACAAGGGGAACACCGCGGGTCTCAGCTAGTTTTTAAATATACTCGTAAATACACTACCTGTGATTCCGAGCACAGATTTTGGTAAACGATTGTATAATCGAACAGCCATACAAAGTGCGCTCCTATTTAACAGGGCTGTTTTATTTCTGGGCATGCGTATTTCCATATCACGCCTCTTACTATTAAGATTTTTAAATACATAAGCATTTTTGCGCACAAACACGACAGTTTATATAATATGGTTTACAACTGTCTGTAGTTTTAATACTGAATATGGCCCGCATGCATTTCTTTTGCGCCTTAAATACAGTTTCCCTATCTGTAGAATTTCCCCAGAACACAACACCATACCTCAGAAGAGATAGATTATAGATTCCCAGTAGTTGGCACCACTCGTTTTTCATATTAATAACTAGCAAGAAGCGGTGCTTTAGGAGGGCTCGCGAAGTTACTTAATTAATTAATTACTTATAATTTATTTGTGCATAACCAAAAAAATCCGACGTAATACTAATCTGTACTAATATTATAAAGCTGAAGAGTTTGTTTGTTTGTTTGAACGCGCTAATATCAGGAACTACTGGTCCGATTAAAAAAAATCTTTCAGTGTTAGATAGCCCATTTATCGAGGAAGGCTATAGGCTATATATCATCACGCTAAGACCAATAGGAGCGGAGCACCAATGAAGAATGTTTCAAAAACGGAGAAAATTTATTACTATTGAGAGACGCAGACGAAGTTGCGCGGGTCAGCTAGTCATGCCATAAAAATATGTATAAAATAGTACAGGCTCTGCCTAGTTTGGGATAAAACGGCCGTGTGTGAGATGTGTGAGGTATACTCGTAATATTATTATTAATAAGTGGTTGAAAAGACTAGTAAAAGTTATCAGTTTCATGTCTATTTATGTTTAAAGCGTATATTTCCGAATAATCTGTGATTTTTTTTCCATATATAAGACAAATGTATTCAAAACTCGCGAATGATATTTTATTCAAAGATTGAACGCAAACAATCGCCAAATTGGTTTTAGAAGACACGTTAATAGGAAACGGAAGTTCGGCAGGGGACGAGTCGTCAACCATTCGAGTCGCGTCGCTCTGTCGCGCGCCAAACAGCATTACCTCTGATTGATTCGTATACTAATATCCGGGAGGGGTCGACTTCT
The DNA here is from genome assembly GCA_902825455.1 of Arctia plantaginis. NCBI lineage: Eukaryota > Metazoa > Arthropoda > Insecta > Lepidoptera > Erebidae > Arctia > Arctia plantaginis. Next base: position 118,323 of record CADEBD010000321.1, on the reverse strand, counting down.
TACCGCACTGAGTTTGATTTCTTTTTGATGTCGTCAATATCGGTTTTGCTTTACAAAGATGTTGAAAGTTAAAGATTTATTGAGTACCGATTTTATACTCTTTAATAGTGTCTCATACCCACATGACGTCGTCATCATCAACAGCCTTTTATAGTCCACTGCTGGACATAGGCCTCTCCTTAGAAAGGAGGTTTTGGCCTACTATACCAAGCTGGCCAGACGGGTTGGTATAGGATTTGTGTCAAGTTTTCCTTCTTTTTGCAGTGCTGGTGTCGTAGTGATTTAAGCGGTCACCTCGCCGCTTCCTACTGTAACTGTAAAGTATGTATGTTTGTAAAGTCCTCCGCGACACAGGATATACCCAATTTAATTAATATAGTTTGATAAGTCGCAAACGGGTCACTGAATCGAAGAATAGTCTTCGCACGTCGTCAATGTTTTTAAAAGGAACTCTAGAATTGTCTGTCCCATAGAATATGTTGGAAAAATAATCATCTCCGTGATTTTTTTTAAATTTCTTTTAAGAATTGATTTGATCACACATGATCATATTCAAATATATATACTTACTGGCGTCTTCCCTATGACGTCCTATCTAAACAATAAAAAATCTCTCCATCATCAACAGCCTATAACAGTCCACTGCTGGACATAGGCCTTTCCTTAGAAAGGAGGTTTTGGCCTACTATACCACGCTGGCCAGACGGATTGGTATAGGGTTTGTTTCAAGTTTTCCTTCTCTTTGCAGTGCTGTTGTCCTGCGTGGTTGTCTCTCTTAGTCGCCTCTTACGACACCCACGGGATGAATAGGGGTGGTGACACTCTGTATTCTTAATCCGTCACCACACGGATTGAAAAATCTCTCCATACCAAATTTCATGTAAATCCGTTCAGCGATTATTGATTCCCCATAGAAAGTTCCACCCCTCTTTACACCTTCTAAAAAAATTCTTTTTGGGATAAACTATCCTATGTCCTTTCCCGGGACTCAAACTATCTCTATACAAAATTTAATCTAAATCGGTTCAGCGGCTTAAATGTGAACTAGTAACACACAGACAGACAGATCGGCAGACAGACAGCCACACTTTCGCATTTATAATATTAGCAGCTTTTTTACAGCTTTCCAGTACCAACAGCTTCTGAGCTAGGCTTTCGGGCGGCCGGACAGACAGATGGTACCTTGTTACGACTACGGACCCCTAAAAACACAAGATAAAAGTAAAAACAAGTGTCCCAATAACTCCACGATCAATAACTAACCAACATTTCATCTTTTATTTTACTATTTACCAGCGGAGTTTCCTCTGGCAATGGCGGATAGTGACGTCACACGCCGCGGGAGGCCTCCGTCATGCTTCCGGCCCGAGATGAGATACCGCGAGTATCTGTCACTGAGTTATCGATTAATGTACGAACTGGAGATGGAAAGGTACAGATTTATCTTAGTTATGCAGGTCACATTACCTCTTGGAGAGATGTACAGCATCTCGTAAAACAAAATTAAAAGATATTTACAATTAATCGAATTTTAAATGTTATTCATTAAATCTTGATGACTATTAACAGCAAAATTAATAGTCCACTGCTGGACATAGACCTTCTTAGAAAGTAGGTTTCGGCCTACTATACCACGCTGGCCAGACGGGTTGGTATAGGGTTTGTATCAAGTTTTCCTTCTCTTTGCAGTGCTGTTGTCCTGCGTAGTTTGCTCTCTTAGTCGCCTCTTACGACACCCACGGGATGAATAGGGGTGATGACACTCTGTATTCTTAATCCGTCACCATCTGGTTACCATAGCACAGGCTCTGCCTGGTTTGGGATCAGACGACCGTGTGTGAGATCTGTGAGGTTATTACATTAAAAAAAAAACGAGACGCGGGCAGAGCCGCGGGCAAAGACTAGTAAAAATAATCACTCGAGCGATATAAAGTACCAACATAAAGTTGATTTTTTCTTTAACATATTTTTAAAATATTCGCTTTAAATTGACAAAAAGATTTAATAATATCTCGCCTTTAGGGGTGGTATTTTAAAATAGGGGTGTCTATCAATTATAGGCAGGGAGACGGTGGCACATCTAAACGCTTAAAACGAAATTGGATATAATAGAAAAACATGCTTATAATAGCTAACAAGGAATCGCATTACTTAGTGGTAAGTGGTTACCGCCGTCCATGGAAACATGTAAATTCAGGAGTTACAAGTGAGTTGCCTATTCTTGAATACTAAGAATACCGCTGGTAACAAAACCGATTCTAAAAATAATATACTTCTTCTCCTTGAGTTCCGGTGAGGTGGGGTTTTCTGAACGATAAAAAGACTAAACGTATATACAAAGTTACATTGCGATACAACATCTAAGCATTCAAATATTACACAAACAACTCGGCAATCGTTACGGGTATTTGGAGCCCAAAAAAACCGCCAACAGTCTTTCTACAGAACTTCGCAATCGCCTAGTACTTGGGATGTAGAGGTCTGCTGGTAGGCGCTTGACTTAGTGTTGAGAAAAATGAGCTTCGAGTCGGGAGCTCGAACCCCGAGTTGAAGCTACTGAATCCTTAAATCTCGAGCTCGCGAGTCTTAAAGGTCAGCCTTAAGCTTTCGAGTCTTAAAGGCTCAGACTCAGAATATTTTACAAATAGTTCAAAAAATCTCTTAAATTTTAGCACGTCCGTAACCTACGTCACTTTTTACAAACTATCATCTAATTAGGTTATTATTATGGTTTTACTATTGTGATAAAATATTAATAGTATGTTTTAGTATGTTTTTTATTATTATTATTTTTTCTATTTTTTATGTTTCACTTCATTTTCTCTTGTATTCGTTTTTCTTCTTAATCTTGTTTTCTCTTCGTTGTTTTTTCACCTTGAAGTCCTTAATAACGGACATACTAGCACACATCAAAACAATGTTGTGATATATTTAATAAGTGCCATTGTATCTACCTGTGAATTGCAAAAGAGTGGCCATGAGTTTGTTTGCCCTTTCTTCTCATAAGGCTCAACCCCTTGGAAACGGGCGGTTGTAGATCGGCACAGGCATATCATAGATTTTGTATGGGTTTGATTTTTGTTAAATTTATTTGCTGACTATTTGACAAAACAGAGATTGTTGCTTTTGTGTGTGTTGATCTATGACTTTAGAGTCTACATGGAAGACGATTTCAAACAATTTTGGAAATTTTATGAAATAAAGAAAGTTTAAGTTTGAGTTTGAGTTTGAGTTTGAAAAAATATTGCATGTTTGTAGGGTTTTTATTGCAAGTTTACATAATATACAATAAATATTGATTATACAGGAAACCTAACACATTGTTTCAGTGTTATTAATGTCTTTGAGACTACCCACATTTCCTATTAATATACCTACAAGAATTACTTATAACATAAGATTCCATTTGTATAAAAAAAATCACGGGTTGAATAAGGGTAGGTAGTAACTCTGCCGTCTCCTTCTGCGAGCAAGTTATGCTCGCGAAGGAGACGGCGGAGCGGGACCGGGAGAGGTTTAGGACTCTCCCAGCCCGCCAGGCCCGGGAACGGGCCAGGTACCGCAGGCGACTCAGGCGCCGGAGGTCGCAGAACGACCTCCGTCCAGGTGAGGCCATCTGTCACCCTAGCAGAAGCAGGCCGGGGTGGCGGCGAGCGCGTTGCAAAGCGCACTCGCTTCCAGGGAGCAGAGGGAACATAGTGTTCCCACACGGGGGGGTCGTCTACCTGTTGTTGTAGATGGCCCGAGGTATGTCGGGGCACCAGGGACTTCCTTTCTAGGATATACCTAGTTCCCCGGCTATTAGTACCCGAGACGTCGTGCGGTTTTAGTCGGTTTGGAGTCCGACATGCCACCGACAGGTGGTATCCGAGGGGATTTCCGCACGGAAAAAAGAAAAATAAATAAATAAGGTAGTGACACTCTGTAGTCTTAAGTAATTCGTCACTTTTTTTTTTATGTGGAAGTGAATTTGTTTGTTTGTCACGCATAAACCAAAACCAAAAGCTAGTCGATTCATATTTGAGTACAAGCCTCTCGGTATTATTGCCAACGCCTCTCGAAGTACAAATATTATGATTTTTTCCCGATCGCGTTTCTGATATTAAAATAACAATACGTGTTGACAAATTGTGCGGCTCGTGAATACTAAAGTGTGTCGGTATAGCAGGTTCGACTCTGTTCTTTGTTGTTGATTTTTTTTCAAACCTGAACTCATTGTAGACTTTTTTCCAGTAATAAGTTTGACTGCACGGATGGCGTAGTGGTTTAAGCGGTCGCCACGCCGCTTCCTACTGCGCCGAGTGTTGTGGGTTCAAACCCCACATGGGACGACACTTTGTGTGATCCACAAATTGTTGTTCTGAGTCTGGGTGTCCTTTGTGTCCGTTTCATGTATGTTTGTAAAGTCCCCCGCGACACAGGATTTATTCCTAATGCGGGCGTTGTCTTTTTAAAAGAAAAAATAAAAAAAAATAAAAATGATTACACGACACCTCAAATGCCGAAATCCAACAAGCCGTACCAAAACACATAAACTGCCTACAGCTTCCTTCTTGTAAATATAATAATAATAATAATAAATTTATTTAAAGTCCAGATTTACATAATTTGTTTAACAATGATAGCCACACTAGGATAAGCCTGTATCGAGGCTAACAATACAAAAACGATTATAAATTTGGACAGTAGCAATAATATTGGAATCTTTTATAAATATAACAATTAAAAAGAAATCGCAGTTAACTACAATCTAAATGTATTTAATTATTTTTTTTCACACATTTCTCACACGGCCGTCTGATCCCAAACTAGGCAGAGCCTGTACTATGGTAACCAGACTGCTGATAAACATACTTATATATTTGTAAATACATACATATTATAGATAAATTACACCCAGACATAGAACAAATGATCATGCTTATCACACAATATTTGTCCTGGGTGGGAATCGAACCCACGACCTCCGGCTTAGCAGTCAGGGGCACTAACCACTAGACCAACAGGCCAAGAATTGAATAAGTTTAAGTTGGAGCTGTGTGTGTGTGTGTGTGTGTGTGTGTGTGTGTGATAGTTTGTGAGTCTGTGTATGTTTCACACACAGACTTACTTATCAATTTTGTCAATAAATTTGGCCGGTATAAACAGCCCTTGTGGTAATCTAGATTATAATCTGTTTTTGTCCAAAAAGTCGTTTTGGTGTGTTTAAGTATCAAACATACTTACGTTTTTAAAAGTAACAAAAATAGGTGTCTAATTATTGTTAATTTTGATGGAGAATATAATTATACTGAGAGTTGGGATCCATAAGTACCCCTCTCACAATCCCGACATATGTGTGTGTATGAATGTGTGTATAGTGTGTATTTGCTTGTGTATAAAATAACGTGTGTTGTGTTGTGTAGTGTATATCTTAGTGATTAGTGTTATAACCTATATGCGCCTACCACTCACGATTTCTACACTACCTAAAGGTTGACTGGAAGACAATGCCTTGGGCATTAAGTCCGCCTATGTACAAATGCGCATATAGTTTGAAATAAATAAATTAGTTAAAAATATAGTTCCTTATACAAACCTGCACCTCTTTTAAAGTCTAGTTTTGAATTAGTAACAATGTTTTTATTACTTTTAATAAAGAGTATGTACTGTTAGAGTGCACGGACTGTGTGCTGTCCGTGTGGTGACGGATTAAGAATACAGAATGTCACACCCCCTATTCATCCCGTGGGTGTCGTAAAAGCCGACTAAGGGACCAAACTACGCAGGACAACAGCACTTCAAAGTGAAGGCAAACTTGACACAAACCCTATACCAACCCGTCTGGCCAGCGTGGTATAGTAGGCCAAACCCTCCTTACTAAGGAGAGGCCTATGTCCAGCAGTGGACTATACTACTATAGGCTGTTGATGTGTGATGTGCTGTGAGTTTGAAAACGCTACTACCTAAAATGATGAATTTCATACAAATTTCCAATCCCTATTTAGCGCTCTTAGGGGTGTAATTTTTAAATATCCTTTCTTAGTTACCTACCTACCACCTACATCACCTAAGGAATATTTCTCCAAAATTTCATGCTTCTAGACCAGAGATGTTACGGTCTTTTTTTTTTCCGTGCGGAAATCCCCTCGGATACCACCTGTCGGTGGCATGTCGGACTCGAACCGACTAAAACCGCACGCCGTCTCGGGTACTAATAGTCGGCGAACCAGGTATACCGTAGAAAGGAAATCCCTGGTGTGAGATGTTACGGTCTGGAATACTGTCACACCGAGTTGAATCGGTTTGACAAATCGTGCGAATCGGTTCCAAACCGAACCGTTGAAATTGCAGTAAAGCGCAGTTTGAACCGGTTTCAATCGTATGATAAGTTGAACAGCAAATGTAACATACGAAAGCAATATGCAACATGAATCGACAGGAATAATTAGACCGTCATTTTACGGTTTGCAACCGAGTTTACGTACAAGTGTAGAACTTGACATTACCCACACTGACCAACGCTGCGATGGATTATTTGATTGGTAATTTGTTGAGAGCTAAGGGCAATACAACAAACTACCTAGTCCAAGTAACACGATTACCATGCTTACTAATACAACCATTCTTATTTAGTCGATATCAGAAAAATATATCCGTTAGATTCGAACGGTATGTACATCGGTTTATGTATTAAATTATTGTTAAACGACGCGCGCTAACCGTAGCCGATTTTGTAAGAACATAATATTATAGTTTGTGCTTGTAGGTAAATTGATAAATATTTAAAAGTTGGTAGATAAACCAGTTTTGTTCGGTTGGTAAAGCAGCCGTGTACGACGCGAAGTGTAGCTCGTTCTTATGACACGGTTCAACCTGTGTAAACATCGGTTCGTGCTCAAAATTCAAGTCGTCACGCCACTATTCTAGACCCAGCGGTGTCAGCTGTGCCTTGATCGATCAGTCAGTGAATTAGTCTATCAGTTTCTTCTTTTATAGATATAGAAGATACATACACTAGAAGAACCATACCTTAGTTTCGACACAGTCGGGGGAAAAAAGGTATAACCGATTTCAATGCGCCTAAACCATAACCGTGTGGTGACGGATTAAGAATACAGATTGTCACCACCCCTATTCATCCCGTGGGTGTTGTAAGAGTCAACTAAGGGAAAAAACTACGCAGAACAACAGCACTGCAGAGAGAAGGAAAACTTGACACAAACCCTATACCAACCCGTCTGGCCAGCGTGGTATAGTAGTTAATATTATTTTAACGGGAATTAACGCGATCTCTTATTTAGGGTATTACATACCTCTGGTTTGCCTGACGTTTCGACTAGGTTGCACCGGCCGTGGTCACAGGCTGACTACCCTAAATAAGAGATCGCGTTAATTCCCGTTAAAATAATGTTAATTATCATGGAACGCGAAAGTTTAAAAGTTAGTATGGTATAGTAGGCCAAAACCTCCTTTCTAAGGAGAGGCTTATGTCCAGCAGTGGACTATTAAAGGCTGTTGATGATGATGATGATGAAACCATAACAAATTGTAAAAAAAAATACTTCTTCATTACTTAATTTTCTATCTTTAGGGGTGGCATTTATTCATTTGTCGGATCTGGTGGTCTAGTGGTTAGTGATCCTCACTGCTAAGCCGGCAGGGATGGGTGCGATTCTCACCCAGGACAAATATTGTGTGATGAGAATAATAATTTAATTTTGTTCCGTGTAATTTATCTACAATATGTATGTATTTAGAAACATTTAAATATGGTTCAAATCAGCAGCCTGGTACAGGCTCTGTAAAGTTTGAGATCAGACAGCCTTGTGTGAAATGCGTGAGGTTATTATTATTATAAAGATAACAAAGTTTTGAGGTAACAACAAAATACAAATACATCCGAATTGAGCTCCTCGCATTTTGACGTCTAAAATAAATAAAACAGACTTTTTCCGAACAATTTTTCGTTTATACCCATTTCGTCGAATAAACTCACACGCGCGTCTATTTATGAGGTTGTGGGGGGATGGGGGGCGCTTCTATTTCCGGTCCCGCCCCCCTCAGCTCCGCCCAAGCCTTTAAATATTAAGTTCCTCGTACCGTTCTGTATGCACTTCGGGTTGTATTAATGCTAGGTTTACCCAGCTTAGCTCGCGTGTTTCCATTTAACAATACTTTTAATGGTTTCGTATCTCAAAAGGAAAAAAAACGGAACCCTTATAGGATCACTTTGTTGTCCGTCTGTCTGTCTGTTAAGACCTTTTATCTCGGGAACGCGTGGAGGTAACGAGTTGAAATTAAAACCATGGTCTACGGTCCCTTGAAGCTCAACAAAATCAAACTCTTAAGTTAACGTAAAAAAAAATATAGTTTTAAAAAACTAAAAAACACGCTTTCTATAGAAAACCAAACTAAATAATAGAAAATTGTTGTTGGGTGCCTGTTGTCAATAGTAAAAAGACACACCTCAAAAGACAGAAGTACGGTTCCGCCTTTTGTGTCTTCCCCTCAATCCTAGAGTCAGAGGAGTAGGCCAGGCGTCCGGTAAACCCACTCTCTGTGAAGAGCTACAAAAGAATTATATAAAGTCGGTTGTCTGCGAGATCGTGGCATCAATCCGGTCGAGTTGATCAAAAAGGTGCAGAAGAATGGCTCCTTTACGTAAAAAAATGGCGTAAGGGATCTATGGACCCACGGTCGTAACGAAGTTCCTTTCGCTTTTTGGTAGACATTTGCTATATATATGAAACATGAAAATGATGTAAGCGTCGACGCGCCAATTGAAGTGTCGAAAAAAAGTCTTATCACACATTTGTGTAACGCGCGATAACGAACTTAGTTCAATTTAATTGCCTCAATGCTGAGGGTCGTGACCACCTCCTCGTCATCATCATCATCATCATCATCAACAGCCTTTAATAGTCCACTGCTGGACATAGGCCTCTCCTCAGAAAGGAGGTTTTGGCCTATACTATACCACGCTGGCCAGACGGGTTGGTATAGGGTTTGTGTCAAGTTTTCCTTCTCTCTGCAGTGCTGTTGTCCTGCCTAGTTTTTTTCCCTTAGTCGTTTCTTACGACACCCACGGGATGGTGACACTCTGTATTCTTAATCCGTCACCACGCGGTTTAACCTAACCTAACCTCCTCGTAGCAAGAGTTTACTGTGGATCACTCGACACGACCCGTCACTATCTGCCACCGAGTGTAGAGCATCGTGGACTGTGGTGTCAAGAGTAGTGCGGGTGTGGTCAGTCCGACGTGTCTTGCTTCTACCTCGTGGTCTTTTTCCATCCACTGTGCCATTGACCATTAATGTCTCCAAATGTCCGTGTAGTGACGGATTAAGAATACGGAATGTCACTACCCCAATTCATCCCGTGGGTGTCGTAAGAGGCGACTAAGGGCGCAGAACAACGCAGGACACCAGCACTGCAAAAAGAAGGAAAACTTGATACAAACCCTATACCAACCCGTCTGGCCAGCGTGGTATAGTAGGCCAAAACCTGCTTTCTAAGGAGAGGCCTATGTCCAGCAGTGGACTATTAAAGGCTGTTGATGATGATGTCTCCAAATTGCCGTCATCCTTTCTGGCAATGTGGAAGAAGTATTCCAGAACTCTATGCAGTCAACTTCTCCTTTTGCCACCAACGTCCTATGTGAGCAAGTTTTTGAACATTTAATCCTTGAACTCAGTTATTAAGTCGTTACTTACGGTCGCAATACAAACTTACAGAGACCTAAACAAACAGGTAAACACATTGGTAACTTATTATATAAGTAAAAAAAACCGGTCAGGTACGAGTCGAACGCGTGCACCGAGAGTTCCGTACCTACCCAGATTTTACGTAGCTTTTCGGGAAAATTTGTAAGTACCATAATTTATCTTATATATCTAATAAAAAAGTTGAAAATTAAGGTTAATTTTGGTACTTACAAGTTTTCGCGAAAATCGAAATTTGCCCATATCTTTTTATCGTGATTTTTATACACCTAATAGGGACGATAAACCTCAGTATCTGGTATAAATTTCAACTTGCTAGGTCTACCCGTTCCTGAGAAAATCGGTGGTGGCGGACAACCGGACAAGAAAGTGATCTTATAAGGGTTCCTTTTTTACCTTTTGTGGTACGGAACCCTAAAAATACCAGTTTAGTTATTTTTGTTGGCAACGTTAGCGTTATATTTGATTGAAGCCTTCACGGACAATAAATGTGTATTCAGACGTGAATTCGTTACGTCATTCGGTGACTTAGCTATTTCGTTTATGGAAGTTTGTTAAACAACACCCATTTGTTACAATATAGTCTGTTATGTCAATAATATTATGGACTAGGCGAACCGACAAACGTTGGGGAAAACGAGTTCTTGAGTTGAGACCACGTCTCGGCAAACGTAGTGTAGGACGCCCACAGGCCAGGTGGAGTGACGATTTGCCCAAGATGTCTGGCAGGAGCTGGATGCGAGAAGCCCAAAATCGATCGAAGTGGCGTGCAATGGGAGAGGCCTATGTCCAGCAGTGGACTGCGATCGGCTGATAATGAATAAAATGTATAATAATCAAATAAAGCATATATATTTCTAAATACATACAAATTATACCTAGATAAATTACACGCAAACACAGAAGGAATGTTCGTGCTCATTTTCTGTTCTAAATACCAGACAAATCCTTCAGTAGGACTATATCCTGTGTCGCGAATTACTTCACAAACACACAAGAAACAGACACAATGAACACCCAGACTCAGAACAACAATTTGTTGATCACACAGTGTTGTTCCATGTGCTGATCGAATCCACAACACTCAGTGCAGCAGAAAGCGGTGAGGTGACTGCTTAGACCGTGCAGTCCTTCAGATAATACTTTATAAAACTAAGCAACAATCTTTTGACCATCGGAGAGCCATGAATCTGCACAAATGGTCCAGGCTCGACTGGAGTGATACCACAGCATTATAGAAAACTGGTGTTAAGTAATTCTTTCATTGTCTATCAGCCCATAATTCTGGGAGGGGATTCAACGAGCAGCAACGCACTCGTGAATCTTCAGTTGCAGGCTTCCATAGGTGTCGGTAGTCACTTACCATCAGGACCTATCTGCTCGTGGGCCTATACGATAAAAGAATCTTCACCATCATTAACAACAGCGTTTACTGGTCCACTGTCGGACATAGGCCTCTCCTTAGAAAGGAGGTTCAGGCCTACTACACCACGCTGGCCAGACGGGTTGCTATAGGGTTTGTGACAAGTTTTCATTCTCTTTACAGTGCTGTTGTCCTGGAATCCTCCCTTAGTCGGCTCTTATGACTCACCCATAAATATATCCCGTTTCTAGAACAGTCTTTTAAAATGTCTGTTGTTTAGCCCCATGGAATATACCCTATAGATTTATAGTCCACATCTAAGTGTACAGCATCTATACGGGCAGATAATGTACTTAAATATTTAACTATTTGTGAGCTTTTATCCCTAAAACTCCCTGGGGAGAATCGTTTCTGTTTAACTAGTGAGGGTGCGTGGATTCGCTCGCTTTGAATAACAGAATTATTAACTTACAGTGGGAATTGCTAAGGTGTATATTTATATGTGAAAAGTTAAAATGATGGTAGTGACTCCTGAGGTATAGGCGGTGGTAGTCACTTTCCGTCAGGTGCTTCGTCTGTTCGTTTGCACTCTTTATTAGAATCAAAATAGCTGGAGATAGAGTACAGATTTCTGTGCTAATACTTAGGACAAACTGAAAGTTTCTGGATTCTGATAAACAAGACTAGACATAAGACTTCACATCACATCAACAGCCTTTAATAGTCCATTGCTGGACATAAGCCTCTCCTTAGAAAGGAGGTGTTGGCCTACTATACCACGCTGGCCAGACAGGTTGGTATAGGGTTTGTGTCAAGTTTTGCTTCTCTCTGCAATGTTTTCTCCTTTAGTCGGCAAAGACAAGACTTGCGATATATTTACTGTTTTTCAAAGTATATTCCCGCGCAATTAATGCAGTTTTGCATTCGCTAAAACCACGGTCCAAAGCAGTTGGACCAGTCTTCCTTTAAGACCTCTTCAATGGCTTCATGGAACGCATTCACCGAAAAAAAGAACTAAGTTACTCCTTATATAGACAATATTATCCAAATTTTAGCCGTTTAGAAGATTGACAGACAATAAAAAAATTAACTGGTTTATAGGCATAGGTATCCGTGTTAGCATGAAAAACGCCTATTATTTTGACATTGCAAACAGACACTTCAATTTTATTTATTCGTATAGATATGTATATTACACCCAGACATAGAACTAAATGGTGGTGCTCATCACACAGTTACTTGTCCTGGAAATCGAACCCACGACTAGCTCCGTAGCCAGTACCTAACCATTAAACCAACAAACCCGTCTAGCTAAATACAAGGAAGTTATACAAAACGTAACCCCTCGAACGCTGGTCCATTGTGTGAGACTAGCTCGTAACAAAGCGATGCGACGTGGGGTCGAATCGACCCCCGACTCATTAACTAATTGTATAACACCTGCTAGTGTCGTCTATTCAAGTTATTTTATGTTTTGTTCGTCCATATTATACTATCTTTTGACTGCGGTTTCATTCGCGTCAATGTCGTTTTGGTCCGAGATCAAAGGTAACCTATATTCTAGACCACAGCTGTACAAACCATTAATATAATATTGTACCACATACACACAACGCCATCTAGACCCAAACTACGCAGATCTTGTACTATGGCTACTAGACAACTGATATAAATACATACATATTATACATAGAAACACCCAAACTAAATCAAAAAACAAATTGGTCATGCACACAAATGTTTGACTTAACCTGGAATCAAACCCGCGACCTTTGGAATAGCAGATCGTTACACAAACCACTAATCCATTCGGTCGTCGAATTTGCACGCGGGCAGTATGCGGCTGAGCATCTACCTTTTAATAAGAAAGTATTCCCTTTAAATTTTTATTTGTTTTCTAGTAATAAGCTTTCTTTCTCTATTCGATTTTTTGTTCTGGGTGGGAATCGAACCTACGACCTCTGGCCTAACATTCAGGGTCACTAACTACTAGTAAGTAGATAAAAAAGTTATTTTAAATTTTCTATTCCTCAGCAAGACAAGTTTTTCTGTTTGAGAGATACCTGATCTTCTTCTCCATATACCTGATAACCTTTATGCAAAATGTCATGATGATCAAATAAATAGCTAGTATAGACAGTTGATGTTCTCTTTTAGGGGGCCCAATGAGCAAACGGGTCACCTGATGGTAAGCGAACACCACGACCCATAAACACCTGTAACTGAAGAGACACTTGTGTTGACAAGTTGAGCTTTGCTAAGGAGGGAAGTAGATTTACTGTATTTCCTACTCCACCAATTTTCTTCTGATTAATTTCGTTGCGGGTTCCAAGACAGTTTAATCTCTTTCTCTTCTTAACTTCTTCTTTCTTCAGTTTAATTTAAACATAACTCGATGTGTTCGTGGGTCACTGCTGTGGATCCTGGTGTACAGGAGTTACAGTGGTATGGGTGGGATTAATCTCAATAAAAAAAAGTTGAGCTGCTGCTTCGATAACTCACTCACTCGAAAATTGTTTAACATCATTTTTCTGTGAGGCTGTTGTGTCAATACAGTCGAACCAACCCACATTGGTGCTGAGGGATGGCTCTCTTATGGTAGCATCCAAACTAATAATGCGAAAATCCATTCTATATGTCCGTCTGTATATCTGTTACCTCTTCACGCTTAAACACGTGAAAAGCTGGGTGAAAGTTTGTGTTATATATAACTAGCTGACCCAGCAAACGTTGTTTTGCCATATTAATAAAATAAAAATAAAAAAATTGACAAAATAATAAAATTTAGGGGTGGGTCACCCTTGTCTTTTAGGGGTATGAAAAATAGCTGTTGGCCGATTCTCAGATCTACCCTAAAAATCGGTCCAGCCGTTTCGGAGGAGTATGGTAACTAACATTGTGACACGAGAATTTTTTAAATAAAATTGCTAACCACTCAACCGATTTGGATGTAATTTGGTATGAATATACTTTTATTAATAAAGAAAAATATAACTAATATTTACGCAGGCAGAGTATTTTATATAATGTCGAAAAGGACATTATTCAAAAAATAATCTACCTAAACTGCGCCACTGCAATATCGATAGTCCATATACCTGTCTAGAGAATACATCACGAGAAACCGCCCTTGTACCAGTAGCTATGACAGAGATAATTATGAATTAATGTTAGTCCCCCAAATACCTGTGCAACCCTTCGCTAAATACTCTAATCGCTCAAAATGCAACTCAACGGGCGTGTAATAGCAGATGTAAATAATTAAGAGGTATAAATGAACAATCCCTGGTGCAATTTTCTACCCCTCGACCATTGAACGGGTTAAGTAGATTTTTTATATTTTTTACCCTTCTGTAGGGTGTTTTAGGGGTGTTTTCTGTTAAGGTTTTGGTATAAAATCCATGCTAATATTATTTATTTGTTTAAATAAGACAACACCCGCATTAAGATTATATTCCTGTGTCGCGGGTGACTTTACAAACATACATGAAACGGACACAAAGAACACCCAGACTCAGAACAACAATTTGTAGATCACACAAAGTGTTGTTCCATGTGGGGACCGAACCCTCAGCGCAGTAGAAAACGGCGAGGTGACCGCTTAAACCACTACGCCATCCGTGCAGTCGATTATAAAGCTGAATAGTTTGTTTATTTGGTTGAACACGCTCACCTCAGGAACTACTGGTTCGAATTGAAAAATTATTTTAGTATTGGATAGCCTGTTTATCGATGAAGGCAATAGGCTATATAACTTTTGAGAGATGAAGAAGAAGGAACATACAAAATTCCTTGCCCTGACTGTCTGATTCATCAGCGCAGACCCTAAACCGTTGGGGCTACAAACATGACATTTCGGCAGTTGATGCTTTTTATGTTGTAAGCACAAACTAAGAAAGGATTTGTGAAAATTTCACTCTTAAGGGAGTAAAATAAAGTGAAATGAGGCAGGCGGCCCCGGCAGGCAGTTTAAGGGGTCGCCAAAATTGTAGTAGGTATGATTAAAAATAAAAAAACTTACTCTTGTACTCTTGACTTGTAAGAAAAAGACGCCAGGCAGGCCCACACTACAAGTAAACTTGTAAATTTGTGAGTTTATTTAAGTAACTTATTTCAAACGCTTGAGAGAGGGGCGCCACTATTAAGTTTCTGCCGTGGTTCGAAAATATCATAGATCCGGGGCTGAAGGCAGGTATTTTTTTTATTTATTTGGACAACCAACAAGAACGTAAACCTTAAAAGCAAGAGATACAATGGCAGTGGTATACAAGCATTAGTGCTGCCTTAATTACAGGTTGCCACGGAAAGCATAGTCATAAAAGAGAGTTGGGAGCGTAACGCTTCCTCTAACTTAAAAAGAAGACTTGAGCAGACATTTTCTTACAGAATAACTACTTAAAAATCATAAAACAAACAAAAGTCCTTATACATAAAATATATCACACATCATCATCACATCAACAGCCTTTAACACTGCTGGAAATATAGGGTTTGTGTCAAGTTTTCCTTCTCTCTGCAGTGCTGTTGTCCTGCGTAGTTTGCTCCCTTAGTCGGCTCTTACGACATCCACGGAATGAATTGGGGTGGTGACAATTTGATTTAATCCGTCACCAAACGGATATAATATATCTCAGTTTAACAATAATAGTTTCTTTTTAAAAGATGGTAAACTTAATTTACACATCTCAGGTATGGGAGTTCGTCGTTCTGAAGAAATAATCCGGCAACAGCTAGTGCAAGCGTGTGTTAAACAGTATTGATCCTAAGTAAAATTATTACGATAATATCTAAATATTTGCCAACGAAAGATTAACTGTAGCCTGTCAATATTGAACTGTTGATAATATCGCCCGGGGGTAAAAAGTGCCCCGTAACACAGTAGCCGCGGGGGCGACGGAGCCCCGCGAGAAGTGAGCGCAAACAGAGGGTTAATAGACCGAGCTTTTTATTAGCTGCGGGCCCTGAAATAAGCGGTGAATTGACATTTATAAATTAGAACAGATCTGGAAATCTATAATATTATAAAGTTATTTGTTTGGTTGAACGCGTTAATCTAAGAAACTACTGCTTGAAAAATTCATTTAATGTTGGATAGCCCATTTGTGTATAAGGCCTATAAGGTATATAACATCACTCTAGGACCAATAGGAACTGAGCAGTAATGAAAAATGATGACAATTGACTTGCTATTTTTTATTTTATAAATGACTAAGCTTGTTTATGTTGTTATTGTTGTTGTTGTTTACTATTATTATGTTTTTTTCTGCCCCATGACATCTTATTTAATTGTTTGTATTGACCTAATTATTATTCTTTCTCTGCGTGACATAAATATTTTGATTTTATTTAATGTTTTTGCATGCCACTATTCTGGTAAAAATTATTTGTATCTTCTACTAGTCAACATAACACCACTTGTCACAATAATTTTGCAAATAAATATGATTCTAATTCTGATTCTGACAGCGGGCAATATGTATCCTTTTAAAAGACTCAGAGTAAGTTGCGCGCGTCACGTCATTGAATATATTTATAGAAACTAAATGGCCAGTAATGGGAAGGCTTCGTCTCATATGTGGGTAGGACCATAAATAGCTCTATCTATGACCTGACACTTAATCACAATCAAATATCTAATAATAAAACAACTATTACATTTTACAGCCGTCCTTAGGCACAAATGGACGGGCTCGACCGGAGTGACACAACAGCCTCACAGAAACCTGCTATTGAACTATTACTTCGTGGCCTTTCAACGAGTAAGTGAGATTACTGGAGCCCCGGAGCCCCAGACCCCCGTCCGTTAAGGCCAAGGGAGTCAAATGGAACGCACTTGTGACTCTTGGATAGGTGTTCATAAGAAGCGGTATGTCCATAGGGGACATACCAGCAGACAGGTCACATACCGCTTCTTCTAGGTACTTCGTTCCGACCGGAGGGCCCCTCCCGCCGTTTTTATATAGCATAGGCTATAGAAATGTTGGCAAAAAGTGTTGTTACACATTTGTCGGTATCGCTCGTGTGTAACGGGAATTTCGTTCCAAAAACGGCGTGAGGGGTCTATGGACCCCCGTTTTGAACGAAATTCTATACTAACTAACTAACGAAATTCGAAACTATTGTTACACATATTTGGGTCTCCGAACACGCTCAGAGCGTGTAACTAAGAATCTACGACAACAACCCCGCTTATTTCGTGGGCCCAACCGTGGGGCTAATGTTTTGAATTATTTGTTGAAAGCGAGTATCTGTTGTACGGAACACTAAATGGATTGTTGCACATTTGACTGAGTAGTTAATTATTAACTCCGGGCTAAATGACTGTGTATACTCAGGGGACGATGTATTGGAAGAGCACGGCAGATTTTAGCTCGAATTGGAGTCGCCTATAGATTTTTTTTGAGATTTCTACTCTGATTTCTTTTTGATTTTTGAAGTGAAAACTTCTATAGACGCGTTGGGCATTTTTGAACAACAAACAAAATAATGTAATTTATGGTTTAAAAAAAAACTCAGTTTTTGCAATGGGAAAAATAATTGAACTCCCGATACTGTTACCTTTACCGACACCTCTGTTAAAGTGAGAACTTCTTTAGGCGCGTATGGCATTTTTTGAGATGGGAAATTGAACTCGCGACACTGTTACTGTTACCGACACCTCTGTATATTAATTTTCACGTCTGTCACTGGTTTTTTTTAATGGTATAATCACGACGAGTCACCTGATAAGGTAAGTGACTACCGCCGTCCATTGCAACTCAAAAGACACACGTGTGTTGAAAACCTTCAAGTAACCCTCCCAACCCTTAATTTTACTTATTTTACTTAATCGTCTTGTAAAGCACAGATTTTCTCAATTTTTGTCGTGACCCCCCAAATCCTACTCCTTTTGTAAAGCACCGATTTCCTGTGATGCCGTGGCATCTTATGGAGACAACCAATACCTGAAGAAGCATGTCTATCCTACCCTTTTTTAATAATCTTTTTTTTTTGTTGACTGGGTGGAAAATCCCTCGTGGTCTCCGGCTCCTTGGGGATAGGAGCGAGGAGTATGTGGTGTTTCCACTAAAAACATCCCCGACGTCCAGCCTTGGGTGCCAAATTATTAATAATAATATTCTACCACATACACACAACGCCAACTAGTCCCAAACTAAGCAGAGCTTGTACTATGGGTACTAGACAACTGATATAAATACATATATACTTTTTTTTCTATAAATACATACATATTATACATGGAAACGCCCAGACCAAATCAAACATTAAATGTTTGAGTTGAGTAGGAATCGAACCCGCGACCTTTGGAATAGCAGTCCGTTATGCAAACCAAACCATTCGGTCATCCTTAAACCTGATATACTCATATTTATCCCTACAAAACACGAAACCCTTCACAAACCACTATTAATGAAAGGACGGGTTTATCAACAAAGTGTCAATAACCCCACATGAGATATTCATTAGTTAAAGTGTGTCGGTCACTATCTAATTATAACCCCTCCGGCGGTGGAAGGGTTGCGCTACAGGTGGTCAAAGGGTTAACTTAATAATTCCATAGATTTGTGGGAAAATTGATTATCTATACGTATATAATTACTTGCCCTGACTGATTTCTTGATAGTTCTAACTCTGTTTAGTTCTTTTTGTTATGTTAGAGGGGACAGACGAGCAGACGGGTCACCTGATGGAAAGTGACTATCGTCGCCCATGAACGTCTGCAACTCAGGAGTCACAAACGCGTTGCCGGCCTTTTAGGAAGGAGTACGCTCTTTTCTTGAAGGTTTGAAAGTCGTATCGGTCCGGAAATAAAGCAGACGATAACACGTTCCACAGATTAGGTATGTACTTAATAAAATATGTAATAGTACGTTAAAAGATAATTATGTTAAGTACATATAAGTATAATAATCTATATCTATACAAATAAATAAAATTGGAGTGTCTGTTTGTAATATTAAAATAACCGCTTTTTACTAAATGCATATGTATGTTTACACGGTACATATGCCAAAATAACATTTTTTTCAATTTTTGTCTGTCTGTCTGTTTGTTCCGGGTAATCTCTGGAACGGCTGGACCGATTTCGACGGGACTTTCACTGGCAGATAGCTGATGACATAAGGAGTAACATAGGCTACTTTACTTTACTTTACGCGATTATAACAACAAACGCGGGTATCACCGCGGGTCTCAGCTAGTTATAAATAAAATAAATTACATTATAAATTTGACGACCGGATGGCGTAGGGGTTTGTGTACTATACCACAGATCGCAGGTTTGATTCCCGCTCAATTCAAACATTTGTGTGCACATTTAATGTTTGTTTTGGTCTGTGTGTTTCTATGTATAAGTAAGTATTTACAAAAAAAAGTATATATGTATTTATATCAGTTGTCTAGTACCCATAGCACAAGCTCTGCGTAGTTTGGGACTAGATGGCGTTGTCTGAATGTGGTAGAATATTATTATAAATACTTTAGAAGTCCACTGCTGGACATAGGCCACTCCTTAGACAGGAGGAGGAGGTATAAATATAGACTCAACGAGCTTTTGCCCGCCCGCCCGCGTAAATGTCGGAAAGAAGTAGCAATAGTATCAAAGTATCTCCATAGTAAATTTCATCTAAATCGGATCAGCGGTTCATGATTCCCATACAAACTTCTACCCCCCTTTTCATCCCTTTAAAGTATGATTGCTGGGATAAAAACTACCCTATGTCCTTTCCCGGGACTCGGACTATATCTATACCAAATTTCATTTAAATCGGTTCAGCGTTTTAAGCGTGAAGAGGTAACAAACAGACAGACAGATAAACTTTCGCATTTATATTTATATTAGTATGGAATTATTTTTATTTATTTAATACTTTATGCAAATAACCGTGTGAGCATGAAAAACACTTAATATGTTGACATTACAAACAGACACTTCAATTTCATTTATTTGTTTAGATGTGAAGGTGAGTTTGTTTGTATGTTACCAACCACTAAACCGATTTTAAAAGTTCTTTCTCCAATGGAACATTAATTATCTTCGAGTAACATAGGTTACTTTTAACCTCAAGAACCCTCATACACGCGCTCGGCAAAAACACTCCGCGGGTAAAATGCGTCATTGTTTGTTACGCTTTCACGGCTAAACCACTAAATCTATTTTAAAAATTCTTTTATCAATGGAAAGCTACGTTTTTACCGCGATTACCGACACACACGCGGGCGGAGCCGCGGTCAACACCTAGTAAAATATTATTATTTTGTTCGTTTTATTTTACCTTGCTTTTGTTAGGATTTCCATTGTTTTTATAATAAACAATAACTATATGACATGTTTATAACAAAGATGGCTGCCATTTTTTTTTGTATTTGACACAAAGATTATCTTTGGTTGTTATTTTTTTTTCCGTCCGTTCATAAGAACGCTGATTAGCCTAGAGGCTGTTAGTACTAGGAAGCTGTAACTTTGCCCATAAATGCCCACGAAGTGATAAAATTAAAATATATCAATTTAATAGAAGTAAATTGAAAAAAAAAATGATAAAATAAATAATGACAATTTAAACACTGAATTAAGTGTCGAAAAAAGTCTTGTTACTCATTTTTCGGTTAGCTCCTATTCTATCCTCCTATCCTATCTATATATATTAAATTACTTGCTCTGACTGACTGTTTCTCAGACCCAGAGCCTAAACCGCTGGGGTCACAAACTTGACATTTTGAAACTTGGAACTCTGCCACGGTGACACTCATACATATGTAACATCTTCCCTTTCGCTTTCCTGCAGTCTGTGGGAGTGACTTAGTGAAAAGATACGGAAATAATAAAAAAAAAGCCGTGTGGTGTTGTGGGACACCCGATAGGAACGAAGTTGTGACGATCGAGTAAAACTGATTTGACACGATTTTAATTACAACGCCATCTATGAAAGCGGCTATTACCTACATATTAAAAACAATTAAAACAATTTATACATTGGTAAAATCTCCTTGCTAAGTGATTTCCTATCTATTCGATAGATGGCGCTGAATGTCTGACAAGATGACACGAAAATAAAGAGCAAAAAGCCAACATCACGTGGTATTCCCAGGCGGTCACCCATCCAAGTACTAACCACGCCCGATGTTGCTTAACTTCGGTGATCGGACGAGAACCGGTGTATTCAACATGGTATGGACGTTGGCGAACGTTAAAGCAAATTTAATGTATGGTATCCACAGTTAGACGTCAATTTATATTAATTAGAAAAAAAGTGTCGTTCCAAATTTTCGTACGAATTTTTTCCGTCTAGCCCCCTTTCACAACGCGCGATAGGGAACTTCGTTCCAAAAAAAAATGGGACATCTAACACACAACGTCATCTAGTTTCAAACTAAGCAGAGCTTGTACTATGAAAGCTATATTGACTAATAGAATATGTTTATACTTTTTTTTGTAAATACATACATATTATACATATAAAGCACCCAAACTTCGAAACAAATATTTACAGATAATGCAATCATTTGGTCGAACCTGAGACCTCAGCACAGTCGCATACGTTACCACTGCACCACCATAAATATGTAACTGGACGTCGGACTTTGGATGTCATATATTATGAGACTGACTGGTGCTTTAAGTGGTCTCCACGCCGCTTCCTACCACGCTGAGTGTTGTGGGTCCGATCCCCACATGGGACGACACTTCGTGTGATCCACAAATTGTTGTTCTTCAAACGGACACAAGGAACACCCAGTTCCTTGTGTCCGTTTCACGTATGTTTGTAAAGACACAGGATAGATTCCTAGAGCGGGAGTTGTCTTTTAAAAAGGAGAAAAAAAGACGCTCGTTTAATTTATCGTCGAAATATTTTAGTACACAGACACAAAAGGATTTAAGATTTGTTCTCGTTATAATTCTCACAAACGACCTCGGATTCTAAACCACGCAGACCCTGTGCTATGGTAACCAGATCGCCGCTCCGGATGTCTTAATAACAGTAGTTCTCGGATCCCTCCTATTACAGGCGCAGAGTGGCACACGGACGACGGCCAGGGGTTGGTTTCGAGTTTCATAACTGTAATAAAATCTATTACCTAATGTAAAAGTATCGGTCAAAGGCCGCCAATAAGCAACGGTTCAGGATGTCCGGCTCATAGCTAATAATCATGTATAATGTACCTACGTACAATAATTCAAGTGGTAAAACTGTTAATTCACGTTCATATGAATAATTACAAATTACTATCTGTACACGGCAACGCGTTACTTTGTCACGTTGTTGCATTGATGAGGAATAAAGAACAAAACTGACGCGGAAAATAAGTAAAAGCCTTCTCTGAAGCTTGTTGTATATTAGAACTTGAGTTTTTGAAACATACACAAACCAACTTAGCATTTTATGTACATAGATTGTGTAAGTTAGAATGAGGTATGTATGAGAGAACCGCATAGAGAGCTGGGACAGCTGAAACAGCAGAGAGTGGGCAGAAATAGACCGGCTCGACCTTCAAACCTTCAAGAAAAGAGCGTACTCCTAAAAGGCCGGCAACGCGTTTGTGACTATTGAGTGTCAGACGTTCATTGGCGGCGATGGTCACTTTCCATCAGATGACCCTGCCCCCTCTAACTTAAAAAAGGACCTATACGACGGCCTCACAGTTTTTTTTTAAAACAATATATCCTGTGTCGCGGGGGACTTGACAAACATACATGAAACGGACACAAAGAACACCCAGACTCAGAGCAACAATGTGTGGATCACACAACGTGTTATCCCATGCGGGGATCGAACCACAACACTTAGCGCAGTAGGAAGCGGCGTGGCTACCACTTAAACCACTACGCCACTACTCTGAGACCTCTTGAGCCGCTACTGTTGATGGCAAGGCTCAAATGTTTAATGATCTTGTTCATAAGTTATACGATAAGCGTGCACCGGGGAAGAAGGTCAGGATGAAACACGCGCCAGCACCTTGGTTAACCGAGGGTATACGTATGGCGATGCGCCGCAGAGACCGGACCTTTCGTAAATTTAGGAAAGATCGTTGTGAGACCAATTGGACCATCTACAAAACTGCAAGAAACAAATGCAATCAAATGATACGCAACGCCAAACGCCACCACATTCTCCTGAACATTTCTTCCTCCACGCCGGCCGGTATCTGTAAGTTCCTTAGGACTTTCGGTGTAGGTAAGGTTCAGCATCCAATTTCATCTGTGACTGTTGGCTTGGACGACATGAGGCAAAGGTCAAACTCTCGGTTATGTTACCGGGCTTGCGCGGCGGGATATCGAAGCCTTCTCGTTTTCTCCAGTTGCCTCGGAAGAGATCAAAAAAACAATCCTAAAAATAACATCTAAAGCTGTGGGCTGTGACGATTTAAGACGCTTTATGATAGTCACCGTATTGGACCTACTTCTTCCTGCAATCTTCCATATAATCAACTTCTCCCTTGACTCCAGACACTTTCCAGCCGCATAGCGCAGCGCATACGTTCGCCCTCTTCCAAAGATTCCATTTCCGACCCATTTCAATTCTCCCTTTCCTATCCAAAGTACTAGAGGCGTGTGTTCATAAACAACTCTCCAAATTTATCCACCAAAACAATATCCTCAGCTCACTTCAATCAGGATTCAGACCTGGACATAGCACAGTTACAGCTATGCTTAAAATGACCAGTGATATTAGGAATGGTGTGGAAGACGCAAAAGTTACTATTCTAATCCTGATTGACTTCTCCAACGCCTTTAACACAGTCAACCACGATATCCTCATATCTATCCTCACCCATTACATGGTCTCCACAGAAACACTGGAATGGTTTTCATCTTATCTTCGTGGACGTCGGCAGTCGGTCCGCATTGATGAAGCATCATCAAGTTGGTGTGATCTTGCTGCTGGCGTTCCGCAAGATGGTATTTTATCTCCTCTTCTATTCTCGATGTTTATCAATCTTATTACTCTCGATCTTCGGTGTGCGTATCATTTGTATGCGGATGACCGCACAGACCAGCCTCGATAACATAGTGGCAGCAATTCAAAACATTAACAGTGATTTAGTAGCAATCAAAAACTGGTCTGAGCGTTTCGGCGTAAGTGTGAATCCCTCCAAGTTTCAGTCCATAATTATAGGTAGCCCCAGAATGATGAGCAGATTAGACACATCAAAACTGCCGGCGATCGTTTTCAACGGGTCCGACATACCGATCAGGCCATTTGTCAAAGATCTTGGCTTATGGATTGACTCCAGCCTCACTTGGCAACAGCAGGTTGCAAACGTAAGTCAAAAAGTCACTCGAACCTTGCGATCACTTTATCGGCAAAAGGACTTCCTTCCACATACTACTAAGTTAATGCTTGTACAGGCTTTGATCTTTCCAATCATCGATTATGGTGATGTATGCTATCTCGACCTGAATGCAGATCTACTCAACAAACTTGATCGACTTCTCAATAATTGCATTCGATTCATCTTCAACCTCCGCAAGTATGACCATGTGTCTGCCTATCGATCCCAGCTGTCATGGTTACCTATACGTCAGCGCCGTAGCTTTATTCTCTTCTTAATAATCCTACAGCTCCCACTTATCTCACTTCACAGCTTTAACCGCTATGCTCCAACCATGACAGAGATCTTCGGTCCACTAATAATCTTTTACTCTTGTATCCAATCCACACTTCTTCTCTTGTTCATTCTTCATTTGCTGTCCAGTCTATCCTACTATGGAATGCGCTCCCGCTTGAGATCAGGATGTCAGGAAGTCGTGACACGTTCAAAACTAAAGTCCGAGAATTCTACAGGAAACAGCTAGCAGAAATATTCTCATGATATCGTCACCCAAACTTTATTGTATTCATTTTATTCCGTATGTATAATATATTAATAGTTATCTATGTATTCGTCTATCTATATCAAATAGTATTATCAAATGAATGTTATATTTTTATAGCTTCTCTTCTTATTACATAATACGTGTGCACCTGCCATGTCCCTTACTGAACCATCTTAAGGGTGACTGGTAAACTGTAATGCAGGAAGTGTAAAAATAAAATAAAATAAAATAAATTGTTTTTTTTTATTACACAGCTACGAACTATAATAAATATTACTGCCGTTCTACGCAGTTACATTTTATGATCACTGCTCGTCACCTAAAAGTCGTATCGTGTTGTTAAATATCTTATAATGTTCATTAACAATTGGGCTATTAAATCCATGCTTCCATATTTCTTTACATAGTATAAAATTAGGTCGCCTTTTTGTGTCGTACGCTTAGATCTTTTAAAGTAAGCAACGGATTTTAACGCGGTTTTCACCAATAGAGAGAGTGCTTCAAGAGAAAGGTATATATGTATAATACATGCATATTATAGAAGAGGAAATCCGAGAATTTCAAAGATTTATCGTAAAAACATGTTTTTGTGCGCTTATAATGCAAACGCTGGCTAAACCTTACGAGATAGACAAAAATAATGTACTACGAAATTGTATATCTGAAAAAGATCTACAAAAAATTTAAAGGTTGTTTAAGAAGCCATTTAAAAAAATACATTATTATTCCTTATCCAATTAAATACGTTGGGTAGGTTGTTAATTTAATGTAAATTAAAATGGCTCTTTCCAGCATATCATTAAAATGAATATTTTAGAAGTTAAGTCGGTGTCTAAGAATCCTCCTAGCTAGATGAAATTACAAATCAGCCCCAAGCCTCTACACAACGTCCCTTATTTTTTTCTAGGTCTCTTACCCCCTTTAGGCCTGCAGCGCCCACAAGGGGGCGTTATCGCCCACTTTGGGAAAGGCTGTCATAGATCAACACACACAATAGCATTGACTGCACCGATGGCGTAGTGGCTTAAGCGGTCGCCACGCCGCTCACTACAATGCTGAGTATTGTACAGCGCGCGACACAGGATATATTGTCTTAAAAAAAAAACGGTTTTCTGAGAAGCCGTGGTATAGGGTCCACCTAATGGAAAGTGAGCCTCGAACTAAACTAGTGCAAAAATATTTTTCGAAATGCTACTATAGTTTTCGAGATAAACATCTAAATAAAAACAAATTTGCTCAGCATCGTCAGATCATTAGTAGTTTTACTCGAGTTTATGGACACTGCTGGCGCTGGCCCCCGGGGGCACAGCAGTGTCAATAAAGGTCAGTGTCATAAAGGAATAATTCCAAAAAATAAAAAAAGTTGAAAGATACATTTTGGTACTTACAAATCTTCGTAAAATCACGGTAGGTACGGAACCCTCGGCGCACGAGTTCGACTCGTACCTGACCGGTTTTTTTTTAATATTAATGAATTGTAGTCAGAATGACATCACCAAGCATCCTCTAATTGTATCTGTAGATCTCCCTATAAAAAAATTAATATAATACATGCATCTGTCATTTACAACGTAAACATAGAAACTGTTAAGTAGGTATTTCATTGTATACATGTGCTGATAAAATCTTGTAATTATTTTCTCACAGCGCACTCTTGATTATGTGTTAAATTATTCGGAGATAATTATACCTAAACTCACGCGCTTTGTATCCAAATGGTTAAACAGAGGTGTAATAAGCTTTGGTCCTCAGTCATTTAGGTAATAAGGAGCCGAAACCTTTACAGCCTAAGATCAAATAATATAAAGTTAAGAAAGGACTCTGAGAACAAAGAAGTGAGGCCAATTAAAACTCCACATTGGCGCGTACATACACAATTACACGTTGTACATAAATTCAACGACTTGTCAGTAAAAACTTCATAAAAAATGTCAACAAATGCCGAATTGTGTTGTGAAAGGGTGTACAAATTAAACTACAAGAGATAGATAGTTGGATGGACTTTCATTTCACACGTAAGTAAGCGTGGAAACCAATATTTTCATTACAAAAACATTGTGATGGCAGCACTGGCCCACGCACACCTGTTTATAAAACACGCAAAGTTCCAGCTTAAATTTTTTAATATGATCTCAGCTTAGGGCGCTCTGAGAATAGGGTATCACACCCGTTTTATTAAAAGTGTCTATTAGATTCCATAGTGTTAAAACGCAATTATTTATTTCCCGATTGTTTTTCTGCCTATTACCTACCTATTACCTACTTTTTGTCAACTAATACTGTGCCATTTTCTAGATGCAGATGCGGTGATGTGAAGTGATCACGACAAGATGGCGGTAGGGGAGGCGCGTGTGCCGATCCTGCACGGTGAGAGGCCGGTTCACAGCAGCAGTCCAACTAAGCAGACGGAGAAGCATCACGGTGAGTTTTCCTTTTTTTCTTTGTTTGTTTGGTTGATGGTATTGTTATTTTTTCACTGTGCTTGCTGTGGTCTTCTGTGAGTGAAGGAGTACAGTACCCATTCTGTTAATTACTGTTTTTTAATAACTTTTAAAATAGGTTTCGTGGTTTAGGCTTGAAAGCGTTACAAACAAATAAACTCACTTTTACATCTATACAAATAAATAAAATTGAAGTGTCTGTTTGTAATGTCAAAACAATAGATATTTTTTTGCTCACACGGTTATTTGCGCGATACCTATGCCTAAAAACCAGTTTAAATATTTTTTGCCTGTCTGTTCAAATATTCAAAACGGCTGGACCTATTTTGATAATATTTTACTATCAGGTAGCTGTCTTTATAAGGAGTAACTTAGGCTTTTTTGTCCCTCAGAAAAAGCCCATATAAAATTTTACCCGGTCCGGCTATCGAATCCCAGGCCTAATGGACTGCTGTCGCGTACCGTACTAAACTATTAAGGCAGTGCTATTCTAATCCATGCAAATGAGTTACCAGCTAATTTATAATATAAGTCTGGATTATTAAAATGTGTGTTGTTCGAAACCCTTAGATTCGAGCCAGCTTGAGGTGCCTCGCCTCAGCAGAAGCATGACGGTGGTGACGTCGCTGGTCGCCGGCGCGTCTGCTGGTGCGTTGGCGAAGACTGCGATAGCACCTCTCGACAGAACCAAGATCAACTTCCAAACATCGTAAGTGATTCGAATGGACTATTACACATATAAGTAGGACTGACTACAAGCCACAACTAACTGTAAATTACGCGCTCTAGCTATCTAGAATTATTAAAATGTTAAGTTGGTTTGTAAACGCTTCAAAAATTTAAAAAGTTCTGCTCAAATTTTGACACAAATTTTATTTTTAATTGTTTTTAGGGGTCCGTACCTCAAAAGGTAAAAAAGGAACCCTTATAAGATCACTTTCTTGTCCGTCTGTCCGTGTGTCACCACCTATTTTCTCAGGAACGGATAGACCTAGCAAGTTGAAATTTATACCAGATACTGTCCTGAGTCAGTAATAAGGTCCTGAGTCAATAGGATGAAAAGATATGGGCAAATTTCGATCTTCGCGAAAACTTGTAAGTACCAAAATTTACCTTAATTATCAACTTTTTTTATTTTTCAGAATTTTCTCTTTACTTGTGCTGTAAGACCTTGCTTTTAACCAAAATTGTCAATTCTAGGTCAACCAGAAGTACCCTATATGTTTTGGGTCGAAAACCTAAATGGTAGTTCCCGTTGACCTAGAATCACGAAATTTGGCAAAAAGAAACGTCTTAAAGGACAAATAAAGGAATAATTCCAAAAAAAAGGTAGAAATTTAGATAAATTTTGGTACTTCTAAATTTTCACGAAAATCGATGTAAAATCTGGGTAGGTACGGAACCCTCGGCGCAAGAGTTCGACTCGTACCTGACCGGTTTTTTTTTCATGTCAGTTTCGTTCCTCATTTGTCAATAATGCAGCCACAATATGATATGCTAATAAAACACAACAGGGGTTAAAATCCGATGCAGGTTTATTGTCACATAGGATTCTTTTGGTAAGACTTGGGGCTTTTAAGTTTAATAGCATACGTTCAACACGTTATCATGTTCGATTCGATAGGTCATGGATTCGATTCCCACCCGAGACATTATACTGTTAATACACGAGCACGAGCATTTGTTCTGTATTTGAGTGTAATTTATCTATAATGTGTATCATCATCTTTAACCTTTAGTAGTCCACTGCTGGACATAGGCCTCTCCTTGGAAAGGAGATTTTGGCCTACTATATCACGCTGGCGTCTGGCCAGCGTGGTACAGTAAAATCCTAACGGGTACTCAAATACAAAAAAAGTTTTCAAAATCGTTTCGTAAATGACGGTCTACTAAGGTAACAAATATTCAAAATAATACAACTAAATAGAGAGTACTTTAATTTTTGAAGTTGGTTAGAAAAATGAAAATAACATACCTACCTGCCTTACCTAATCTTTGAATTGCCAGAAGTACCCACATTAAGAGTCACACACACGTCATCACACAACAACTACCTTTAATAGTCAAGTGCTAGTCTTAGAAAGGAGGTTTTGGCCTACTATACCACGCTGGCCAGACGGGTTGGTATAAAGTTTGTGTCAAGTTTTCATTCTCTTTGCAGTGCTGTTGCCCGGCGTAGTTTGCTCCCTCAGTCGACTCTTACGACACCCACGGGATAAATAAGGATGGTGACACTCCGTATTCTTAATCCGTCACCACACGATATATATACATGTGTATTTAGTGTGTACAATAAAGAATAAATGAATGTGTATTGTGTTGTGAAGTCAGACGCCGTACTCTTGGCGCGCGGCGGTACGGTTCATGCGGATCAGCGCGCGCGCAGAGGGCGTGGTGGCGCTGTGGCGCGGCAACAGCGCCACCATGGCTCGCATCGTGCCCTACGCCGCCATACAGTTCACCGCGCACGAGCAGTGGAAGCGAGTGCTGGGCGTCGACACCCCCCAGTCTGCCAAGTGAGTTATAACTTTTTTTTTTGACAATATAGGCGCAAAACGAGCAGGTTGGTCATCGGATGGACATGGACACCTTGAACCTAAGAGACACGAATGCGGTTTAAGAGTCCTCCCCGCCGAAATGGGGGGGGAAGGGAGGCTTGGGATCTTTTTTTTTTATTTTACACCGAGTGACCAAACCTCTTCTCATCCTTATTCCGGGGTGGAGAGGAGCTTAAAAGACGGCAACGCATTTGTAACTCTTAGTTACAGTGTCCATGAGCGGCGATAGTCACTTACCATCAGATGACCCGGCTGCTCCTCTACCGTCTATATAATAAAAAAGTGTGTGTGTCAGCTCCGACGCACGACCGAATTTACTCGTTAAGAACAATTTGGCTGCACACAAGTATACAAGTTATACACACACATGCGAAAGATGCGCACGATATGTAGCGCATAAAAACGTAACGAGGTCATTCGATCACTAAATTTTACTCTTCAAATTATTTTCATACCAGGCGCCTTATATGAAAATCATTCTTAAGGAGTAAACTCCAAAAAACATTATGAATTACCACGTGAAAACTAGAGGGGGGTTTTGGTACGAGTAGGTATATACTGCGGTTGGTCACCGTGAGGGTCACGTAGAACGGGTACGTTCGCTTATGTATATAGTGCCTAAATTTCTAAAGCATCAGCCCGTGACCACAGCCAGTGTAACCTGGTCGAAACGTCAGACAACTCCAAAAGTATGCAGTACATTGTAATTGATAGTGTTAATTTCATTAATTAAACAAGATATTTTGCCAAAAAAAAACACCATTTTATTCTGCAGAGCCTATCCCTTACTGCACCTGATGGCAGGGTCCTTGGCAGGAGTGACGTCACAGAGCGCCACCTACCCTCTGGACTTGGCACGAGCGCGGATGGCGGTCACCAACGCTCAGGAGTACAGCACTCTCAGGGCTGTGTTCGTCAAAGTAACCCGAGAGGAAGGTCTCAGAACCTTGTGCAGGTAATTTAGCCGGTTTACTTACTTTCACCTATGTGCTCCACTCCAAAGGATTGTAGCTTGATGTTGAAAATGAAAAGGGCAAAGAAGCTAAAGGGGGTGGACATAAGCCTGTCCTAATTTGTGTCTTAGTACATGGTTCTTCGTCTTCTGCATCTAGTCTGTCTCTTCGACCTTCTTAAGGCCTTCAGTCCACCTGGCTAAAGGGCGTTTCACCTTCTGCTTTTCATTCCGCAGTCTCAACTGTCCATAACACTGATGATGATAACGATACATACATTTAAAAAATGGCACGATGGACCTATGACTTGAGGAAAATGGCTGACAGCCAATGGATGCAGACTGCCCAAGACTGGGATAGTTGGCGCTTCTTGGGGGAGGCCTTCCTTCCTGCGAGCCTTTTTTCCAAACTGGGTTTTGGTCGGCTTTAAGTATACTACGATACGGTTCAACTTCGCTTTTTTCATTAAAGCGACTGCCATCAGACCTCCACAACTCAATTACTAGGCGATATCGAAGTTCTGTAGAAAGACTGCAGGCGACAGGTGACTGACTGGCGATAGGCTGATGCGGGGGTGGGAACGGCAATAAAACTCATGACTTCCGACGAAGCAGTCCATAATATTATTATTAGCTTTGTATTGTGTCTCCAGGGGTTATCCAGCTACGGTGCTGGGCGTCATACCATACGCAGGAGTAGCTTTCTTCACGTACGACTCACTGAAGCACAAACATTTAGGTAAGTTCTTCTTTTAAGTTTTTTTTCTTTAGTCAAAATTGAAGGGAGAAAGACAGACATGTTACAGAAATATTTGAATTCTCCTGGACATATTGATAGTGGGGCATTGCTTTCTCTTCGAGTCCACTCTTACCTATTACAAGTTATCTGATAGTGTTTAACAGCATATCCAATAAGGATAGAAAATACTAAGTCGAAACGAATATCATAGAATATTGTCTTAAAAAACGATAGCGTGATTCAGCCAGATGAAACAACGCCCTCTATCTATCTATCATTAATAGCTTTTAATAACTAAAACTAGGTTCAGACAGTTAAGACACACGAAATGATATCATTAAAAATTATTAAAATTATCGTTTAAATTCTAAAACCTATTATAAAACCGAACTATGTGCTACTTATTGTCGCTAGATGGTGCTGGCTTTATTTTTATACCGTATAATAGTTGGTATTGGTTCATGGGTACATTTTTACATAGTTTCATTTCTACGGAACTAGCAAGTTATGACGTTTCGAAGATATTTAAAGTGATAATGACCGATATAAAAAAAAAACATATCTGATCACCGCTGGACTAGGCCTTATGAAGTGGAAGACTGAAGCTAGCCCAGGAACGGGTGGCCTCGTAGCCTTGGCGAAGGCTGGTTTGAGTTATCACTCAACAATGAGACGGTTTTGGCCAAAAAAAATGTACTTGTGTTATAGAGTACTTCGGAACACAGCAAGGCCCGCTCACGAACGTGGTGTTCGGTGGCATAGCTGGTGCGGTGGCGCAGAGCACGTCCTACCCGCTCGAAGTCGTGCGCAGGCGCATGCAGACGTGCCGGCCCGGCGCCGACGGCCGCTACAACTACTCCACCATCGGGGCCACGCTGAGCCTCGTGTACAGGTGACTGCTTATCCTTGCATCTTTCGTTGCAACATTTAAAATAGATCTACAAAAAAGATGATTGAGAATTTCCATTGCGCGATGCACCATCATCACTTACTAAGTAGTTCGACATGTGTGATACTGTGTGACACCTGATGGTAAGTACCGATACCCACGGTCACCTGCAAGTCAAGTTTGTCGCCTTTTGTCCCCCCGCCGCCAGAATCAGAGGGGAAGGTAACCTCACTCAGTCAACCACATCATCACATTCTAATTTCGCCTTTTTCTTTCTCCTCAGATCTGAAGGCTGGCGCGGTTTCTTCAAAGGCCTAAGCATGAACTGGGTGAAGGGCCCCATCGCTGCGGGTATATCGTTAGCTACCTACGACTTCATCAAAACCACGCTCAGAGATGTAGCCGTTCACCTAGAGAGCTAGTAGACATAGTATACCCCCCTTAGGGGGTATAACCCTTACTAAAAGTGGGGGGTAAATGGCTGAAGAATGTAATATACTCGTCCGAGTACATCTCATAGATTAAAATGTAAAAGATGTTATTTTATATATTAGGGTATTTATATAAGGGTTATACCCCCCTTAGGGGGTATAACCCTTACTAAAAGTGGGGGGTAAATGGCTGAAGAATGTAATATACTCGTCCGAGTACATCTCATAGATTAAAATGTAAAAGATATTATTTTATAGAAGAAAAAGGAGAATTGTGGGTGTTGCAGAAGTGTGGTGATGGTGACTTGTGTTACGTGAAGATATTATAGTTATAGCTTTAAAAAAAATCACTCACTCTAAACACTTGAAGACAAAAGCCTTTTGTAAAAGTTTTTAATAAGTCGACTGACTTGTTGACAATAAATATATATAATTAATTATAATATTACTCCCCGAAATCAACTGTTGCAAAACAATTTAATATATTTAATAAAGAAATACCGTTCCTTTGTATTTTCGGGCTCTAGAGGGGTCCGTTTTTAACAGTGATGCGACTAACGTTATCGCGACAGTTCGCTACGACTCTTGAAAAAGGATCCCGTTCCGGTTCGAAGATATTATGGAATGTTACACCATTTATAACTCAAGAACGGCGGGACCAATTCTGGTATGATTATTGTGTTTTTGGATTTGTCTTCGTCCGGAATAGGATAATATGTATTAAATAAGATATTCATAAAAAAAAACATCAGTCAAGCCGTTCATTTCTTGTAAATGGTATAACGAAACGCAACTGACAGCTCACGTAATGTTGTCTATGGTTTGTTTTGTAAATACCGCGAAACCTTGAAGGCGACCGGTCGATGTGTTTGTTTTGTGCGATTGTTACGAGATTTGTACGAGTATTATTATAATAAATGTTATTGTGCTGATATTCTGGCGGAACGAAGTTCGCCAGGTCACCTAGTTTATTATAATACTGTGTTAGTGTGGTAGTGTTATAACTAGTTATTATTGTTTAGGGGACACAACATTGCGGCTTTATTAGATCTGGAAAGATGATAATAAGCGGCGGTAACCTAGTGGTTAAGGCATTGGACTTGCGATCAAGAGGTCGTGGGTTCGAATCCTGACCAGTACACTACCGACGTGAACCTACTCTTAACACAAGCAATTTAGCTTAACTGGAGGGGTTAACGGGAATACTAGTAATTTCGGTTGCTAGTAAGCCTTAAAAAAGTGGTAGGGCCATACAATAAAAAAATAACATAAAAATGTCTCACAGGGTGAACACTCAATTTCAATTTCAATTTCAATTTATTGCATTCCATAATGTACATTCAGGTGGTAGGCTTAAAAGTAGATAACAATTATGGACCCTGTCGGGCACAGCACTATCAGGAGAGAGGAGGAGCTGCCTAATTATGCTAGTTTGAAGAGCTTGATTTCAATACCAACATTTTCTGCTTTAAACGAGATAAACTAATTAAACCAAATAGTATATTTAACTTGCATGTTCATAAAAGGATGTAGTTGTTGATAATTTAATAAATTTATTAATGAACAATGTCAGTACAAAATTATTTTACCATTCATTGCATATCAATTTATTGCATAGTCATTCATTATATATTAATATTTATTAAATGTAAATTTATTAGATTTTATGTCTATACTGGCATGTGTTTATAATGATTAATTTTAGTTATTTAAAGTTTATAATTTATCTTCTAAGTATTCCTTGACACTGTAGTAGCATTTATTTATCAGGAGTTTTTTTAATTTGTTAACAAACGTATTGTATTTATTTTCGTTTTTGATTTCGTTTGGTAGCCTATTATATACTTTTACTGACATGACCAATGGTCCAGAGGAGTGAATTGCTAATCTTGAAGTAGGAAGATTTAATCTACTTTTGTGTCTTAGGGTCATTTTGGATTGGATATCTTCGCGCTTGGTGTAGTGTTCCGGATATTTACGAACAAGTTTACATAATTCCAAGATGTAGATGCATGGTAATGTTAGGATTTTGAGTTCTTGAAAGTGTGGTTTACATGTGTCAGTATTTTTTATATTGACCAAGACTCTAATCAATGCCTTTTGCTTAGTAAAAACAGCGGGGACGTCCGTACTATTGCCCCACAAAATTACGCCATAGTTGAGCCAAGAATGTGCGTAGGCGTAATAAGTGACAAGTGCACTCGTGAGACATGTGTCCACAGCATAGTCACTGTCCCACCATCAGGTGAAACTGCTGCACCTTCCCCCCCCCCCCCCTCCCCCCGCCTATATAAAAAAAACACAAAGGGAGGATTCTCCGATCGTTATCATGTCTGCCACAATAATGTTATTTACTAAGTAGTTCGGCTTATCCTCGCTAGATGGCGCTTTAATATATTTAATACTAATATGTAGATGTTGAAACAAGTGTATAAAATATCTCAAATTTATTTAATTTTAAAGCACGAGTCAAATAAGATGTTTATGTGTTGTTATCTCTTTCTTACACGTTCTTGTGCCATTAACCTATCTCTTTTACCGTCTAAGCATATGTTTCTAATAATAACACAGACGGTCATCTGATCCCAAACTAGACAGAGCCTGTACTATGGTAACCAGACAGCTGATAAACATACTTGTATATTACTAAATACATACATATCATAGATACATTACAGCCAGCCACTGAACAAATGGTCGTGGTCATCGCACAGTTATTTATTCAGGGTAGGAATCGAACCCACAACCTGTAGCTCATGGAATCGTATAAAACGCACAAATAAATAAAATTGGAGTGTCTGTTTGTAATATTAGAATAACCGCTTTTTACTAAATGCATATGTATGTTAACACGGTACATATGCCAAAATAACATATTTTACAATTTTTTTGTCTGTCTGTCTGTCTGTTTGTTCCGGGTAATCTCTGGAAAGGCTGGACCGATTTCGACGGGACTTTCACTTTCAGATAACTGATGACATAAAGAGTAACTTAGGCTACTTTTTTTAGACTAGCTTCGCCGGTAACACCGCGGGTCTCAGCTAGTTATTAAATATATTCCTAATTTTTACTGCAATTTTTTTTATCCTTCTATACTTGTTCGCTATATTGTTATATACTCCCAATACTTGTTGTTTTTGTAATCGTTACTTGTATAAACAGGGGTGTTACTGAATAGGTGGTCAAATTTTATTTTTTTTAACTTAAATTTAATTCGATTGTCGCGAGTTCAATTGTTGTTTCCCATCTCCAAACAAAAATACATTCTTTTGTTAGTTCAAAAATGCCCAACGCGCATAAAGATGTTTTTTTTGTTTTGTTTCTTTATGTTAGAGGGGGGCAGACAAGCCTGATTGCGGCTATTGTGCGGAGCGAGAGTGCGTGGAACTCTGCCGTCTCCTTCTGCGAACAAGTCATGTTCGCGAAGGAGACGGCGGAGCGGGTCCGGGAGAGGTTTAGGACTCTCCCGGCCCGCCAGGCCCGGGAACGGGCCAGGTAACGCAGGCGACTCAGGCGCCGGAGGTCTCAGAACGACCTCCGTCTACCAATAAGAACGTCCTGGTTTAAAAATTGAATAAAACACACCATTTTTTTATGAAAAATGCATCCGATTGATTTATTTGATAGATAATTTTATGCAATTTATGTTTTAAATAATATATCGGCCAAATGACCGCCGCGGATCTTTTTGCAGACGGTCACCCGCTCACACCAATTTTCGATGACGCGGTGCACCATTTCGGCCGGTATGTCGGCTATGGCTCGTCGAATGTTGGTTTTTAGGTCACGAATTGTAGCTGGATTATTGCTGTACACTTTAGATTTAACGTAACCCCAGAGAAAATAGTCTAAAGGTATTAAATCACACGATCTTGGTGGCCAACTGATCGGTCCATTTCTCGAAATTAACGACTCACCAAACTTTCCACGCAATAATTCCATGTTCACTCGAGTAATGTGAGGTGGTGCACCGTGTTGTTGAAAATAAAGGTCGTCTGCATCAATATCATCAAATTCCGGAAAGAAATATTCGGTTAACATCGAGTTATAGCGCTCGCCATTCACAGTAACAGGGTTTCCTTCGTCACTTTCGTAATAATTTTGGACAATTTCCAAGCGTTGGTTTAAAATGAAACGTGACATGATAAAATGGCAAACCTTACTGAACACAAATGTCAAGAGACGTCAAAGATCCATCATCAAACATGGCCGCTATGAGCTGTCAAAACCAGGTCATCCCTATTACATACAGAAGTACTGGGTCTACCACCCAGTAATTCTGTCCAATATTTATGAAACCCTTTATTTTGCTTGTCAGTGCAACATCCTATTCCTTCAGAAATGGGTAACTGGTTTACTTTACAACTTAATGAAATAAAGATGCTTATTTTGGTACCCCACTCGTGAAAAGGGCCAAAAGAGTTGCTAAACTTTGGTTTTATTTATTTATTTATTTTATTACTTTATGCACAAGTATGGGTTGTACAAGGG
Source organism: Arctia plantaginis (assembly GCA_902825455.1). Lineage (NCBI taxonomy): Eukaryota > Metazoa > Arthropoda > Insecta > Lepidoptera > Erebidae > Arctia > Arctia plantaginis. Next base: position 80,938 of record CADEBD010000321.1, on the reverse strand, counting down.
TGGACTTAATGGCACAGGCATTTTCTCTCAGTCTACCTTAGGGTGGTGCTGAAATGTGTGACCAGGTGCACTAGACATTGGTGTGTAAAGTAAGAGAAAATTATTATGAAGTTAGACAGAAACAATAAGATTAATATACATACGTAACAAATACATGTTGTCCGTGTGGTGACGGATTAAGAATACAGAGTGTCACCACCCCTATTCATCCCGTGGGTGTCGTAAGAGGCGACTAAGGAAGCAAACTACGCAGGACAACAGCACTGCAGAGACAGAAGCAACAGCCATTAATAGTTCACTGCTGGACATAGGCCTCTCCTTAGAAATAAGGTTTTGACCTACTATATAACGCTGGCCAGACGGGTTGGTATACGGTTTGTGTCAAGTTTTCCTTCTTTTGCAGAAAGTGTAAGTGCTGGTGCCCTGCCTGGTTTTGCGCCCTTAGTCGGCTCTTACGACACCCACGGGATGAATTGGGGTAGTGACATTCCGTATTCTTAATCCGTCACTACATGGATACCCATATATTGATGATATATAAAACTTTAAGGTTAAAATGATCCTGCTAGGGTGTCCAGAATGCGAGCTCGAACTTTTATCTTGAACGAGAGACGGCTGGAAGCTATCCTGATTTTTAGAGGAAGAGCGTTCCAGAGGAGGACGGATTGTTCAGCAACGGTTTATCTGTGAGACCGATTTATGCCGAAGCCTGGCTCTCCCACAGCAAAATGTGCTTATATAATTCTGTAATGAACACCTGTAAGTAACCCATGTGTCACAAATTAACGATTTGATTGATTAATAATTGAATTACAAAATCTTTAAAAAAATAAGTTAAACCGACTTCTAACAATACTAACAAAGAGCACTAAAAACCTAGCAGCAATCGCGGTTGGTTTGCTGTCATTTATTGAAGGGTTCCGTTGTCTGTCTCAGAAACTCATCATCAGATCTATATGAAATTTAAATGGGACCATTTCGGAATAAACCACCTTCGAACAAAAAAGGAACTTTGAAAACCCGTCTGTATATGACGGAGTTATGCCCGAACATCCATAAAAAGAAATATAAACATCCGAATTGATAACCTCCTCCTTTATAAAGTCGGTTAAAAAAATAAATTATCGTGCTCATGACACGTTTTTTATCCTGGTTGGGTATCGAACCCATGACCTCTGGCTGAGCAGACAGGTTCATCAGCAACATCAATGTATTGCAACAATTTGACGACCAGATGGCGTAGTGGTTTGTGTAACGGACTGCTATTCCAAAGGTCGCGGGTTAGATTCCCGCTCAAGTCAAACATTTGTGTGCATGAACATTTAATGTTAGATTTGGTCTGGGTGTTTCTATGTATAATATGTATGTATTTACCAAAAAAAAGTATGTATGTTTTTATATCAGTTGTTTAGTACCCATAGTACAAGCTCTGCTTAGTTTGGGACTAGATGGCGTTGTGTGAATGTGGTACAATATTATTTATTTATTTTTAATGCCTATGTCAATACAAAACAAGTTATAATTGTGATAATGTCCTAGAAGGGACTTAAAAGACTTACACACTTACTATTATGTACCATAACCTAACATTTGATGTCTGCTTACACCTCAACAGACGTTACCGTGAAGACTTTAAATCATTTTCTTTCATCAAATAATCAAGTCAAACATTTTGACAGCCCTATCATACAAAGCAAATCTTTCTTGACACACCCAAAACAAACACATATCTTATATCCACTTCATAAAGTTCAATTTTGTATTTACAAATAAATTGTAACAGAATTTATAACCTTGCCAATTGATTTGCAGTTCGAAATCAAATTTGAAAACAAGTTGACATTCTTATTTCAAGGGAATAAGGTTAATTTTGGAATGCGCTGGAGTTTTGACGGGTGTTTTTGTAAGTTGGTAAATAAATTTGAAGTAAGTTATTTTTGATTCGCGCCGCGGGATGTCACCTTTGGTAGGGTGACCTTGCTTTTGTTAATAAATAGAGACTTTTTTATAATATTATGGGGGGATGATGAAGGCAAATGACCACCGCCACCAAGTCTGCTTATCATCAGAAAGAAGTTTTGACTGGTTTATTTTATGATACCTGTAAAACTTTTTCCAATGTAACAATCGCCGACGTAATTGGAAAGGGAAGTTATAATGATAATTTGGAACTCTCTTCGAACTGCTTAAAACTGCTCTTTGCTTCGTCCATTTATATCTTCTACATAGGTCTTCGTCGATTTCAATATTTTTATATGACTTATATCACAATATTTTTTAGACTGCACGGATGGCGTAGTGGTGTAAGCGGTCGCCACGCCGCTTACTACTAGCCTAAGTGCTGTGGGTCCGATCCCATCAGTCCACACTTTGTGTGATCTACAAATTGTTGTTCTGAGTCTGGGTGTCCCTTTCCTGTATGTTTGTAAAGTCCCCTGCGACACAGGATATATTCCTAAAGCGGGAGCTGTCTGAAACAAAATTCTTTCAGAGACAAACGGGCAGCCGGGTCACCTGATGGTGATGGTGATAATAACCTTTAAATCAGTTTTTCTCAAGCACAGGTATACTGTCTTTTTGTAGGAAGCGGCTAAATCCCTACGACATCCGTGCAGTCAACAAAAGTCCCGGGAATCCTGTCCGACTAGACAGTCACCCTACTAATGTGGTTGACGTCTGGGAGCGTTTGATCACTAGCTCGACGTGGGGTCACCCCCGCAAACCGCGCCCTGACCCCTGCGGTGACAAATTATCAACCAATATTATATATAATTTGACTGCACGGATGGTGTAGTGGTTTAAGCGGTCGCCACGCCGCTTCCTACTGCGCCGAGTGTTGTGGGTTCAAACCCCACATGGGACGACACTTTGTGTGATAAACAAATTGTTGTTCTGAGTCTGGGTGTTCTTTGTGTCCGTTTCATGTATGTTTGTAAAGTCCCCCGCGACACAGGATATATTCCTAATGCGGGAGTTGTCTTTCTAAAAAAAAAAAATACAGAATACTAAACTATACAAATAATACGCTTCTGCTTACCTTTTCCATGAGAATCTCTCTTTCTCAATCTCTTGAGATACCATGAGAGAGCCAGGCTTCGGCACGACTGGAGTGAGACTGGTCTATGTTAGGACTTACAATCAGGATATAAATATTTATGTATCTCTCATGATCTTTTCCTAGGTAATCAAGATCATTACGTCCCTGTTATTCTAGTGGATCCTTTTCTTAACGAATTTCCTTATCGCTCGTTACACCCTCAGAGCGAGTGGGAGTGAGACCAAAAGATGTGTAACAAGACTTTTTTCTGACACTTCTTGCTATACTTTTTTCAGACCGGGGGTCTATGTATCCCGTCACGCCATCAACCTCACACATATCACACACGGCCGTCTGATCCCAAACTTGACAGACCCTGTACTATGGTAACCAGACTGCTGATATATATACGAGTACTTATAAGTTAGTAAACACATACATACTCGTATTATAGATAAACCACAATATTTGTCCTGGGTGGGAATTGAACCTATGACCTCCGGCTTAGCAGTCGGGGTCACTAACCACTAGTCACTACACCAATAGGCCCGTCTAAAAACAAATCTTCGTATTTGAGTATCAATTTAAAAGTGCTGTAACAAAGCCTACTCAATAAAAACAGTCGGACAAGTGCGAGTCGGACTCGCCCATCGAGGGTTCCGTACAAATGATGAAATTAAATTAAATGAAATGAGATTTATTTCTGCAAGTACTTCCTGCAAATTTGTAGGTACTCGAGTCCTATCATTACTGATATTATTGTCTTTAATAAGTGAAATGTAACCTCCATGATTGATGACGTACTTTAAATTTCGTACTTTAAATTCGACTGCACGGATGGCGTAGTGGTTTAAGCGGTCGCCACGCCGCTTCCTACTACGCCGAGTGGTGTGGGTTCAAACCCCACATGGGACGACACTTTGTGTGATCCACAAATTGTTGTTCTGAGTCTGGGTGTTCTTTGTGTCCGTTTCATGTATGTTTGTAAAGTCCCCCGCGACACAGGATATATTCCTAATGCGGGCGTTGTCTTTAAAAAAAAAAAAAAAAAAAAAAAAAACTATATCTTTAATGATTTATTTGCAAATGTATAGTTTTCAGATTTGCCCTGTACTTGTATTGTATAAGAAGATATTACTTGCCAAACATAGTTCTAGGTCAACGAGAAGTACCTACCCTTTTTTTTTCTGTGCGTAAATCCCCTCGGATGCCACTTACCGGTGGCAAAGTCGGACTCGAACCGACTCGAGTCGGGGAGCCAGGTGTACCCTAGAAAGGGAATCCCTGGTGCCCCGACGTACTTCGGGCCATCTACGGCGGGTAGACGACCCCCCCTGTGTGGGAACAACCATGTTCCCTCTGTGCTCCCGGAAGGGCGCGCGCTCGTCGCCACCCCGGCCTGCTTCTGCTAGGGTGACAGATGGCCTCACCTGTCACCCCTAGGCCTGCGCTTATGGAGGACGGAAGTCGTTCTACGACCTCCGGCGCCTGAGTCGTCGGCAGTACCAGGCCCGTTCCCGAGCCTGGCGGGCCAAGAGCGTTCTAAACCTCTCCCGGTCCCGCTCCGCAAACTCCTTCGCAAGCATAACTTGCTCGCATAACGTGACGGCAGAGTTCCTCGCACTCTCGCTCCGCACGATAGCCGCAACCAGGTTAACGAGCGAGAGAACTCCCACTCCGATGGCCGCCACGAGGTCTCGCCTCTGCTCCACCCACGCTGGGCATTCTGCCAGCGTGTGGAGCGCCGTGTCCACGGTCCGACCATCGCAGTGGTGGCACTCAGCCGTTGGTTCCATGCGGATCAGACACAGGTGATCCCCGAAACATAACGAGAAGTACCCTATAAATTTTGATACAGACTTGATATGCGTTTTTCGCGACATAAGTGGCCGTATCTTTTTCTTAGAAGTTTCATTTTTGCATAGTTTCAAGGGACTGAGTGTATGGTTTTCATTTTAACTCGATACCTTCACGCGTTCCTGAGATAAAGGGTCTCGACAGACAGACGGACCCCAAAATGATCCTGTAAGGGTTCTGTTTGTTCCTTTCAAGGTACGAAACCCTAAAAATGTTTGAGTTTAAGTTAAAATTAACTTTAACGGGACTCATTTCTCCCACACGCCCACCACTATAACACCTGTACACCAAGATCAACAGCAAACTAAACTTAAACTGTCTTAGAACCCGCAACTAAATAAATGAGATGAAAATTAGAGGAGTTGGAAATATAACAAATCCAGTTCCCAGCAGAGCGGGAGACAGACAATATACCCTTTAAACAGGGAAGCACCATCATCATTATCATCATCATCAACAGCCTTTAATAGTCCACTGCTGGACATAAGCCTCTCCTGAGAAAGGAGGTTTTGGCCTACTATACCACGCTGGCCAGACGGGTTGGTATAGGGTTTGTTTCAAGTTTTCCTTCTCTCTGCAGTGCTGTTGTCCTGCTTAGTTTTTCCCTTAGTCGGCTCTTACGACACCCACGGGATGAATAGGGGTGGTGACACTCTGTATTCTTAATCCGTCACCACACGGACCGGAACCGGACAGGACCGGACAGGGTAGCACCACGGCCACAAAATATATAGGTATTAAGTGAGTATATTTCTATACCACGAATAGCAGAATCGCCCAAACGCACGGAAATTCACCCAAGTTGTCACAAAATTCTCATAGTTTACATAAAAAATTTACATACTTCCAAAATTTGTTTAAAAATTTAGTTACAAGTGGATCTGATAGAATTGTGTATAAAATGTATACAAGACTTACCTTTTAAATAGGTAATCGACGTATTTTACCAGTTTTTACATGTTCATCCACAACACAGGTTATTTATCTATACAAATAAATAAAATTGAAGTGTCTGTTTGTAATGTCAAAATAATAGGTTTTTTACATGCTCACACGGTTATTTGCACGATACCTATGCCTAAAAACCAGTTTTTTTTTTATCTGTCTGTCTGTTTGTTTCGGGTAATCTTCAAAACGGCTCCACCGATTTCGATAATACTTTACTAACAGGTAGCTGTCTACATAAAGAATAACTTTTGCTATCTTTCGAGCCCATTAAGGCATCGCTTTTCAAACAAAGTCGCGGGTACCAGCTAATCCATACTAATATTATAAAGCTGAAGAGTTTGTTTGCTTGTTTGTTTGTTTGTTTGTTTGAACGCGCTAATCTCAGGAACTACTGGTCCGATTTGAAAAATTCTTTCAGTGTTAGCTAGCCCATTTATCAAGGAAGGCTATAGGCTATATATCATCACGCTAAGACCAATAGGAGCGGAGCACCAATGAAGAATGTTTCAAAAAACGAAGAAAATTTATTACTATTGAGAGACGCAGACGAAGTTGCGCGGGTCAGCTAGTTTAATATAAAGAAGTCAATGGTATAACACAAGTATAGTTTCACAGGTATTCAAGTTTTAACCGCAGTAATTCATATAAAATTAGGTACTTTCCCAAACTGAATGATTCATCAACGCAGAGCCTAGAAGCCGCTGGGGCTACAATCCTCAAATTTTGGCAGCTGATGATTTTTATTTCCGTTTCCAAGTCCGTGTAGTGACGGATTAAGAATACGGAATGTCACTACCCCAATTCATCCCGTAGGTGTCGTAAGAGCCGACTAAGGGCGCAAAACAACGCGTCCTGCGTTCAGCCTTCACTAGTCCACTGCTGGACATAGACCTCTCCTTAGAAAGGAGGTTTTGGCCTACTTTACCATGCTGGTCAGACGGGTTGGTATAGGGTTTGTTTCAAGTTTTCCTTCTCTCTTCAATGCTGTTGTCCTGCGTAGTTTGATCCCTTCTATATTCTTACTCCGTCACCTACATGGCAGCAGTGTACTCCTTGTGGTGGCATATTGCCACGACCGTGGAGTGTCACGACCTCTATTCATCCCGTGGGTGTCGTAAGAACCGACTAAGAGAGCAAACTACGCAGGACACCAGCACTGCAGAGAGAAGGAAAACTTGAAACAAACCATATACCAACCTATCTGGCCAGCGTGGTATAGTAGGCCAAAACCTCCTTTCTAAGGAGAGGCTTATGTCCAGCAGTGGACTATTAAAGGTTAAAGATGATGAATGATATGCCATCGTTCCGGCTATTGGAGCTCTAAAAAGACCGACAACAGTACAGAACTTCGATATCACCTAATACTTGGGTCGTGGAGGTCCGATGGCAGACGCACCGCGTCAAAAATCGAAGTTCAGCCGTGTGCGAGTTTAATAAACTTGTTTGTTTTGTTAATAATTATTTTGTCAACAAAGCGACCTATTGTTGCTGCGACTTTCTGTGCTAGTATATATTTTTTTTAATATACCCACAGAGTGTCAAGTAAACAGAATATATTAATAAGACCAGTCGTTCTCGAGTTATAAGCACACAAAGAGACACAGCATATAAATGACTGACTGCACGGATGGCGTAGTGGTTTAGGCGGTCACCTCGTCGCATCCTATTCCACGAGTGTTGTGAGTTCGATCCCCACATGGGACATCACTTTGTGTGATCCACAAATTGTTGTTCTGTGTCTGGGAGTTCTTTGTGTCCGTTTCATGTATGTTTGTAAAATCTCCCGCGACACAGGATATATTCCTAAAGCGGGAGTTGTCTTTAACAAAAAAAACTCAAACGTGTGGTCCGTAGATAAGTACTACGTGGGCTGGTGCTGACAGCGAGCTGGTCTAATTCCTCTTCATCAGATAAGTTGCAGCCAGGGATGGAATTAAATCATAATCACCTGTGATACATCATATGATTTACTAACCGGTATATTACATACTAGCTGACCCGCGCAACTTCGTCTGCGTCTCTCAAAAGTAATAAATTTTCTCCGTTTTTGAAACATTCTTCATTGGTGTTCCGCTCCTATTGGTCTTAGCGTGATGATATATAGCCTATAGCCTTCCTCGATAAATGGGCTATCTAACACTGAAAGAATTTTTCAAATCGGACCAGTAGTTCCTGAGATTAGCGCGTTCAAACAAACAAACAAATAAACAAACTCTTCAGCTTTATATATGTATAGATCTAAAAAAAAATATTGACTTGGCAATGCGTCAGTGATATATACCTGGTTATTCTTTGCTACCGGTCACCCATCCATTAACCTTACTATGACAACTTGTAACTTCTAATTTTAATAAAACTTAATAGGTACTTAAAATAACTAAATATCACGACAAAACACACTATTCACGTCACGACTAATCGTTGCGACTAAAAATCGCACGTTCGCGGCATCACAGACACGACCGCTACGACAGATAAACGGCAACTGACGTATAAGGGTGGTTTTATAGGCGTGGCTTTATTTAACCCCGCCCACCTATAAGGGGTTGTACGCCACGCCCTCAACCCCATATCAAATATTTAGATACGTGACCCCTTTGTTTAAAAGGGGTTAGTTTTGAAATGGGGGTAGAAATGCTTTTAATAAACGTATGTATACATAAATTGTATGTATGTTTAGTAGTTTTTATTTTATCATAAAATTTTAAAGAAATCTATACAAATAAAAAAATTGGAGTGTCTGTTTGTAATATTAAAATAACCGCTTTTTACTAAATGCATATGTATGTTTACACGGTACATATGCCAAAATAACATTTTTTACAATTTTTGTCTGTCTGTCTGTTTGTTTCGGGTAATCTCTGGAACGGCTGGACCGATTTCGACGGGACTTTCACTGGCAGATAGCTGATGACATAAGGAGTAACTTAGGCTACTTTTTTTAGACTAGCGTCGCCCCGCGGCGTTGCCCGCGGTTTTAACAACAAACGCGGGTAACACCGCGGGTCTCAGCTAGTACTGTAATAAAAAAGTGCACTGACTGCACGGGTGGCGTAGTGGTTTAAGCGGTCGCCACGCCGCTTCTAACTACGCTGAGTGTTGTGGGTTCAAACCCCACATGGGACGACACTTTGTGTGATCCACAAATTGTTGTTCCGAGTCTGGGTGTTCTTTGTGTCCGTTCCGTGTATCTCTGTAAAGTCCCCCGCGACACAGGATATATTATTTTCTTAAAAAAAAAAATCTCAAACGTGTGGTCCGTAGATAAGTACTACGTGGGTTGGTGCTGACAGCGAGCTGGTCTAATTGCTTGTCATCAGATATGTTGAAGCTAGGAATGGAATAAAATCATAATCACCTGTGATAAATCATATGATTTACTAGCTGGTACCTGCGAGGGTTGAATTCCCGAACCGGGCAAAATTCCAAAGGGTTTTTCTGGGACGAAAAACCGCGTAAGTTACTCCTTATATAGACAGCTACCTGGTAGTAAAATTTTATCAAAATCGGTCCGGCTGTTTAGAAGATTACCCGGAACAGACAAAAACTTTAAACTGGTTTTTAGGCATAAGTATCTTGTCAATAACCGTGTGAGCATGAAAAAACCTATTATTTTGACATTAAAAACAAACAGTTCAATTTTATTTGTTTGTATAGATAAATCACATAATCACATCTGTGTCCAATTTACAAAGCACTGTGTCTTATTATTATCATTACGGTAACGCCAGACTCGCGAAAGGTCTAAAATCTAAAAAAAAACCGGTCGGGTACGAGTCGAACTCGTGCGGCGAGGGTTTTTAATGGCATTTATCTTTGTATATGACTAAATCACAATTACATGTGAAATCGCTGTGACTAAAACCAATCATTTCATCATATTAATATGATTTAAAAATACCAATAATTTCCATGTTTTGAAGCGTAAGCAAACATAATTATAATGGTAAAATAAAATGTCAAATATGTCAAGAAAATAATTATAGAACAATTGAATATGTTCTTTATTTAAATTTTCTAATTACACGCGTTAATTACCACGCGTCGCTAGTGAATTTTTACTTTACCAATAAACGTTTTTGAAGTTTTCACTTCAAAAACGTTTAATAACAGGAATCTTTATACCTTTACTCGTACTAGCTGACCCGAGCAATATCGTCAAGTCTGCGTCTTTTGGGACTAATCCCACCCACACGCCCACCACTGTAACTCCTGTACACCAGCATCCACAGCAGTGACCCACGAACACACCGAGTTATGACACTCGGGAAGTCCCAGGAAGAAATTAAACTGTCTTGGAACCCGCAACGAAATTAATCAGAAGAAAATTGGAGGAGTTGGAAATTCAGTAAATCCACTTCCCTCCTTAGCTAAGCGGGAGACAAAATGAAGTAAAATGGGCATACACCCTTTTAAACAGGGAAGCACCACGGCCACAAAATATTACGGGTCCTACGTGAGCTATATTTGATTTCTAAAATATGTGTTGCAGAATCGCCCAAAAGCACAAAAATTCACCATAGTTGACACAAGATCCCCATAGTATACCGTCCCAGATGTCACCTGCAAGCTATTCAGCATTATATTACGTTCGTTATAAAATAGACTACATTCCCAGAGGATATGATGAGCAGATTGTTCATAATGAGAGTTAGGTGTTGAGCATTGACACAATGGTGACTCGACTAATTTAAATGAATACAAATTGCTCTTAAAGTTACCATGACCCGTAAGAAATTGAGCGACACAGTGATCCACCTCAAGCCATGTCCTCGACAACCGTTCGCGAACAGATGGAAAGAATTGGTAAAGATGGCGCCCCTTGGATGATTCATCGCAGCGTTCTCAAAAGTCTACGTCTCTCAAAAGGAATAAAATTTCCCCGTTTTTGCAACATTGCCCCGTGATGTTATATATCCTTCCTATCCCTCCACAATAAATAGGATCCGCTCAGCTCCGGTTTACGTTCAAGATGAAAGTACAATATCTCATTCAAAATGACTTGGCAGAAAGGTCACAACGCTAGTACTCGACTGTGTATTTTGATATTTATGTATTAATATTTGTGTATCTTTATGTATGTGTATACTTGGGGCCTCTATGTTTATATGTAGTAATGAATATAGTATTTTATTTATAGCACTGGGTCTACCAATAGGGATGACCTGGATTTGACAGCTCATAGCGGCCATGTTTGATGATGGATCTTTGACGTCTCTTGACATTTGTGTTCAGTAAGGTTTGCCATTTTATCATGTCACGTTTTACTTTAAACCAACGCTTGGAAATTGTCCAAAATTATTACGAAAGTGACGAAGGAAACCCTGTTACTGTGAATGGCGAGCGCTATAACTCGATGTTAACCGAATATTTCTTTCCGGAATTCGATGATATTGATGCAGACGACCTTTATTTTCAACAAGACGGTGCACCACCTCACATTACTCGAGTGAACATGGAATTATTGCGTGGAAAGTTTGGTGAGTCGTTAATTTCGAGAAATGGACCGATCAGTTGGCCACCAAGATCGTGTGATTTAACACCTTTAGACTATTTTCTTTGGGGTTACGTTAAATCTAAAGTGTACAGCAATAATCCAGCTACAATTCGTGACCTAAAAACCAACATTCGACGAGCCATAGCCGACATACCGGCCGAAATGGTGCACCGCGTCATCGAAAATTAATTGGCGTGAGCGGGTGACCGTCTGCAAAAAGAGCCGCGGCGGTCATTTGGCCGATATATTATTTAAAACATAAATTGCATAAAATTATCTATCAAATAAATCAATCGGATGCATTTTTCATAAAAAATTGTGTGTTTTATTCAATTTTTAAACCAGGACGTTCTTATTGGTAGACCCCATATAAAATGTGTATATGAAAGTTAGATTTATCTTAAATTACCTTTAATATAAATAAAATCCTATTGTCTGTTGTTCTCTTGCACCTACTGCATCATTTTTCTTCATAAACCGAAGGTCGACTGGCAGAGAATGGCCTGGGCATTAAGTCTGCCTGAGTACAACTTGTGCACTAAGTTGTATAAATAAGAAAGCCGTGTGGTGTCGTGGGACACCCGATAGGAACGAAGTTGTGACGATCGAGTAAAACTGATTCGACACGATTTTAATTACAACGCCATCTATGAAAGCGGCTATTACCTACACATTTTTCAGTTGGTTTCTAATTAAAACAATTTATACATTGGTAAAATCTCCTTGAGAAATGATTTCCTGTCTATTCGATAGATGGCGCTGAATTACTGACAAGTGACAATTCAAAATAAATACTGAGATGAAAAGTAACGATTTCCTATCTATTCGATAGATGGCGCTGAATGACTGACATGAAAAGTGTCGTTACAACTTTTCGTGAGAATTTTTTCCGTCTAGCCCCCTTTCACAACGCGCGATAAGGAACTTCGTTCCAATACTATACAATTCAGCTACAATTAAATACCAATTACAACAAAAAAAGAAATGTTCATCACTTTCAACAAATATGGGAGTGAGCAGTATCAATCCTAAACAAATTTGTCATCTAAATAATCTGTAACCGTGTAGTAATCCGTAACATTTCACATAGTTTTTGTTTAATTGAGGACTTACAAATGTTAATACTTAATTCATGAAATTTGCTTGGTATTTTATTGTAGAATTTCACACCCTGACATCGAAAAGACTAGTCTAGAGAGGAAAAATAGCCTAAGTTACTCCTTATATAGCTTCATGGTAGTAAAATATTTTATAAATCGGTACAGCCGTTTTAAAGATTACCCACAACAAACCGACAGACAGAAAAAAATATTTAAACTGGTTTTTAGGCATAAGTATCGTGCAAATAACCGTGTGAGCATGAAAAACACCTATTATTTTGACTTTACAAATAGACACTTCAATTTTATTCATTTGTATAGATAGACTGTGTGTTCTGCGCTCCATTCGGCCAGTAGACAAATCACCGCTTCACAGAATGTTTTAGAAAGGCGCGATGCATTCCGCACTTTAATTCATTATGTGTTGTTAGAAATTAGGCCGCCTGTATTATATAAACATTTGTTTTTACTTTTAAAAATGTTTATTCTTTATTTAAATTATTTAATTAAGTAAACATTACGACTTTTTGACATATTATGCCTTGTTTAGTGTGTAATTGGAGGGTTTAAAAAGATGTAATTTAATGATTAATAAATGTTTATTATTATACACATAAACTACTCAAAAAAATTCACAAAGTACTGTGATATTAAACTAGGTATTTTAAATGCGTTGCGCCATAGGACTGGCTCGATTGTTCTAGAATTGCATGTAATGTGGAGGACAGCGCCATCTAGTATCGAGTAAAGTACAACTATTAAGATTGTAATTAATAATTCTGATCCTTGCAGCGCTAGATGGTAGTAACGCACGACTGATGCTGGAATATTCTTGTTTGTCTGGAACGGACTATCGAATACTAGGGATCGTTCTAGTAAATTCGATAGCGCTATAAAAGCGGAGCGTGTTGGCCGTACGACATAGTATCGTTTAACGACACAACGAATTAACATCGAAGCGAATTTCTAGTGCGACTAACGAGTTATATCATCATCATCAACAGCCTTTAATAGTCCACTAGCTGGCCATAAGCCTCTTCTTAGAAAGAAGGTTTTAGCCTACTATACCACGCTGGCCAGACGGGTACCAACCCGTCTGGCCAGCGTGGTATAGGGTTGTGGTATAGGGTTTGTGTCAAGTTTTCCTTCGCTTTGCAGTGCTATTGTCCTGCGTAATTTGCTCCCTCAGTCGGCTCTTACGACTCCCACGGGATGAATATGGGTGACACTTTGTATTCTTAATCCGTCACCACACGGACACCCCGCTCGTAACAGTATGTAATGTTTATATGTTTATAAGATGTTATTGTTATGAATGCCCCGAATGAATGAATGAATGTTATGAATAACTAGCTGACCCGCGCAACTTCGTCTGCGTCTCGCAATAGTAATAAATTTTCTCCGTTTTTGAAACATTCTTCATTGGTGCTCCGCTCCTATTGGTCTTAGCGTGATGATATATAGCCTATAGCCTTCCTCGATAAATGGGCTATCTAACACCGAAAGAATTTTTCAAATCGGACCAGTAGTTCCTGAGATTAGCGCGTTCAAACAAACAAACAAACAAACAAACAAACAAACTCTTCAGCTTTATAATATTAGTATAGATTCCGAAAGGTACCTACACTATTTTTATTTTATAGAATTTAGTAATTATGTATAATACATCGAACATGTCTCTTCTTAGAAAGGAGTTAAAAATTTCGCGCTTGTGACTCATGAGTTGCAGACGTTCATGGGCGGCGGCGGTCACTTTCCATCAGGTGAACCGTATGCTCCTTTACCCTCAATAAAGACACGAAAAGGAAGTACTCCACTCGACTCAATTTTCTTTGTTGACTGAATATTTTTCACACTTTTTCCTTTCGCTTTTCTTCAATCGATCGACTGAAGTTTAAAACAGGAAATTGAAATAACCGCACGTCATTTGATTTGTCCAATGAGCGTTGGCTGTCAGATAAGGCTCGCTCATTTTTTAGGGTTCCGTAAGTCAAAAGGAAAAAACGGAAACCTTATAGAATCACTTTGTTGTCCGTCTGTCTGTCTGTCCATCTGTCAAGATCTTTATCTAGGAAAAACATGGAGGTATCTAGTTGAAATTAAAACCACGTACTCGAGTCTACAGTCCCTTGAAGCTGTGAAAAAATCAAACTTCTAAGTTAACGTAAAAATAAGATACGGCCGGTTATACCGCAAAAAAAACGCATATTTAGACACACTCAAAGGAATCATTTGTAGGGTACTTCCCATTAGTTCTCTCGCTCGATAGCCTGATTGCGGCTATCGTGCGGAGCGAGAGTGCGTGGAACTCTGCCGTCTCATTCTGCGAGCAAGTTATGCTCGCGAAGGAGACGGCGGAGCGGGACCGGGAGAGGTTTAGGACTCTTCCGGCCCGACAGGCCCGGGATCGGGCCAGGTACCGCAGGCGACTCAGGCGCCGGAGGTCGCAGAACGACCTCCGTCCTCCATAAGCGCAGGCCTGGGGGTGACAGGTGAGGCCATCTGTCACCTTAGCAGAAGCAAAATTAGTACCCGAGACGGCGTGCGGTTTTAGTCGGTTCGAGTCCGACATGCCACCGGTGGTATCCGAGGGGATTTCCGCACGGAAAAAAAAAGGAACTTCCCGTTGACCTAGAACTATGAAATTTGGCAAGTAACATCGTCTTATACTACAAGTACAGCAAAAATCTAAAAACATATACATTTGTCATTAATTCATAAAAAATATGGTCTTTATTTAAAGTACGAAATCTATCATCGAGGTTCAATTTTACTATCAATTTTTTATAAACGAAACAAGAAAAGTAAAAACAAAGTTTCGTTTTACTCTTTATTTCGTAAAAGGTTTACTTGATTTTTTTTGTTTATTTTCTTTTATTCTAGTTAACATTATGAGTGCAAAAGTGGTTTTGTTGTTACGCTTTCACGCCTTAACTACTGAAGCGATATCATTAAGAAATTTTACATACCTACACGTTGGCAGTGGCACAGAAATGGAAATCGGGTATCTTTAATACAGAAAATGTATTATTCACAAGGGATCTAATCTTTGAACACAACCTTTACTTTTCATCCCTTTAGTTTCCACTCTTATGTGATGAATATTTTCTTTTATTTTCAATGGGATCAATCTTAAATAACACAAATTTAAATTTAAAAAACCTTGACAAGTGCCAGTCGGACTCGCCCACCGTGGGGTCCGTACAAATTTGTAGATACATATTAGAAATAGTTCAGAAATCGAGTCTCGCAGTTTTTCCCAGCTTTTTCCGAACTTCAGTTTCCGTAACCTATAATTACTAATATTATTGTGTTTTATATCTATACAATTAAATAAAATTGGAGTGTCTGTTTGTAACATTAAAATAACCGCTTTTTACTAAATGCATATGTTTACACGGTACATATACCAAAATAACATTTTTTACAATTTTTGTCTGTCTGTTTGTTCCGGGTAATCTCTGGAACGGCTGGACCGATTTCGACGGGACTTTCACTGGCAGATAGCTGATGACATAAGAAGTAACTTAGGCTACTTTTATAGACTAGCTTCGCCCCGCGGCGTTGCCCGCGGTTATAACAACAAACGCGGGTAACACCGCGGGTCTTAGCTAGTGATATAGTATATAAGATATAATTTCACAAAGCGAAAGGAACTTCGTTCCGACCGGGGGTCCATAGACTCCTCACGCCGTTTTTTTATTTTTGTTTGTTGTTGCAAACACTTTTGTTTCTGAATAATTGTTTCGCTCATTTAAAATTTATTTATTTATAACCAAACTTACATCTATTTTTACAGGTTACAAACCCAATGCAATAGCGAAGCAAATTTTAATTTTCTTTATAACATAGTGTAAATATTGTTACTTTAGTGAATTCACTCAGCGAACAATGAAATACATATGTCAATCTCCTCCGCAACGATATTCAGCGTGCGGAGAGCCAGAGACAGAAAATTATAAGGTGTTTTGTTGGTGTGTATAAAAATACTATACCTACTAGCCGTGTTATTGGTTCTGCTTGAGCATAGCAAATTAAGCATTCAATTGAGTGCAAATTTTAGACGACAAAGCATACCTAATACTCTAAATCGAATAGGCCATTATTGGAAAGTCCGAATAATGTAATCGAAAAAAATACAGAAATCTACTACATATTAATAAGTTTTTAATTATTAATACGTTAAACCCTTATTAAAAACCAATTAAGTACAAGAAAAAAAATCAATCAAAGTTGTCATCGTATGCGTATTAACCTTTGGTTTTTACGTGTTTATAAATTCAATATGGCGCATGTGGTCAGTTAAATTATTACCATATTGTGTCCAATTACAATATGTTACTAATTTAATACCAAGAAACTAGGCTACATCGGCCATCTTGAAAAATTCATGTTTAAACTGTATTAGTAATCCAAAATAAACCTTATGCCGGTGAGATATAGTTGTATTACATAGGACAATATGAATAATTTGTTTGCAATTGACTCAAGTGTCAATAAATTCACTTCAATTTTTGCACAAAGTAAAATAGTCTTTATTGCATTAACGTACGATATAGTTTAATTACGATTAGTTTTGTCTTATCAATCTTCGGCATTGGTCCAGTGTTACCACAACGGTAAATATTAAGTGTTTGCGGGAGTTTTATCGAATGTATCTTTATCTATTAAAAATAACAAATACATAAATAAACATTATGTTTGATGTCACTATTCATTTTTCTTTTAAATTAAAAGCCTCGTACCTAAACACAAACACTAATTAGTAAGTAATTATGTTTGTGATTGCACAAAATTTAACAACTAGAATATAATATAGGATAATATTATAAAAAAAAAGAGAAAGATGGAAACATTTCAACATTTTGTCACTACATAATGCTTAATAATGTTTTATTCCTGTTGTTTTGTATTTTTAATGGATTAAGTATACTAAGCTAAAGTATGCGATATGACATTCTTGTTACAAAATATCTTTTAGTTATCAATTGGTATAGAAACGAATAAAACCCAAAATAAAGTTAAATGTGAAATGAAGGTCCTAAAATTTATTTTCAATATCAATTATAATTTAAGAAGTGAAGATATTTCGAATATATGACAAAATTTATTATAAAAGTGCAAGAAAGTGAAAAACAAAGGAGGAAAATCTAGTATCTAGTACAAAAATAAAAATGAAATTAAGAATAAAAATTAATTAAAATTAAGTTTCAATATTTACAACGTTTACACTATTTACATACAAGCATCAAAAAATTCCTCCGCATCATTGCCTACTGGTAGCATTCCCAGAAGACTGGCAGCATTGCCACGTTGAATGGCAATGCTAATTCTCTGTGATAGAAAAAGGCCAGCCTTCTGATCACGAGAAAAAATAGTATATCATTAAAAACATTTCTCATTAGGTGTGTTCTTATTAGCCTACATTAAAAGTGTAAACTTATCTTTTCGTCTGGTAACCCAGCTTAGAGTTCTCAATTCTGTAAACCATTTTTAGTCTGTGGCGTGCTGTGATGCTATTCATACGTGATTTTAGTTAACTTATTATTTTACAAAAGTTACACGAAAACGTGTATTTTTTACAATAAAAACAACACGATATGCAAACATTAACAATAAACAGTGTTTGTGAAGTGTTCAAGTGTTATAAATAAGTTTGTTTTAGCAGATATTTGCTTAAATATGTGGTGTTTTGTGTCGTCATAGCTTCACGGATGCGATGATTTTGCAAGGTAAACATTCAGTTTCTTCTCGGTAAAGCGCTAATTAATTTATTTTCCAGACGAGTAGTTACATTATTGTACCTATAATCTCTTTTAAGCAATAATAAATTGTTTTTTATGAGTTTTATATGTTACGTTGCAGATTTTTTTCAAGTCATTTACCATTGGTGTGTTTGAGCGATTGTAAGTCGGTTTTTTTAGACCTTCGAAGTAAAAACATTTAAATTTAAGTTATGAACTTATGATGGTTATGGTGGTTATGATGTTTTTTTTTCATGTCTACAATTTAAATGTAAAGGGGAAGACGTGTTTTATTTTAAAAAGCATTTCTGATAAAAATGTTTAAGTGTGTTAATATGGTAAATTACAGCATTATTTTTATTACTAGCTATTAAAATTCTTTTGCCGGCTTGTGGAACGAAACGTAAAACTGACGCCATTTAAAAATTATTAATTGGTTATTAAGTTCATGTTATGCTATTTAGCTTGGCGCCATTTTTTTTGCAAATATTGTAAACATTTTTAACAATAATTAATTATTCTCAACAATGATATTATATTCAAACTTAAAATATCATTGATTCCTAAGGTAGGTTTTTACGAAAATTAAACTATGGGTTACTCACCATTGAACATGCTGTTTTCCTTCCTTCGGTGATAAATTGTAATGTTTGTATACAATAAAGGACATGAATGAAATTTTATAGGTACATTGTATTTCAACTTCAATTTACCTTGATTTATTAGCGCCTGTTTTGCGATTGTTTGTAGAAATTAGATTAGATAGATTGTAAATTAGATAGATTGTAGAAATATATAAAGATTATTTCTTCCTCTGGACCGCATAACTCGAATCGTCGATAGCCCAAACATCTCCGATCGGCTCGATCCCTTGGCGTTATGTAGAGATGTGGCTTCACTCTGCATTCACATGCATGACTCCTGAGTTGCAGACGTTCATGGGCTGCGATGGTCACTTTCCATTAGGTGGCCCGTCTGCTCGCCTGCCCCCTCTAACATAAAAAAAAAACAAAAAAATGTGAACTGCGGTTATGTGTTTATGATGTGCTAGCTCAGAATCAAAGTATCTTCATGTCAAATTTTATTAAAATTGGTTCAGCGGTTTAGCCGTGAAAACGTTATAGAAAGGCAGAGTTACTTATGCATCTATATTTATTATATTTAACACTTAAGAAATGATTTCGGGGATAAAAACTATTCTATATCCTTCCCCACAAGTCAAACTTGAAAATTACATGTCAATCGGTTTTATTGATTCCCCATACAAACTTCAACCTCTCTTTTCGTCCCCTTAAGGGATGATTTCTGGTATAAAAACTTTCATATGTCCTTGCCCGGGACTCGAACTATCTCTATACCAAATTTCATCTAAATTGGCCTAGCGATTTAAGCGCGAAGAGTCACAGACAGACAGACACACTTCTCATTTATGATATTAGTATGGATATGCGCCTTTGTGTGTTTCTTTGTATACTATACTAGCTGACCCGCGCAACTTCGTCTGCGTCTCTCAATAGTAATAAATTTTCTCCGTTTTTGAAACATTCTTCATTGGTGCTCCGCTCCTATTGGTTTTAGCGTGATGATATATAGCCTATAGCCTTCCTCGATAAATGGGCTATCTAACACTGAAAGAATTTTTCAAATCGAACAAGTAGTTCCTGAGATTAGCGCGTTCAAACAAACAAACTCTTCAGCTTTATAATATTAGTATAGATTTGTATATACAAAGAAAACTGCATCTATGTAAAGTGCATCGATGTTTTAGAACTCACACACGCACGTACATCTGCTATGCTATAGGTACTTAGTTAGGGTCTGGAGCAGGGATTCTTAAACTATTTTGGGCAAGATACCTTTTTTCCAAAATCAACTGATACCTCAGACCCCCATTTCAACTCAACTCTCTAAATTTCATTTTTTTTTAAATTGTTTGAAATCGTCTTTTATGCAGACTCTAAAGTTATAGATCGACACACACAAAAGCAACAATCAAATCAAAACAATGACTGCACGGATGGCGTAGTGGTTTAAGCGGTCGCCACGCCGCTTCCTACTACGCCGAGTGTTGTGGGTTCAAACCCCACATGGGACGACACCTTGTGTGATCCACAAATTGTTGTTCTGAGTCTCGGTGTTCTTTGTGTCCGTTTCATGTATGTTTGTAAAGTTCCCCGCGACACAGGATTTATTCCTAATGCGGGAGTTGTCTTTTTTAAAAAAAAAAGAAAAAAAAAAGAAAATCTTTTTTGTCTAATAGTAAGCAAATTAATTTCTTACTTAAAAATCCCAAAGCCAAATTACTTAAAAATCCCGTCTCTAGTTTTTTACTATTAATACAAAAATACGTATAAATTGAAAAACTTTGGTAAGTGAGTAAAATTGACATAATTTTCTCATCAAAAAACAAAATGAATAGACATTTTAGTCAGTGTTAAAACATGTTGGTACACGTAACACAACTCATACAATATCTTGAAAGTTTTATCATGAGAACTTGTGTCAATAGGGGTCGAGTTTTAGACCTTGTCGACCCCCAAAATCACTTTTCGTTAATGTCGACCCCTGGGAAACCGACCCCAAGGGGGATTTCGACCATTTAGGGAATCCCTGGTGCAGAGTCTAGCAAGAAATCTTTTTGCCGCGGGAGAGACATGCACGTATGCACAAATGGGCTGACTCGATCAGTGATAACCTCAGAAAACCTCTGTTAAGCAGGTTTTTTACCTTGTTCTTGACAGAATGAGTGAGGGTACCGTAGCCCATCGCCTTTCCTCCTGATTCTGGGGTTCAGAGAGCGTAGTGTGAGTTCATTTCACGTCAACTAGACAGTCACGTTAACCTCGTTCGGCGCGGTCACCACACAACACATCACACAATGTCCCAGGTGTGAATTAAAACCATAACCCCTGGCTCTGCACTCAGTATTAGTAACCACTACACTATTTAAAAGTTATTGTGCTGATATCGCTTCCCTTATTCTAAAATTGATAGAGATATCTCTAAATTCTAACTAATGTTATAAATTCGATTGGGTTTCCTAGGAGGACCGATATTATACCAGTCGAGTTGGCCAATTTGTGCTGAACACGATTTTTGGGCCCCGACCTGTCGGACGCCCAATTCGGTTTTCGAGCGGGGCGACGGTCGACGCTGTGTTGCGCCTCAGGACCGTGACCGAAGAGGCGGTGAGCCGTGGCGGCGTGCTGTTGGCGGTGTCGTTGGACATCGCCACCGCATTCAAAAGTCTGCCATTCAGCTGCATCAGGGAAGCACTCCACTATCATGGGGTGCCAGAGTACCTGAGGCGGCTGGTGGCAGACTATTTAGAGGAGCGTACCGTCATGTACGAGGACCAAGATGGTGCTTTGAGGCGTCGACCAATGTCGTGCGGTGTTCCGCAGGGGTCTGTTCTTGGACCACTCCTGTAGAACATGGGTTACGACTGGGCCCTTCGAGGTCCCCTCCCCCCTGGCTGGGCGTTATTGTTACGCCGATGACACGCTGGTTTCAAGAGGCCACGCGCCTAGCCACCAGGGGAGTCTCTCTGGTGGTCGGGCGCATTGAGGCGCTGGGTTTACGGGTGGCCCTGGATAAGAAGGTTTCCACACGTAAAAAAAAGTACGCAATAATCGAATGATAAATAACAGTTCATTGTGATTTTGTACCATGTCTAATGCGCGGTGTACGAATGTAACTCACACACTAAAAGGCATGCGTGTCTTGTGTCGCCCTGCGCCCGCGCACCTTTACGTCCCGCTGCTGTCTATTCTTGTGTTCTGCGCATCGAAACGCACTATGTTCCGAGCCGCCATTAATTTTGCATCGGACTGTACTGAGTCTCAGTACAGTAGTTCAAAGTTTTGAGTCGCATCTCTATGACCTGTAGACATAGGCCTATAGGGGCCTCTAATACAGGGACATCTATACTCTATACAAATAAATAAAATTAAAGTGTCTGTTTGTAATGACCCAATAATAGGTTTTTTTCATGCTCACACGGTTATTTGCAGGATACCTTTGCCTAACAACCAGTTTAAATATTTTTTGTCGGTCTGTCTGTTTGTTCCGGGTAATCTTCAAAACGGCTTAACCGATTTTGATAATATTTTACTACCAAGTACCTGTCTATATAAGAAGTAACTTAGGCTTTTTTTTCTTTTAGAAAAACCCTTTTAAATTTATCCTGGTCCGGGAATCGAACTCACTAGCAGCGCTTTTCAAATTCCACCCGAACGAAGTCGCGGGCACCAGCTAGTTAACCATATAACTATTTAAACAAACATTTAAATTGGTTTCAATTCCATGGGTTTTTCCAAAGACTGGCGCGTTCAACAAAAAAATTCGCTGTGCGTGCGCCCACGCATGTTAAATATCTGGCACGCCTTGTAGCGGTATTGTATTCGTATTGTTCTTTTAAACTGACACAATATCATTCTGTACAGCCTGGATGATGTGTTCATTTTAACAAGCCTTTATTTAACTTTGACGAGCCTGTTGGTCTAGTGGTTAATGACCCTGACTGCTAAATAGGAGGTGGTGGGTTCGATTCCTACCCAGGACAAATATTGTATGATGAGCACGGTCATTTGTTCTGTCTGGGTGTAATTTATCTATAATATGTATGTATTTACAAATATATAAGTATGTTTATCAGCAGTCTGGTTAACATAGCACAGGCTCTGCCTAGTTTGGGATCAGACGGCCGTGTGTGAAATGTGCGAGATATTATTATTATAACTTGATATGTTAATATGAATGTGTCGTCGGGTCAAATCTCGTATCTGAATTTTAAAACAGTTCTTTTTAAAGCGATTATAATAATATTATCAAAAAACTTCTGTTAAAGAAAAAATAACGACCTCCGGTTTAGCAGTCAGGCTCACTAACCACTAAACCAACAGGCCAGTCAAAATAAATAGTGCTTTATAGCTATTTTAGTGTCCCACGACTAGAGAATAGCCGCCACGACCAATAGGAACCATGTATCCAGTATTTTGCGAGACGTAGACCAAGTTACGCAGGTCAGCTAGTCTATACAAATAAATAAAATTGAAGTGTCTGTTTGTAATGTCAAAAAATATGGTTTTTTACACTTACACGGTAATTGGCACGGTACCTATGCCTAAAAACTGTCTGTTTTTCTGTTTGTTCCTGGTAATCTTTAAAACGGCTGTACCGATTTTGATAATATTTTACTACCAGGTAGCTGTCTGTATAAGGAGTAACTTAGGCAATTGTTTCTTTCAGAAAAACCCTATAAAATTTTGCCCGGTCCAGGAATCCAATCCACTAAGACAACGCTTTTCAAACAAAAAAAAAACATGAACGAAGTCGCGGGCATCAGCTAGTCTATAATATATATGTATTTAGTAATATATAAGTATGTTTATCAGCAGTCTGGTTATCATAGCACAGGCTCTGCCTAGTTTGGGATCAGACGGCCGTGTGTGAGACCGGGTTTTGTGTAAAACCGGTACAACTCCGGTCCAACTAGCCCTATGTTGTGCCAAAGCAAGATTCTCCCACGACTAACTGTATGTGTATACATGTATTGATCAATAGCCTTTAATAGTCCACTGCTGGACATAAACCTCTCAGAAAGGTTTTGGCCTACTATACCACGCTGGCCAGACGGGTTGGTATAGGGTTTGTGTCAAATTTTCCTCTACCGCAGTGCCGTTTTTCTGCATTATTTATATTAGTTTGGAATTCGTCTGCAGAAATAAAAACTACAGTTCTCAGAAATAGTAACACTATAATTTGCTTTGAAATTATTTTTATCGTTCATGCGTTAGTTGTGGAATCTCCCAAAGATAAAAATACGAATGATTTGCAGCTGAAACATGAAATAGCTTCATGGAATTTTGATCCATAGTTTCGTTTTATGATAATTTTTAATGTCTCTCTGCTTCTATATTTATACAAAGGATAGTTTGTTAATACTTGAGTTGAGGGGGTTCATGGGTCCTCACTCAGAGCAGTCACTTTCCCTCAGGTGACCCTGTGGTTTGCTGTGCTATCATATTACTAACTACTGGCCCCCCGACTTTAAATAGCTGCCATAGTGGTTTTTGACGGTATGCGACTGAGTTTGAGGCTTTGGGTACGGGTTCCCGGGGCGGACGAAGTTTTTATAGATTAAAAATAACCTAAGTTACTCCTTATATAGACGGCTACCTGGGAGTAAAATATTATCAATACCGGTCCAGGTGTTTTGAAGATTACCCGGAATAAACACGGACAAAAAATATTTAAACTGGTTTTTGGGCATAGTTGTCGTGCAAATAACCGTGTGAGCATTAAAAAAAACTATTATTTTGACATTACAAACAATTTTGTTTAATTTGTAATAATTGTTTTATATTGGTCTATCACATCACATCACATCAACAGCCTATAACAGTCCACTGCTGGACATAGGCCTCTCCTTAGAAAGGCGGTTTTGGCCTACTATACCAATATAATAATATTGGTCTATAATAATACGTAACTATGTATTTAGAAAAATATAAATCTGTTTTAGCAGCCGTCTGGTTACCGTCAGTCCGTCAAGTCAACTAGACAGAGCCTGTACTATTTGACTGCACGGATGGCGTAGTGGTTTAAGCGGTCGCCACGCCGCTTCCTACTACGCCGAGTGTTGTGGGTTCAAACCCCACAAGGGACGACACTTTGTGTGATCCACAAATTGTTGTTCTAAGTCTGGGTTTTGTTTGTGTCTGTTTCATGTATGTTTGTAAACTCCCCCGCGACATATATTCCTAACTAGCTGACCCGCGCAACTTCGTCTGCGTCTCTCAATAGTAATAAATTTTCTTCGTTTTTGAAACATTCTTCATTGGTGCTCCGCTCCTATTGGTCTTAGCATGATGATATATAGCCTATAGCCTTCCTCGATAAATGGGCTATCTAACACTGAAAGAATTTTTCAAATCGGACCAGTAGTTCCTGAGATTAGCGCGTTCAAACAAACAAACAAACTCTTCAGCTTTATGATATTAGTATAGATGCGGGAGTTGTCTTAAAAAAAGAAGTTTGGCATCAGAGCCCAAGTGTGTGTGAGCTATTTCAGAACAGTTATTTCACATCTATTCGATCGTCACGGTGACCGCCTTCGGTGCTGCCATTGCGAAAAACGCGGTCACTGTCGACAGCGAGTCGATGTGAAATAAACTTCAGATGGCCGTGAGTAAGATGTGTCTAAATATTGTTATTTTTAAAGTCGATCACACATCAACGGCCTTTAATAGTCCAGTGCTGGACATAGGCCTCTCCTTAGAAAGGAGGTTAAAGGTATAAAGTCGATGGGACTTTAAAACTGTCACACCATCAATGGCGGTAACCATTATCCATCGTATGTCTTACTAGCTGAGACCCGCGGTGTTACCCGCGTTTGTTGTTATAAGCGCGGGCAACGCCGCGGGTCGTAGCTAGTCTTAAAAAAGTAGCCTAAGTTACTCCTTATGTCATCAGCTATCTGCCAGTGAAAGTCCTGAACAAACAGACAGACAAAAATTGTAAAAAATGTTATTTTGGCATATGTACCGTGTAAACATACATATGCATTTATTAAAATGCGGTTATTTTAATATTACAAACAGACACTCCAATTTTATTTATTTGTATAGATATATAATGAGTGAGGTTACCGGAGCCCAAATCCCCCCTCCCGCTGACTCGAGCGGGAGGGACTCCAAGTGCAGCAACGCACTTGTGACTTTTGAGTTGCAGGTGTCCATTGGCGGCGGTAGTTGCTTACCATCAGGTGACCCGTCTGCTAGTTTGCCCCCCTTATACCATAAAAAAAAAATACGAATATTTGATTGCTGTACTGTAAGCATAAACATCTGTAGTGACGTCATAAAGTTCCTGAGAATTCGTTAACGTACCCAAACAAACACATGTTCTCGTATCATATCGTCAAGGTTAACAAATTGTTTTCAGCACTTCGTTTTTTATATCGCTTCTGTTTAACCTGCTTCAAAAATCGGTGGTTTTCGTTCGATTGTATTTTTTTTAAAACTGTTACCTCAGAATAGGGTATAATTACTTCCCGTTTGGTGCCATTTAAATTGGAAGAAAAAATACCTTCTTTTTTTATATACCTAAATATCACAGATCAGTGTTAAGTTAAAGCGGATTCTCTTTATTCGCGCCCTTTTGAGAGTACAAAGGGCACTTGGGCGTTCCCACACGTACGTCTGGGTACCAGGGATTTCCTTTCTAGGATATACGTCGTACCTGAGACGGCATGCGGTTTTTGGTCGGTTCGAGTCTGACATAATCACCCCACCGGTGGGTGATAGCGGATGTTGAACCGCTGAACCGGGTATACCCCAACCGGGTATACCCGGACAGCGGATAACCGGGGTATACCTGGTCACGGCGGACTCAATACCTAGAACCAGTAGTCTCGTGTGGCCACATAGGGCTAGAGTTTTTAGATATTGATGTAATAGTTAACTTAAGATTGACTGATAAAGTGAGATCCATCTTATGCTATCAATCAATCTTAAAGTCATCGCCGGCATCGCATTTAAGGAGCCCTCGAGGCCCCCCCAAGTGCGAGGCCGTGGGTGACGGCCCACCTTCGGCCACGGCCCTCGCAATAAATCGCGTTAAATATTTAGTCGTAATTTTATTGTTGCCCGCGGTTATAACAACAAACGCGGGTAACACCGCGGGTCTTAGCTAGTAGTAAATAATAAAGTAATGTTTTAAATATAAAATAGAAAGCGCCGGTCTCGCATAATATCCGATAACAGTTAGGTAAGCTCGTAATTATTACTTGTTATATGACAGGGTTGGTATTAAAGTATACCCGACTGGCCTGTTGGACCAGTGGTTAGCGATTCTGACTGCTGATCCAGTGGTCGTGTGGTTGATTCCCACCTGAGACAAATATTGTGTGATGAGCACGAAAACTTCTTTAGTCGTGTTGGGTATTTTTAAACAACAAATAAAAGAATGTATTTTTTGAGATGGTAAAAAAATCGTTGAACTCGCGGCACTGTTACCGTTACCGACACCTCTGTATATAAGTATCTACAAATATTGGCCCTTACACGAGAGTTGAGTTTGGGTTGAAATACATTGATAATATAACTATATATAATATAAAAATATATTGTTTATATAAGTACAATATAAATATATATATTCATGTCGGAAATTTTCGAATCGAAAAAAAAAAGTTACAAGTTTTCACTTCTGTCGGCACTCCCGGAGTGCCACTGTTTTTTTATGTATTTAGATATATTGAGTATTTTAATTTAAATATATATATGTGGCACTTAGCTTTTGCTTTTTTTGACGGGCCTGTTGGTCCAGTGGTTAGTGACCCTGACTGCTAAGCCGGAGGTCGTGGGTTCGATTTCCACCCAGGACAAATATTGTGTGATGAGCACGGTCATTTGTTCTGTGTCTGGGTGTAATTTATCTATAATATGTATTTATTTAAAACTATATAAGTATGTTTATCAGCGGTCTGGTTACCATAGCACAGGCTCTGCCTAGTTTGGGATCAGACGGCCGTGTGTGAGATGTGTGAGATATATTATTATATATTATTATATTACTTAATAATAAATTTAAATGGTTTTCGAATCTGGGACCATGAGGTCTAATTCTTCACGGATGGCGTAGTGCTTTAAGCGGTCACATCGCCGCTTCCTACTGCGTTCAGTGTTGTGGGTTCGATTCCCACATGGGACTACACTGGTGTGATCCACAGGTGTTGGTCTTCATGTGTATTTGTAAAGTCCCCACGACACATACTATATTTCTATGGCGGAAGTGGTCTTAAAAGATAAAACATGAATAAACAAACTGGGACATTCCTGGATTTCCCGGCCATCTGACACAGGACGGATGTTGACGATAGGTTTTTAACTATTCCTAGATAAATATATCTCATCATTTCCTATATAAACTGCTGCATTAGAGTGGTGTGATAAGGCTTCGGAATACCAGTATAAGGTACTACTTTAACCTCCTTTATAAGGAGAGGCCTATGTCCAGCAGTGGACTATTAAAGGCTGTTGATGTGATGATGAATACCAGTATGTTGAACTTGTTCTGATAGTTATTCCACCAACCCATTCCACAACTTTTACTAATACATCTTTTACAGTACAAGCAGCACGCCTATGGAATTCCTTACCGGAAGCTATAAGGCGGGCACGGTTAGTGAGTATTTTTAAGAGACTCGTCAAGGATCACTATTTATCTCTGTGAGAACTATGTATAGTCCATCTAAAGGTTGTCTGTAAGAGATCGCAGGCTGCGATAAGGCCGCCTATTGTACCACTGTTTTTTTTAAATTTTTATATTGCATTGTATGTTTTCTACCCAAGGTGTGCAATAAAGAGTACCTATCTATCTCAAACTCAAACATCTTTATTTTATAAAATTCTTTTAAAAATTGTGTGAAATCGTGTCAGAATAAATTCATAGATCAAAGCACACAATAGCAACAATGCGTTTTGTCAAATGTATAGAAAAATGAAGTTAATCTATATATATATATATATATATATATATATATATAAGA
Source organism: Arctia plantaginis (assembly GCA_902825455.1). Lineage (NCBI taxonomy): Eukaryota > Metazoa > Arthropoda > Insecta > Lepidoptera > Erebidae > Arctia > Arctia plantaginis. Next base: position 52,200 of record CADEBD010000321.1, on the reverse strand, counting down.
GATTTACATGTATACATGTATATATTTATATATAGAGGTCAGCTAAGAACGGATTTTAAGAAATTAAAATAATAATTAAATAATGTAAATAGCAAAACAACGTTTGCAGGGTCAGCTAGTTCATTATATACCTGTGCTGATCCACAACCGGCCATTTCTAAGGAGTTGGGCCTTATAAGACTGTTTTTGAATTGATTGGTAAAACTAATATTTTATAAGAAAGGGCTGATATGAATAAATCCTTTTAAAAAAAAGTTGACCGACCTTCAAATAATACTAACAACAAAGAATACTAAAAACCTAGCGGAAATCGCGATTGATTTTGCTGTCATTTTTGAAGAGTTTCGTTGTCTGTCTCCGGAAGTCATCGTGAGATCTATATGAAATTTAAATGGGACCATTTCGGAATAAATCCCTTTCGAACAAATTCAATGTGTTATGTATGAGTTATGCCTGAACATACATAAAAAGTCCGTGTGGTGACGGATTAAGAATACGGAGTGTCACCACCCCTATTCATCCCGTGGGTGACGTAAGAACCGCCTAAGGGAGCAAACGACACAGGACAACAGCACTGCAAAGAGAAGGAAACTTAAAACAAACCCTATACCAAACCGCTTGGCCAGCGTGGTATAGTAGACCAAAACCTCCTTTCTAAGGAGAGGCCTATGCCCAGCTGCGGACTGTTAAAGGCTGTTGATGATAATGTTGATGATAAATAAAAAACAAAACATCTGAATTGATAACCTCCTTTTTAAAGTCGGTTAATAAAGCTTTGGTTTAGAAATACCCAACCTTATATTATATATATATTTCTAAATATATACATGTTATGGATAAATAACTGTAGTGTGATATGTCAGTCACAAGCATTTCAGGCCTTTCGCGGAATTCCCAGGCATCTGACGAACCTAATTAGATATTACAGGAAATGTGAGACGGTTCTGTTATCTACACTGATATTTAAAAAGCGAAAATGTCTGTCTGTTTTAAAACCGCCCCGCTTAAACCGCTGAACCATTTAGATGAATTTTTGGTATATAGTTCGAGTTCCGGGAAATGAATAGAATAGTTAAAAGGGGGTAGAAGGGAGGAGGAAGTTTGTATGAGAAAACAAATAACTGCTGAACCGATTTAGATTAAATTTGGTATGCAGATAGTTTGATTTCGACCCTACCTACTTATAATAAAGATTATTTTGTTTTAACATAATTATTCGAGTTTTAAAATTGTATTATCTTCCATGACGTTATTCGCGTACGCGCATGCACACGAAATGTGTTTGACATTTGCGGTGTGAATGTACACAATTTAAAATCGCGCTATCTATACCCAAACTGAGCATAGCTAGTACTGTGTGCTTTAGAACACGGATATACATCGCTATATTTAAATGATTTTATTGAGCTTGTTTGTTCTTAGTAGATATCAGAGATTTTAAATGCAGGGCAAAGCGGCCGTACGTCTCGGGTGGCAGCAGCGGCAGGAGCGGAGCGGGCCTAAAACTTCACTTATAAAGATGTCTTAATTTGTGGTATTTATAGTATAACTAATTACTTCACGCATACCACATTTGCAGTATCTACATTGCACCCGTGTGAAGTCGGTATCGCTAGTAATGTATATTTAGTATCACTGAAAAATCCAAGATGACTCAACCCCAAAGAGTATCGAATGAAAGGATCATCATCATCATCAGCCTATCGCAGTCCACTGCTGGACATATTAGACCTCTCCCTTGCACGCACTTAGATCGATTTTGGGCTTCTCGCATCCAGCTCCTGCCAGCCGTCTTGCGCAAATGGTCACTCCACCTGGCCTGTGGGCGTCCTACACTACACCGAAAAGAAGAGAACTTTGAAATTAGCTCCGCCTTTTTGATAGACATTTTTGACTTCTGACGTTAACACACTTAACATTACGCTGCAAAACTCAGGAGCTGAGCACTGACCATGAACGCAGTTAAAACTGGGAGGAAACCCCTTAAATAATGTGTCGAAGATCCCACTGGCCCTAGAACAAGTTTAAACGGTCATTACGCTTGAATAGCTACCTTCTATACTATTTTTAAATGTTGTATAACAAGTTTTGTCACAGGTTACACTCACTGAATATCCTATTAAGGAATATAAATCTCTCTCATCCCACACACGGCCGTCTGATCCCAAACTAGGCACAGCCTGTACTATGGTAACCAGACTGCTGATAAACATACTTACATAATTTTAGATAGATACCGTGCTCATCACACAATACTTGTCTTGGGTGGGAATCGAACCCACGACCTCCGGTTTAGCAGTCAGGGTCACTAACCAATAGACCAACAAGCCTGACTAAATAACGTATGGGACTCGCGTACGAAGGGTTCCTTGGAAACAAAAATCTCTAGATATCTCATACGAAATCCTTTTTGTTATTAACCGACTCCAAAAAGGAGATTTTAATTTCGACCTAATTATTTTGTCTGTATCTTACTTATCATATTCTTTTTTGCAATTAAACTCAAACTGTAATAAAACATATTTTTCCTGGTAATGCGATTGGTAATTTGAGGAAATATTAAGATTAAAGAGTTTATGAGTGGTTTGTCAATTATTTTTTACGAAAGGGGGCGGTTGGAGGGGGGAATGAAAGAGCAGACGGGTCATTTTAAGTGTCAAATTCAACCTAGACACAAGATATGATCATGCGCATCACACAATTATACGACCATGAGGTCAATTCTCGTAATAAAAGCCACGCCAAGGTCTTACAGCACAAGTAAATAGAACATTCTGAAAAAAAAAAAATTAAGGTAAATTTTGGTACTTACACATCTTTTTATCGTGTTGACTCAGGACCTTGATTTTTATACATCTAATAGGGACCATAGACCTCAGTATCTGGTATAAATTTTAACTTGCTAGGTCTACCCGTTCCTGAGAAAATCGGTGGTGGTGACACACGGACAGACGGACAAGAAAGTGATCTTATAAGGGTTCCTTTTTTAACTTTTGAGGTACGGAACCCTAAAAATCGTTCAAAATACACAGTTCCCATCGGTTCTCTATCTTACACAAATGTCATAAATGATATTCTCGTAGTAATGTAATTATATCGTATTGTAGTAACCTAAAGTTGAAATAATTCTGTTAGTCTTAGTAATACTTTACTACGAGAATAACTTTTATGACATTTGTGAGATCGAGAGTGGATTATAGCTGAATTCCGAAGTTTTATTACAAGCATCAATGGGGCAGCAAGGTTCTCCAATGGAGACCACGTACTGGAAAGCGCAGTGTGGGACGACCGCCTACCCGATGGACGGACGACCTGGTAAAGGTTGCCGGAAACCGTTGGATGCAGGCCGCAATCAACCGTCCCCGCTGGAAATCATTGGGAGAGGCCTATGAGAGGCCAGCAGTGGACAAGCATAGGCTGAGGTATATTACAAGCATTGAGCTTCTGGGTTTGGTTCGTACCCACGTCCTCTGGTTCAGCAGTCAGGATCACTTACAATCTCTTTGATGCATCTACTTATCATCTAAGCCGTAATAAAACTGTACTGGAATGTATGATGCATTATCTTCTCAGATACTAATGATTTATTTTAATGAGAAAGACTTAAATTATTTGTTCTGAACATGCCATCTTGGTTTACACGGTGATTGTTTTTTTAGAAATATATCTCCCGCATTAGCAATAGGTATATCCTGTGTCGCGGGGAGTATATGGAACCTTGCTGTCTCATTGGAGCAGTGCGTTTATTTGGTCTTTGTTAGTATTGTTTGAAGTCGGTTCAACTTTTTTTTAAAGGATTCGTTAAAAAATAAATAACGAAATAATAAAAGAACTCCTGTGTCGCGAAGAATTTATCCTGTGTCGCGGGGGACTTTATACACATACATGAAACGGACACAAAGAACACCCAGACTCAGAACAAAAATTTGTAGATCACACAAGGGGTCGTACCATGTGGGGATCGAACCCACACACTCAGCGTAGGAGGAAGCGGCATGGCGACCGCTTAAACTACTACGCCATCCGTGCAGTCAAATACAAATTTATAGCACTTTTTCTTGCTCAACAATGTTAAACGTGTGTTTACCTGACTTCAAGAAAGAAGAACGTGCTGGAGCGAAAGCACTATTCTGCTCCAGGGTTCAAATCCAAGATCACCGTTCTGCCTGTTACTCAATATTATAACTGAACGGAGTGGTTTAAGCAGTCAGCAGCAGCAGGCCCGTTCGTTTATCTAATTTAACACTGGGAATTCCTGTATTCAATCTAATATTAGTAATATAATATAATAATATTGTACCACATTCACACAACGCCATCTAGTCCCAAACTAAGCAGAGCTTGTACTATGGGTACTAGATAACTGATATAAATACATATATACTTTTTTTTTTGTAAATACATACTTATTATACATAGAAACACCCAGACCAAATCAAACATTAAATGTTCATGCACACAAATGTTTGACTTGAGCGGGAATCGAACCCGCGACCTTTGGAATAGCAGTCCATTACACAAACCACTACGCCATTCGGTCGTCAGATTAGTGTGAGGAGAGAATTGAGAGAAATTGGCAGAACAGTCACAACGCTAGTTAGTGATGTGCCGAGTCGCTGTTTTGGTGGATCGAATCGACTCGAGTCGGTTTATACGGTATTCGAATCATGACTCGATTCCGCGATTCGAGCCCAGTACTCGAGTTCTATGTTTGGTATTCGAATGTTAACTCTAGTCCAGGACTCGAGATTAAGACTCGAGTCTAGAAATTCGAGTCCAGAAATTCGAGTCTGGAAATTCGATCTAGAACTTGAGTCTAGAAATCTGCCGTCTCCTTCTGCGAGCATATCTTGCTCGCAGAAGGAGACGGCAGAACAACGCTAGTACCCTACTGAGTATTTATGTGTTTTATTAAATTTATTTAGGTTTATGTATGTATCTGTGTTTATATATTGTGTATGTCTCTGGACTTCAATTATGTTAAATTTAATATGTTATTTTGCACCTACCGCATTATATTTCTACACCACCTGAAGGTTGACTGGGAGAGAATACCTAATGGCATTAAGTCCGCCTTTGTACAACATGTGCATTAATTATTAAATAAATAAATTATATAAAAAAAAAAAATTTCATTAAAAGGTCAAATAGCAACCGAAATTACCCGTTAACCCCTCCCGCTAAGTTAAATTCCTTATGTATCAGTGAGTTTACGTATGTAGTGTACTGGTCAGAATTCGAACCCACGACCTCTTGATCGCAAGTCGCCTTAACCACTAGCCTACCGCCGCTTTAATGTGTACATACGTACAGAGAATCGGATAAAATTAAAATGTGCGCAAAACAGATAATATTAACATATGTTTATATTGTAAATTATTTCCGAAGTTATCTGAACGCGTCGGTTCAGTTGAGTTCGGGCTGCGCTTGCGTGAAGGGATCTTAATTGTTTAGTTATTTTAATTATTATTCTCAAGTTTGCAGATAAATTGTTGTATTTTTTTTAAATGTGTAAGTGTTTTGTTGTTATTGTTTAATTATAATCAGCAAGCTTTTGCCCCCGGCCCCGCTTGCGTGTATGTCTTAAATAGTATATGTTGTGTTGTGTGTATAATGGAGCTTTCCATTGGTAAAATAATTTTTCAAATCGGTTTAGTGGTTTAGGCGTGAAAGCGTGACAAACAAACGAACTCACTTTAACATTATAATTTCAATATTCTGTGTTGAAGTTAAAAAATGACGACAAACTTTAGTTAATTGTCAAAATTTTATTAAAATTTTCATTGTCTTTTTAAGAACAAGGTTCTTTTTTTGGCAGTTTCTTTTAGCTTTTTAAAGTTAGAAAGAAAGAGTTTTTTTTTATTTTTACACAAACACTTGACGCACACAAAAACATATGAAACACAACACACTTGTTATGAAGAACACAAGAATTCGGACGATACTTCTTAGAGTTCCGTACCCAAAGGGTAAAACGGGACCCTATTACTAAGACTCCGCTGTCTGTCTGTCTGTCCGTCTGTCACCAGGCTGTATCTCATGAACCGTGATAGTTAGACAGTTGAAATTTTCACAGATGATGTATGTCTGTGATGATGGCTTTTATTTATTTTTGAAATATAGTGCTATAAAATTTCAATATTTTTCAAACTTTATTTAAAAATGTTGTTTTTGTCACATATATATATATGTATGGGTCTAGAATATACAAGAAAGTTTATTTAAAAATGTAAGCTCCCTGTTAGCCGCAATCCTCTTATTACTGGGATAAAATGTTATTAAAGTCTGCAAAATGCGGCTGTAGTACACCTCTATCTACTACCCTAAGACTTGAGTGAATATAGAATTTATTTTTAAAGACAACTCCCGCATTATGAATATATCCTGTGTCGCGGGGGACTTTACAAACATACATGAAACGGACACAAAGAACACCCAGACTCAGTACAACAATTTGTAGATCACACAAAGTGTCGTCCCATGTGGGGATCGGACGTAGCGTAGTAGTAAGCGCCGCTTAAACCCAGCCAGCCATCCGTGCAGTCAGTGGTGTCCTACCAAATGATGTAAGCGTAGTATCACTCCAAATAAAATAAAATCAATGGAACGGGTTATCGTCTGCGGTATTTCTGGATCGATACGACCTTAAAACGTTCAAGAAAAGAGCGTACTCCTTCCTAAAAGGCCGGCAGACGTCTGAGTTACAGACGTTCATGGTCGGCGATGGTCACTTTCCATCACGATGCAAAATTACTAAATAATAAACATACCTAACTGTATTCCCACCCATCCATGACCCGGCAACATAGATTACAGTATCAGTTGGGAACTCCGTATTTCGTTCTGATATTATTTAAAAAAAAAACAGTCGGCCATGTTTATCAGTTTGTGGACGTATGGCCTCCAGCCAAGTACACATCGTAATCCATATAAATAAAAGAAACTCCTGTGTGTAGCAGAACGCACAAATGTTACTTAGTTGACGTAGGTGTGTACTAAGACACAGGATATGTTCTTAACGCGGGAGTTGTCTTTTATACAAAAAAAAACTTTTTTTTCTGTCACCACACGGATGATTATTATTATTACGACTATTATTATGATAGGACTATACTACAATACATCTTTAAATGCAATATTTATAGGCCCGCTCCGATACTGCCGGCCGCTGCGCCCGAGACGGACATAAAGCTCGACGGCCGTTGGGTCCCCGCATTTTAAACCTCTGATATCTTCTAAAATATTCATTTTAATGATATGCTGCAAAGAGCAATTTTATTCTACATTATATGCACAACTTTTCTAACTATTATCTCTATCTTATTTAATTGAATAAAGAATAATATTGTATTGTTTTAGCTTCGTAAATAACCTATTTTTGTTGTAATATATAAAATATAAAAATGGGTACTGTCGGTTACCCTTAATAGATAGACATATATATATAGATAGATATACAATTCCGTGGTACATTATTTAGGTATATCTCGTAAGGTGTAGCCAGCGTTTGCAATGTAAGCGCACAAAACATGTTTTTCACAACAAATATTTTAAATTTTTGGGTTTTCTCTACTTTAATATGAATGTATTATACATATAAACCTTACTCTTGAATCACTCTCTCTATTGGTGAAAACCACATTAAAATCCGTTGCTTAGTTTATAAGATATAAGCGTACAACACAAAAAAGCGACTTTAATCTATACTATGTAAAGATACATTTGTATTTAGTATATATATATATAAGAGATTTCCACGTATATAGTCACTCATCACGATATCTCTGGAACCATTAGAGCTAAAGACTTGAAATTTGGTAGGAATATTCTTTTCACCGAGTAGAGGTCAGCTAAGAACGGATTTTACGAAATTCCATCCCCAGAGGGCTGTGCGGGGGCGTTGAAAATTAAAAAAAAATTGGCAAAACAACGTTTGCAGGGTCAGCTAGTTAAATATATATGTATGTTTATCAATAGTTTGGTTACCATAGCACAGGCTCTATTTAGTTTTGGATCAGACGGCGGTGTGTGACATGTGTCCGAGTTATTTGTTCGAGATTTCTTTTTTGCGTCTGATTATCTGTTGAAAAGTCCATACTTTGTGCACAGATATTATTTTGAACAAGCTAATTATTGAAATATATTAAAAAGAAACCAGACCGCTTTGAAATGTATTAGTACTTAAAATTTACAAACCGGTGAATTTAATTTTTATAATTTTCGTAATTGTGAGATATGGGTAATATCTCACAATTAATCACTCACGACTTGATGTAGTCAAAATACATCAAGTCGTTAAGACTACAGAGCATGCCAAAGAAATATTCATTCAAATACTCCTTCAGGCGTAGTCGGGTAAAAAACAGACTGCCATGTTTATCAGTTCGCCGGCACACATGGCCACCGGTCAACTGCGCAATAATTGATAAAGTTCAGCATATGATTTCATGTTTATTTACACACTATATCTATAACTTGAAAAGCACTGCCTTAGTGAGATCGATTCCCGAACCAGGCAGAATTATATAGGGTTTTCTGAGATAAAAAATAGCCCATGTTACTCCTTATATAGACAGCTATACTTTGTAGTAAGTAAAATGTTATCAGAATTTGTCCAGCTGTTTTGAAGATTATCCAGAACAAACAGACAGGCAAAAAATATTTAAACTGGTTTTTAGGCATAGGTATCGTGCAAATAACCGTGTAAGGATGAAAAAAACCTGATCTATAAACGCACAGCTAAATCCGCTGGGTCTAGATGAAATTTTGCACAAATGTTCCTTGGGGTACGTAGATGTGCACTAAGAAATTATTTTTCAAAAATTCCAACCCTAAGTGTGCATAATGGGGGTTGGAAATTATATAACCCTTTGTAATTTTTGGTAGTAGCGTTTTCAAACTCACGGTAAATACTCTTTATTAAAATACTAAAAAAAGTTGTTACTAATTTTTCAAAACTACCCTTAAAAAGTATGAGACTAAATGGTTCAATCTCAGAGGATCCATGTGCCAGATCCATATGGATCTGGTAATATTTTTTTTTCATTTGATTTATCTATACTAATATTATAAAGCTGAAGAGTTAGTTTGTTTGAACGCGCTAATCTAAGGAACTACTGGTCCGATTTGAAAAATTCTTTGAGTGTTAGATAGCCCATTTATCGAGGAAGGCTAAAGGCTATATATCATCACGCTAAGACCAATAGGAGCGGAGCACCAATGAAGAATGTTTCAAAAACGGAGAAAATTTATTACTATTGAGAGACGCAGACGAAGTTGCGCGGGTCAGCTAGTTATAATATAAAATGGATCTAACAAGATATAAAATATGGTTGGAAATTATTACATGCATATTATGGTAGAGAAAATCCGAGAATTTCAAAGACTTGGAATGTGATACATTGCAGCCGTGCGAAGCTGGTCTTAGTGCCATTGTCAGGATTGGTCATCTCAGGATTGACATTACACAAAAACAGTAGTCACTTTACCCGATTGTTTTTGACTGGTTTTGACTGGCCTATTGGACAGTTTGTCTTTCGAATACATGACATTGGTGAAATTGTGGTTACACTCTACCACAAAGCCATTAACCAAAAGTTGAGTTGAGTTGACTGGCCTATTGCTCTAGTGGATCTGACTGTTAAGCCAGAGGTCGAGGGTTCGACTTCCACCCAGAGAAAATAGTTGTGTGATGAGCACGATCGTTTGTTGTGTTTCTGAGTGTAATTTATCTACGATATTTATGTATTTACAAATATTAAAGCAAGTTCACCAGCAGTCTGGTTACGATAACACAGGCTTTACCTTTTTTTTTTTTTTTTTTTTTTCTGCCGTGTGTGAGATGTCTGAAGTTATTTAATTTATAATTTATCATCAATCATCATCAACAGCCTATACTAGTCCACTGCTGGACATAGGCCTCTCCTTAGAAAAGAGGTTTTGGCCTACTATACCACGCTGGCCAGACGGGTTGATATAGGGTTTGTTTCAAGTTTTCCTTCTCTTTGCAGTGCTGTTGTCCTGCTTAGTTTGCTCCCTTAGTCGGCTCTTACGACACCCACGGGATGAATTGGGGTGGTGACAATTTGTATTCTTAATCCGTCACCACACGGACAGGACACCAACTAATTTATAGAAGAATTTAACTCTATTGTTCTTTGTCCACAGTAATGGTGCAGTAACCAGAGAATGCGGGCAATTGTTGTAGTCGCGCTGCTTCTGCAAGCGCTGACTTTGGCGCAAAACCGTGACTATTGTCAGATGGTGGTGAAAGAAGAGCACGAGTATATCTGCCAACTTCCCAACGCTACCATCACTTTTAGAGCGAAGAAAAATGATTACGTGAATGTTATATGTGAAGTGAGTTCAAACTTCTTTGCTCGGAGCCTGGCATGTGATGTCGTTTTATTTGCGAGTGATAGTAAAGAGCTGGACTTAGTTCCTGGATCGAATAAATTCTGATCCGGTATTCCTTTTTTTTAGAGGGGGCAGACGAGCAGACCGGTCACCTGAGTTTGAGGTCAGAGGGTCGTATCGGTCCGGAAATACCGCAGACGATCACCCCTTCCACAGATAGGTTGAAATTCTGTTCAGAAATTCGTCTTTCTCCAACGGTTGTCGGTTCTGCGGCTTATATGGCCAGCCTACTGCCACTTCAGCTGGCTGATCCGGTAGGCTATGTCGGTGACCTTGGTTCTCTGCCGGATCACCTCATTCCTGATGCGATTCCTGAGAGAAACGCCGAGCATAGCCCTTTCCATAGCACGTTGAGCGACTTTGAACTTGTAGGCTAACCGTACCGTAAGTGTCCACGTTTCGGCTCCGTATGTCTTGACGGATAGGACGCACTCATGAAAGACTTTCGTCTTAAGGCACTGTGGGATCAACGATGAGTAGACTCAGATGACAGACAGAAGAGTCTGCTATTTCATTAGGCATTTGTTGTAGATCCTGCAGCGTCCTTGCCATGATGCCTATTTGTATGCATGCAATAATTAAAATGTTTTAATTTGTATCTTCTCATTCCAGGGATCAAACATCAACTGTACGGACCTTCCTTACTTCGACTTCGCCAGCGGCCAACCTCTGCCTAGCATAGGACTAAAATATTGCCCACCGAGTATACTGAGATGTATCAACGATGTAGTCGAAGCACCATCTATAAACAGAGTCACTCTGCTGAAGATGACGGAACCATTGTCTGGAGAGGACGTTGGGAGTCTTGGCTCAGTTAATGCCTTGACTTTGAGAGATGCTAGTAAGTGGATTTGTTATCTTTGTAGCGAGGAAACCCCTATTTGATTTATGTCGTTGGGGTGGTGTTCCGTTATAAATAGACTTTTCTCAGGAGCTAGAACATGACTTTGGTGGAGTCTAGAAGTTCAGGCGCCCTCATAATTGATTTAAGAGGTCTTGCCCATGTATTCAAGTACAAGTCGGAGATCATGCTCTGTAGTACACTGCTGGACATAGGCCTCTCCTAAGACAGGAGGTTTTGGCTTACTATACCACGCTGGCCAGACGGATTGGTATACGGTTTGTTTCAAGTTTTCCTTCTCTTTGCAGTGCTGTTGTCTTGTAGTTTGGTCCCTTAGTCGGCACTTACGACACCCACGGGATGAATAAGGGTGGTGATATTCCGTATTCTTAATCCGTCACCACACGGAGCACCGATATCTGTTCTTACATGGGTAATAAATGGAGTGTAATATGTATGTATTTAGTAATATATAAGTATGTTTATCGGGAATCTGGTGAAGTCTCTGTCTAGTTTGGGATCAGACGGTCGCGTGTAGGATGTGTTCAGTTATTTTTGATTAATGTTTATTTTTCATGTTTTTAGGAGTCCAAAGAACACTACCAATCACAGTCATTAAAAACCTTCCAACTCTTCGAGAAGTTAGAATAGGTGGGGGGAATATGCAGCTATTACCACACGCCTTCGAGGGTTCCCCCCCTCTCACGTATCTAGAGTTTAATGAAGACAAATTGACCAGTATCCCACCAGATTCCTTCAATGGACTATCCAGCTTGATTCATTTAAACATTTGGGGAAATAACATTGTAAATATTAGCGTCGGGTCTTTTAAAGGTAAGTCATATATTCAGTTTTAATAAACTTTTTATTATTATTATTATTATTATATAGGTGAAAAACGAGCAGACGGGTCACCTGATGGAAAGTGACTACCGCCACCTATGAACGCATGCAACTCAGGAGTCACAAGCGCGTTGCTGGCCTTTAAGTAAGGTTCTTTTCTTGAAAGTTTGAAGGTCGTATCGATGATTATGATGGGTCAACACACAACAGGTCTGACCTGTTTCTCAAGTGAGGGATTCTTCAATCCAATTCGTTTATTTTACTCCATATTTTTTTTTATGATATAAGGAGGCAAACGAGCAGACGGCTCACCTGATGGTAAGCAACTACCGCCGCTTATGGAAACTTGCAACTCAAAAGTCACAAGTGCGTTGCTGCCCTTGGAGTCCCTCCCGCACGAGTCAGCGGGATTTGGGCTCCGGTAACCTCACTCACTCAGTGAAAGGCAACGAAAGAATTGCTTAACACCGGTTTTCTGTGAGGCCGTGGTATCACTCCGGTCGAGCCGGTCCATTCGTGCCGAAGCATGGCTCTCCAAAAATCTTATAATTGAATACACAGGTTTTATAAATGGACCCTGTCTGGCACGGCTAAATTAGGAGAGGAAAGCAAACATTCCATCATTCATTAAGCATATGGAGCTAAATTTTAGTAAATAGAGCCATTGGCACGTTCAATTTTAGAGTCAACTAGAGGGGAGGCTCCGATAACGGGTCTTTTGGTCTAGTTGTTAGAAATACTGACTGCTTAGCCAGTGGTGGTGGGTTCGATTCCCACCCAGGATGAATAATGTGTGATAAGCACCATCATTTTTGTCTGGATGAAATTTATCTATAATTATGTATGTATTTTGTAATATATGACGACCTGTCCAGTTGACGGTAATAGGTAGCGATTATATGGTTCATAACAGATGATTGTGATTTTATTCAATCCCTAAATGTACAATAGCTTTTATTCTTTTAAAAGAAAACACAACTCCCGCACTAGGTACATATCCTGTGTCGAACTTTACATACATACATAAAACGCACACAAAAAACACCCAGACCCAGAACAACAGTTTGTGATCACACAAAGTGTTGTCCCATGTGGGGATCGATCCCACGCTTAAACCACTACGCCATCCGTGCAGTCAATAATGTAGGTTTTTTATTGTATACATAGAAATATCAATTATTCTGAAATTATTTACCTTCCTCGTAAGCGTTATGGGTTTTGTCTGTCATGTCACCAATGAATAGAGTTAGGTATATCAATACCTAACTAACAAAATAAATGGACATGTGAGTTCGTTTGTAACGTATCCACGCCTTAACTGCTCAACTGATCATGAGTGAGTGAGTGAGTGATGTCGGAGTCAAACCGACCAACACCGCACCCCGCACGGTGTACCCTAAAAAGAGATCTCTGGTACTCTGACGTACCTCGGGTCATCCATGGCACTTTGTGCTCTTGAACGGACGCGCGCGTAGCGCGTCTCGCCGCCAACCCGGCCTGCTTCTGCTAGGGGCAATATTTCTGTCCTCCCTGTGTTAGCGGGTACCGTGGGAAGGCCATGCTTTGGCGGGCTGGTTCAAACGTAGACCATGACCTCACAGAAAACGTCTTCAAGTTATTCTTGATTTTTTAGGGATTGTCGAAAAGAAAAGAAAAAAGGGACCTGCTGATTGGGAGACGGGCTCAAAAGGCGTGGTGCACTTTTGAATTTAAGGGTTTAAGGGGGCGATAATAACTTATCATAATTAAAAAATAATTATTTAGCTTAGACAAGTTAACATGAAAACTTTACCTTAAATTGCTAAAAATAGTAAAAAATCCTTCTTTAAAAAGTTGAACCGTCTTCAAACAGTAGTAACAAAGCGCACTAAAACCTAGCAGCAATCGCGGTTGATTTGCTGTCATTTATTGAAGAGTTCCGTTGTCTGTCTCCGAAACTCATCATCAGATCTATATGAAATTTAAATGAGACCATTTCGGAATAAAAACAAAAAAAAAACATTTTTAAAATCTGTCTATATGTAACGGAGTTATGCCCGAACATACATAAAAAAAATATAAACATCCGAATTGATAACCTCCTCCTTTTTGAAAGCGGTTAAAAGGAGCGTACTCCTTCCTCAAAGGTCGGCAACGCGCTTGTGACTCCTGAGTTGCAGGCGTTCATGGGCGGCGGTAGTCGCTTTCCATCAGGAGACCCGTCTGCTCGTTTGCTCCCACTTTCATAAAAAAAAAATTAGTTTGTTTCTTACTCGATTCCATAAAAAAGGTATGACTGTATTGTAAGAGGTTTAATTCAATTTCCAGGTCTTGACGAATTAAGAAAATTGTCTCTGAGCACGAACAAAATAAAATATATTGAACCTGGGACCCTGGATGACCTTCCAAAGCTGGGTGATTTGTACTTGATGAAAAATCAGCTCCTAATCCTACCGGATGGGCTTTTGGGTAACTTGAAAGAACTTCAAAATGTAAGTACCAAAATCCTCTATTCACCTCCTGGCTTCATCATCAGATTATCTACCAAATCTTGGACTGGAGAAAACGTATCAAATGAGTCCAAACTCGAAAAGTTTAGTAATAGCCACTAAAGTGTTCCACCATTTTTTTCTTCTTCTTTTTTGACAACTTCCGCAATAGGAATATCTCCTATGTCGCATAGGAATGAATCGCCTATTTTAAAAACGTACATGAAATGGACACAAATAGCACCTAGACTAAAAATTTTTTGATCACACAAAGATTTGCATTATGTGGTGATCGAACCCACAATACCCGGCGATCGCGTTATCACTCCAGTCGAGACGACACAAATTAAGTATGACTCTCCCATGATAAAGTTCTTTTTTTTTCAGATAACTTTAAAATTTAACGACGTAGAACTAACGTTCGATGACCGAGCACTTTCAAATCTACCCTCATTGAAGAAAATAATTTTAGAGTCCAATAAAATTCGGCGTCTCCCCGAATCCTTGTTCTCCGGCTCTCAAAACATTGAATATCTATCCCTAAGTTACAATCTAATCGAGGATCTCCCACCCGGCGTATTCAGTACTCTTTCTTCTTTGAAGTACCTGGGTTTGAAAAAAAACAGAGTGAAAGAATTGTCCAAAACTGTTTTCTATGGTATCAAAAATCTGGAATTCTTGGAAATGAGTTTTAATCATCTCGAAAATTTACCAGGGTAAGTGATTAATTTCTTTCTAATATATAAAATTCTCGTGTCGCGGTGTTTGTTACCAAACTCCTCCGAAACGGCTGGACCGTTTTTAATGAAACTTTGTGGTTTTTTTTTATGTTAGGGGGGGCAGACGAGCAGACGGGACACTTGATGGAAAGTGACTATCGCTGCCTATGAACATCTGTAACTCAGGAGTACGCTCTTTTCTTGAAGGTTTGAAGGTCGTATCGGTCCGGAAATACCGCAGACGATAACCCGTTCCACAGATTGGTCGTGCGGGGCAAAGAGTGTTTCGAAAAGCGCACAGTAGTGGAGACACCACAGTGGGACACAGTAGTGGCCCACTATCCAGATAATGAGGATGAAAATTTTGTGTTGAATTTTTTGTGCATGTCGGGCAGGTTTGATAATCGGCCAACATCTATTTTTCATACCCCTAAATGATAAGGGCGACGAAGACCCTACTCCTAATTTTTTTTTCTAGAAATAATGTATATGGCAAAACAACGTTTGCCGGGTCAGCTAGTTATAAAATATAATTCTTCTGTGCTTGTGTATGTGACTGCCTTTAACAGTCCACTGCTGGACATAAGCCTCTCCTTAGAAAGGAGGTTTTGGCCTAGTTTTGGTTTATGTGACTGGATGTGTCCTAAAGGAATGGACTGATTTCGATAAAAAAAAATTGTGTGCGCTCCAGTGCATTCGGTAATGGTTTAGATTCACAATTCTGTGCAGTACAATATGTGTTTTTAGTTAAAAAAAAATCGGATATAACGTGTGTTCAGGACAACGTCTGTCGAGTCCGCTGGTATTTTCTATAATATTGCGGCAAAACGAGCAGACTTGTTATTAGAGGGGGTAACTCAGCAGACAGTGGACTTGAACGTAAACCTATACCTGGGTCGCAATTCCCAGGGGCTGTCGAAGTCGCATGTGTTGGCCCCATTCATCACGCGATGGACCCGGCAACCGCACGGTGAATCCATGGAACCCTAAGAAATTGGTCTGATGGAAAGTGACTACCACTACATAATGCGTTGCCGCCTCCTTCCACTAAATTTGAGGGCAGGAAGGTTGGACCTAAAATTATTTCGTTTACACGGTATAGTGCACCGTAGGCATTGCTTAGTACCTTGTACCTGTTTAGTAGCACACCGGTCCAGCCGTTCCACTTCGGGGAAGAAACTCAAAGTGGAAAGCACTTATATCTTGTGTGTTGCACGTGTCTATGGATGGAGGTAGTCACTTTCTATCAGATCTATAAAGAAAAGTGGAATCTAAATTATGTATAGCTTTTTATATCAATTTTTAAAAGACCGCGCTAGAAATATATCCTGTGTCGCCGGGGACTTTACAAACATACATGAAACTGACGCAAAGAACACCCAGACTAAGAACAAGTATCGAACCTACAACACTCAGCGCAGTAAGAAGGGGTGTGGTTTTTCGTCTATAATTGGGCGCTATCCGTGCCGTCTGTAAAATCTAGGCTTTTATACGGTTCTCTGCCCCTTCGGTAATATAGACGTCATCATCATTATCAGCCAATCATAGATGGCTGGCAGGAGCTATATGCGAGAAGCCCAAAATCGATCTAAGTGGCGTGCAATGGGAGATGCCTATGTCTAGCAATATAGACGTGACTGTATATAATTTTGAATTTTTTGTTCATCATCACAAACAGCCTTTAACAGTCCACTGTTGGACATGGGCCTCTCCATAAAAAGGAGGTTTTGGCATACTATACCACGCTGGCCAGACGGATTGGTATAGGGTTTTTTCAAGTTTTCCTTCTCTTTGCAGTGCTGTTGTCCTACGTAGTTTGCTCCCTTAGTCGTCTGTTACGACGCCCACGGGATGAACAGAGATGTTGATACTCCTTATTCTTATTTTTATGTACGATGTTTTTTTTGTTATTTCCAGTGATTTATTCGCGGGTCTCACTCACCTTAAAGAGATACATTTTGACCATAATAGCATTGTATCAATAGCTTCAACCACGTTTTATGGACTTTCCAAGCTCGAAACCTTGTCACTGGGTGGCAACAAACTATCCCTGAACGTAGGCTATAGCACTTTGAACAACAGCTCCAGAAGTTATATATCGCCATTTGCAACTCTAACGAAATTGAAGAATTTGAATCTTAGTGGCAATGAGATAAGTACCATTTTTGACGATTGGCGATTAGATATGATTCAGTTGGAGAACTTGAATCTGTCTTATAACAAATTTACAACCATAATGGTAAGTCTATTTAAAAATCACAATTTTTATTAGGAAAATTGAAAATAGTTTGTGCCACAATAACATATTGCGTCATTTGTCCTATTCCGTGTCTTGAGATCGGCTTCTCGTACGAGAAGCCGATCTCAAGACACGGAATCATACGAGTGTTGTGACAACACTCATACGAGCGTTGTGACAACACTCATACGAGTGTTGTGACAACACTCATACGAGTGTTGTGACAAAATTACAAAGACCTAGTATTGTGCCTTGAGGTACTCCATGCACACTATGGACAATATGGACTTTTACTTACTTACTTACTATATCCTATTAAATGTGATATGGATGTGATATAGATATAAAAGTAATCAGCTAATTCCACATAGCTACATTTAAACCCTAAAATCCACCAAGACATTTAAGGTTGACCTTATCGAAGGCCTTACAAATATCCGTATACTCTACATCCGCTTTTATGTCATTCTAATGGTTATCATTTAAGTCTGTGAGCTTTAAAATAACACTAATTTAGTATTAAATGATAATTAAATTAAATTAATAAAATTGTCAAACATATAAATTAACGATAGCTAATCTTCTTTCAGTTCGACCAAGATCCTGCAGCTACGTACTTCATAAGTTCTAATTTAACAGTGGATTTGAGAAACAACGAGATACACCGAATCTTGGTCAACCCTGGAACATACGAGAGAGATTCTGCACCACAGCTAAGAAAGTTATTATTAGACTATAACCCTTTCAGATGTGATTGTCACATGTACGGCGTGAAATTAAGACTTGATGGGGATGTATATATGCCCAAAGAACCAAAATTAATTGTAAACGACGCTAGGTGCTCCCTCCCTCTAGACCTAAAAGGGGTCCGTATAAAAGACGTGCCAGTTTCTAGTCTCGTTTGCGAGATATCTGATACTATTTCAGACAGTTGCACAACCCTAGCTAAACCTGATACAAACGAATTAATATTGAACTGTCCCAAATTCCCAACAGAGTTGCCAGACACTAAACACGTTGCGTTACTTGAATATTTTAATAGAGAGCCAACTATTACTGTGAAATCTAAACGTCCACCGATATCGTTACATGGTTTTAACGTACACAAATTAGATTTATCTAACGCTGGCTTAAAGAGTATCGATTTTAAACCTTCTAAGGATCTTAAAGTACTCGATTTGTCTTATAACGATATTAAGGTTGTACCCGTGGCGTTTTTAGAAGCCAATATTAGTCTGTACCTAGTAAATAATTCTCTCGAATGTAACTGTGGGAACGCGGAATATATCGCCACGCTTAAAAGTTATAAATACGTATACAACGCAACGTGTGATGGTGTAGGGCCCATTGATCAATTGGATGTGCAAAGCCTTTGCAATATGCAAAAGGCTCTTGCCGTGTCCTTAGGCATTTGTCTCAGCATCCTTTTTTGTGCTGTCTTCACAAGTATCATCATATACAAATACTTTAATGAAATCATCATCTTCATGATAACTAGGGGTATTTGCAAAAGTTGCGTCAAAAATATAAAATCTGACAAGATATACGATGTTTTTATATCTTTCGCTCACGAAGACTTGGCTTTGGTACAAGACATTCTGCTGCCGAAATTGGAGAAAGAATTTGGACAAAATGTTTGCGTTCATTATCGGGATTGGGTTGTCGGGGAGTTGATACCGACACAAATAAATGCGTCGGTGGAAAATTCTAGAAAAACGATTATAGTTCTCTCAAAGAACTTTCTGGAATCAATGTGGGCGAATTTGGAATTTTTAACGGCTCACAATTTGACTCGGCAAGAGAATTCTTCTAGAATTATTCTCATATTACTTGATGAGGAGTTGTCACGGCATTCAAAGCTCTCTGCTGAATTGAAGGCGTATATAAAGACGAACACTTACCTTCTATGGGGGGATCCGAATTTCTGGAAAAAGTTAGACAGGGCTCTGGAAAGAAATTCGTACAGCATCACCTGGCTGGATGCCTTTAAGCAGAAGAGTGATGAAAAGAAACGCAAATTAGGTGGTTTAGATGTTCAACTCCAGAACGGTCAGTTGGTTAACCTGGCTTCACCATACCCTGTTACAAATAGTCTTCCATTTGATACTGTATAAAAGTATCTAAACCCTTCTTGGGAGAGCCATGCTTCGGCATATATGGCAAACCAACCTCCCCCTCCTCTTAATTCTAGGTGAGGAGGGAATAGGAGGTTCGAAAGATATAAACGCACTTGTGTCTCCCAAGTTGCAGGTGTCAGTAGGCGGCGGTAGTCACTTACCTTCAGATGACCTATTAGATATTGTATTTCTTCGAATATTTTAAGGGAAGCCCAATTATGATCTTATTATATAGAGAATCTCTTATTTTTATCATAAACATATTCTAATCATAAAAAAATATCATGCAATTATTTAGCCCATTACATTTTAGATACGACTCTAAGACATGATTGGTATTGATGAACCCAGGGAACCCGTTACTTGATTTGACCATTGAGTGGCGTGGCCAGGATTGTCCGTCAGGTCGTACGTGACATGTTAGATCATATCCACAGAAGGCCAATTCTCGTAAATAATAGTGCGAACTCAATTCGACTCGACTGCACGGATGGCGTAGTGGTTTAAGCGGTCGCCACGCCGCTTACTACTACGCTGAGTGTTCTTTGTGTCCGCTTCATGTATGTTTGTAAAGTCCCCCGCGACACAGGATATATTTCTAGGGAGTTGTCTTAAAAAACAAACAGTTCCAATCACACAACTGTCATAAAATGTATTTTCGTAGTAAAATAATAAAGTATTACTAAGACTAGCAAATTACTGATTCAATTTTCTGTTACAATACAATATAATCACATTAAAGTCAACGTTGTATGTTTAATACTTCAAGAAAAGAGCGTACTCCTTCCTAAAAGGCCGGCAACGCGTTTGTGACTCCTGAGTTGCAGACGTTCATGGGCGGCGATAGTCACTTTTCATCAGGTGACCCGTCTGCTCGTCTGCCCCCTCTAACATAAAAAAAAACCGTGTGGTGTTGTGGGACAACCGATAGGAATGAAGTTGTAACGATCGAGTAAAACTGATTCGGCACATTTTAATTACAACGCCATCTATGAAAGCGGCTATTACCTACATATTTTTCAGTTGGTTTCTAATTAAAACAATTTATACATTGGTAAAATCTCCTTGAGAAATGATTTCCTATCTATTCGATAGATGGCGCTGAATGACTGACATAAAAAGATAGAAATGAAAATATCTGGCTTGCTTTCTATAAGAGAGAGAGAGAGACAGACAGAGAAACATGCGACGCCGCACAGCTTACTATAGCAAAAAGTGTCGTGACCAATTTTCGTAAGAATGTTTTCCGTCTAGCCCCCTTTCACAACGCGCGATAAGGAACTTCGTTCCAAAAACTACGAAAATACCTTGTTTGACAGTTGTGAGATCGAAAGTTGATCGGAACTGAATTGTGATCGAACTTTTATTACAAGAATTAGCCTTCTGACCCATACTAATATTTTTACGAACAGGACAAAAGGGTAAGGTAAAATTCGTTAAGGACCATGGATAGGAGGAAGTAGCTAGGGTAAGGTATACCACAAGAAGGACTGACACTACAGTGGGACGGTATTGAACATGGAGGAGACATGCTCCGGCACAAATGGACATTCACCTCTCACAGAAAACCGCTGTTGAGCAATTCATTCGTTGCTTTACACAGTAAATGAGATAACTGGAGCCAAATCCCCACCCTGATTCTAGAGGGATGGATTTGTCTCTGAGTTGCAGGTCCATTGGCGGTGGTACTCACTTGTCATCAGGTCTGCCCATTATACCATGGCTCTTGTCCTGTACTCATAAGTTTTGTCCTGTGGTTGAATAGGCAACTAGGATATCTATCCGGAATCTCTAAAACTATAAAAATAATCTAGACTGATAAATAATTTTAAATAATATCAAAAAGTAATGTATTCAAACAGTTTGTTTTTTGTTAAAAGCGCCGTCTATTAACAATATGTTAAACTAACTCGCTCGACAGCTGTTAGAGTTAAGGTATTACGTAAGCGTAGTCTATCATTCATTCGTTCAAACATTCAGTGTTCATTGACTGATACGCAGCGTGAATTATTCGCACGAATGAACTAGTTAAAACGTACATAATATTTTAAAAATTTGTTATTTGATACATACACCCGCCATATATTTCTTAAGTTTTATTTTGTATTATATTATATTAAGTTATGATGACTGTCAACCATCATCTTAAATCCTAATTGTACTTAACGCCGAAAATAATCTCAAAAGTGTATATTTACTTGAAGTTTTATTGTAATAAAAGGATCTGTTAATTAGCGTCGTAGGGTAAAGAGATCTCTGAATACCATCAGGTAACATCATTTATACAAATAAATAAAATTGAAGTGTCTGTTTGCAATGTCAAAATAATAGGTTTTTTTCATGCTTACACGGTTATTTGCATATCTGTGCCTAAAAACCAGTTTGAATATTTTATCTTCAAAAAGGATGCACTGATTTTGATAATATTTTACTACCAAGTAGCTGTCTATATAAGGAGCAACTTAGGCTATTTTTTCTCACAGAAACACCCTTTTTTTTCCGTGCGGAAATCCCCTCGGAAACCACCTATCGGTGGCATGTCGGACTCGAGCCGACTAAAACCGCACGCCGTCTCGGGTACTAATAGCCGGGGAACCAGGTATACCCTAGAAAGGAAGTCCCTGGTGCACATAACATTTTGCCGAGAATCGAACTCACTAAGGCAGCGCTTTTCAAATTCCACGCGAACGAAGACGCCGGCACCAGCTAGTAATAAATATATGTTGGCAGCAGAACCTTCATTATCCCTGGCAGTACGATTTTAACCTCATTACAAAACAAATACTTTTTGATTAACTGACGTACAAAAATACGGTGTTATGTTTATGTAGGTACTTTCAACACAAAAGGGGGACCCCCTGACTAAGTTACCATGTCAGGCAATCTGCGTCCCAACGTTTAGTATTGTTAAGTTGTAAATAATATTAGAGTAAAATCTTTTAAAGCGCGGATTTAAAAGGATTAAAAAACATGTATAACTATCAATTTTGACATTTAATTATTTTTTAATAAAGATTTTAAAATACATTGATCACGGTGACATAATAGGCTGGTTCACTCAATTTGAAAACTTGATTAATTATATACTTTAATATCTATTTTATCCCAAAACACCTATATTTTAAAGAAAAAGAAATATTTACATTACGTATCTTGTATTAAAAAAAAAACAATTTAATTTTCCCTTGAAAACGCTGAATAGTGTCATGGCGTCTTGAATGACGTCACAGTCTGCGAAATAAGACTGTTTACATCTGTGTCCAGTGTCAACTGTTATCTAAGAATTAATAAGGAATAACCAGCTCTGTTGTATGAAAACGTCAACAACAACAATGATGTTTTGCGTGGCGTGACGTAACACTTTCTGATTGGTGTTCGCTGCCACGTGACTTAATACCTATTTTGATCGTTTTTTTTTAAACTTTTATTTGAAATAGACTGCTTTTTTCTTATCTATGTCCCTTCATTTATAATTTTAAACTATAAAACAAGCAATTTGTTATTAGTGGACACAAGCCTATAATACCATTTTTTTTAATCTGCTTGATTTTGTGACGTGATACATCTAATGTCAGACCGGCGGAAGGCGTCGCCACGCTCTGTGATATAACATGTAACACATAATACGGTGTAGCTATATTTTTAAGTGTGCTATATTTATAATTTCAAAAAAAATTGATATGTCCTGCGACATGTCATTTCTTTTTATTCTTTTCCCTTACTTTGGTGCTTAAAACCTGCATTTTTAAATATGTTATCTGAATAAATATTATGATAATAATACATTAAATGTAAGAAAAACCTTTGTCTCATTTAGAAGTTAAACTATATTTTTAAGTTCAAGAGCCGACCGTTATGTCGCTAGTGTAGCGGAAGGTATGATATCGAATTGGTTATCTGCTATAGGCGGAGTAAATGTAGAGAGAAGTTATTTGTATTAAACTATTAAAATCTATATTTAAAAATGTGTTTGAGTTATTACTTAGAAAGGGAGTGTATATGCTTTCAAGCTACAATAGCGCCATCTACCCACACTGTTCAATTACTTTTAGTTCAATCGATTGTTTGGTTTAGTTTCTAGATGGCGGTGTACGAATTCAGAATCTCAAAAAGTTAATAGTCTGATATAATGTCTAAGATTACTAGTAGTAATATATCATCAACAGCCTTTAACAGACCACTGCTGGACATAGGCCTCTCCTAAGGAGGTTTTGGCCTACTATACCACGCTGGCCAGACGGTTTGGTATAGGGTTTGCGTCAAGTTTTCCTTCTCTTTGCAGTGCTGTTGTCCTGCGTAGTTTGCACCCTTAGTCGCCTCTTACGACACCCACGGGATAAATAGGGGTGGTGACACTCCGTATTCTTAATCCGTCACCACACATATATACCGCCAAGTTTGTCCGAATCTTGACCAGTAAGTACGTACACAGATAGTGCACGATTTTTTTGATTTTCCCTTCTATGAATGCAATTCTGAGCTTTTATGAAACTTCTGTACTCCATATAAGAAATTGCCTTTTTAAATAAATACGGCGCACGGGACATGAAAGCTTTATTATAGTATCATATTTGGAATAGTGTTGCCTACTTACAAGTTCTGCTTAGTTTGAAACTAGATGGCGTTGTGTGTCTGATATCCGTAAATATTATTATTACTTTCCGATTGTTGATGTATCGATAGTTGACAGCGAATACTAGTCAGAATATCGATAGGGCTAACTATCGTATTGAAAATTTGCTATAATACCACAAAATTCAATAGTATTGAGTTTTGCTTAAATATCGATACTATAGATCTCTATATTAATAGTATATAATAGTCAATAATACCAATGTTCAATAGGTTTATACTATATGTATGATAATAACGTATCTAAAATTATTTATATAAAACTGAAAATACAATAACAATTAATTATTAAACTACAAATTTTCTTGAAACTAACAAAACTAATAAACTTATTTACAAGTTTATTAAGAAATAAAGGGCTTTTTACCCGCTTTATATTAGCTTCACTTGTATGTTTGTAACCGACTCTTTTGGGCGTGATTTTGACTGACTAAACGGCCAGAATTTGTTTAAACTTTGTAGATATATCGAGGACCGATGACAATACACTAATAAAAAAAAAAGTTTTAGAAAAAATTCGTGGGGTGCTTTTTACTATTGACAACAGGCACCCAACGCTTTTTCTTACAAATTTATTTTCTATTTTTTGGTTTGGTTTTCTATAGAAAGCGTGTTTTTTAGTTTTTTAAAACTATAATTTTTTTTACTTTATAATACCAATGTTCACAGATAAACACAATCCAATCGATAGTATTGGAATTGCAGCCCTATCGATATACTGACTAGTTTTCAGTCTCGATAGTATTGGCAACCTATCGAGAAACAACCTATCGAAAGACAATCGATTGTCTCTCGATAGGTTGCCAATACTATCGTTGTATGTAGGCAACATTAATTTAGAATACTTAATGTTTATATGTAGAAGAGACCACACAGAGCTAACATTTTTAAACAATATGTGCAGGGCTCGGATTAACCATTAGACAGAGAAGGCAACTGCCTAGGGGCCCCGCTTTTGTTCTTAGTTTCTAAGGAGTTACATATTAGTCAGGTGATTCTGCTGATGCTGATACTCAAACACAACCCCTCAACGAATTACAAAGATCTGATATTTTTAAAAAGGGGCCCCGAGGATTGCATTGCCTAAGGGCCTGGACATGGCTAATCCGGCCCTGCACATGTGACATAAATATTACGTAAAAACGACTGCATAACACTATAAGTGTCCAGTATATATTGACCTGTACAGAAGTGTAAAATTAATGGCAGTCCAAGTTATACTATATGATGTAATTTTGAGCCTTATACTGTTAAATATACAATTTTACATATCTTGTTCATATTATTTTTTAAGTTTATATATAAATAAAGAGACTTTTTAAAATAAAAAGTTGTTTTATTGAAATGTGATTACCATACTACATGAAGTTGAATCATCAACACCTTTACTAGTCCACTGCTGGACATAGGCCTCTCCTTAGAAAGGAGGTTTTGGCCTACTATACCACGCTGGCCACATCGCCAACGCCTTCAATAGTCTGCCATTCATCTGCAACAGGGAAGCGCTCCGCTACCACGGAGTGCCAGAGTACCTGAGGCGGCTAGTGGCAGACTATCTTGAGGAGCGAACCGTCATGTACGAGGACCGAGATGGCGTCTTGAGACGCAGGGCCATGTCGTGCGGTGTTCCGCAGGGGTCTGTCCTAGGACCTCTCCTGTGGAACATTGGATACGACTGGGCCCTACGAGGGCGTCTCCCCCCCGGGCTGGGTGTAATCTGCTACGCGGATGACACCTTACTCACGGCCCGGGGGGCTAACTTCCAGGAGGCGGCGCGCCTGGCCGCCACGGGAGTTTCCCTGGTGGTCGGGCGCATTGAGGCGTTGGGTTTGCGGGTGGCCCTGGATAAGACGGAGGCCCTATTATTTCATGGGCCCCGTCGTGGTCCACCCGCCGGCGCCTCAATCGAGGTCGGCTCGGTCCTCGTACCGGTCCGGGCCCAGATGAGGTACCTGGGTCTGGTCCTAGACGATAGGTGGCTCTTCGACGAGCACTTCCGACAGCTTGGTCCGAAGCTGGTGGACACTGCCTCCGCCCTAGGGCGACTTTTGCCCAATTTGGGCGGGGCCAGTGTTCCAACGAGGCGGCTGTATGCGGAGGTTGTCCGGTCTATGGCGCTTTATGGTGCACCGGTGTGGGTGGCGGCTCTGACCGCCCCGAATAGGGCGCGCCTCTGGCGCCCCCAGAGGATATTGGCGGTCAGAGCAATACGCGGATACCGCACGGTGTCCACCGAGGCGGCTTGCGCCTTGGCCGGAACACCCCCGTGGGATTTGGAGGCGGAAGTGCTCGCAGAAGTTTATCGGCGAGTGGCTGACTTCCGGGCGGAGAGCGGATTTCGCCCTCCGCCCGAAGACGTGCGCGAGTGGCGCGAAGCCGCTCGCCGAGCCACCATGGTCAGATGGTCGTTCCGGCTGGAGACTCCACGCGCTGGCTTCGCCGCCGTGGAGGCTCTCCAGCCGGTCATCGCCGAGTGGGCAGGGCGGCAGCACGGGACCCTTTCCTTCCGGCTGACGCAGGTGCTTTCCGGGCACGGTTGCTTCGGAAAGTACCTGTACTCGGTCGCTAGGAGGGAATCGAGTCCCGCCTGCCACCACTGCGACTGCAGTGAGGATTCGGCCCAGCACACGCTGGCGGTTTGCCCCGCATGGGCGACGCAGCGCCGGGCCCTCACTGCAGTCATCGGAGCAGATCTCTCGCTACCGGCCGTAATTCGCTCCATGGCCGGTAGCGACGGTTTTTTTACCGCGGTCGCAACCTTCTGCGAGGAGGTAATCTCGCAGAAGGAGGCGGCGGAGAAGGCCCGGGAGGACGACCTCCACTCGGACCTGATCCGCCGCCGGCGAACCGGGCGGCGGAGGCGCGCTTACCTGCGCCTCATGCCGCCCTGAGTGTGGCCGCGGGTGGACGGGATGGGTTCTCCCTCCACCCGCATTAGTTGGCCAGCTGCGAGGGAGCGGCGTCCGCGTGGGCCGGACGCCGCCTAAAGAGAGGAAACTTTGAGACGGAGCCCGCAACAGGAGCGGGCCGGCGCTGGGAGGGGTCCAGAAGGCGATAACTACCTGGACCCCTCCTAAACTGGAAGCGCAAAGAGGGCACACCGTGTGGTGTTAGTCGGTTCGAGTCCGACACACCGCCCCGCCGAACGAGAGCCCCGGCGGGGTGACGGCCCGAGGGGATTTCCACACTTAAAAAAAAAAAAAAGTGTTTGTGTCAAGTTTTCCTTCTCTTTACAGTGCTGTTGTCCTGCTTAGTTTCCTCTCTTAGTCTTACGACACCCACAGAATGAAACGATATGGTGACAATCCGTATTCTTAATCCGTCACCACACAAATCGTTATTTAATATTTTTATTATCTTTGTAAAATCATGATACAATGTATTTATCGCCATGATTTTCAAGTTTTTATCAGTTAGGTGCTAATTAAAGCGATTAAAGATATTTATAAAGGAATCATTACTGTATGCCTTCTGTGTACTGTATCGTGCTATTAATTTAACATTATTTGCTTAATAAATACGGAGGCAAATATGTAAGTGTATTTAGTGTTTTATTATAAAATACTGTTAGTACTAGTTGTACGTTGTACTGTAGGTCTACAGTCAGAATAGCTAGATCAGCAGACGAGTCAACTCTGCAGCTCTCAACTCTGGTTTAAGCGGTCGCCACGCCGATTCCTACTGCGCCGCGCGCTGTTCAAATCCCACATCGGACAACCCCGTGATCCACAAATTGTTGTTCTGAGTCTGGGTATTCTTTGTGTCCGTTTCATGTATATTTGTAAAGTCCCCCGCGACACAGGATATATTCCTAAAGCGGGAGTTGTCTTAAACAAAAACAATTTAGATAGATGGATCATCATGATCAGACTATCGCAGTCCACTGCTGGACATAGGCCTCTTCAAATGCACGTCACTTAGATCGATTTTGGGCTTCTCGCATCCAGCTCCTGCCAGCCATCTTGAGCAAATCGTCACTCCACCTGGCCTGTGGACGTCCTACACTACGTTTGCCGAGACGCGGTCTCCACACAAGGACTCGTGACTCAAGAGTAGTCAAGATAGATTGGTATGTTTGTTAATATATCACTGTAGTGATAGTAAAATCAAAGACAAATTTTCATCGTAGTGTTAATTGAATTTTTCTTTACTTCTCATCAAGTGTGTGAAGTACCAGCTTCTGCCTCTGGACCGCATCCAAATAAGAGCGACTCGAATCGTCGATAGCCAAAAGATCTCCGATCGGCTCGATCTCTTGGCGTTGTGTAGAAATGTAGCTTCGATCTGCATTCTCTATCGGATGTATCATGGAGAGTGCTCCGAGGAATTGTTCGGACTAATACCACCCGTATTAAATACCACCAACCCGTCTGGCCAGCGTGGTATAGTAGGCCAAAACCTCCTTTCTAAGGGAGGCCTATGTCCAGCAGTGGACTATTAAGGGCTGTTGATGATGGTGATGATGATGATGATGAATACCGGTCCCAAGTTTCCGCTACTGTTCCACACGGCAAAATTTTCATCCCCACCACTTGGATAATTGGCAATCCACCACTGTGCGCTTTCGAGACACTTTTTGTCTCGTACTACCAATCTGTGGAAAGGGTTATCGTCTGCGGTTTTTCCGGACCGATACGACCTTCCGACCAAGAAGAGAGTTGATGTCGGTTAAAAAAAGCGTACTCCTTCCTCAAAGGCTGGCAACGCGCTTGTGACTCCTGAGTTACAAGCGTTCATGGGCGGTGGTAGTCGCTTTCCATCAGGTGACTCGCCTGTTCGTTTGCCCTTTATTCTTTAAAAAAAACCGGAGCCCAAACTTCGCCTCCTCTTGACTGGACTAGACTCTAAAGGGCGCACGTATCTCTTAAGTTGTAGGTGTTGCAGGCGGCGGTTTTTACTTACCATCATGTACCCGTCTGCTCGTTAACGCCACTATATCAATAAAATAAATGTAATACCTATTATATAATCATCACAACATCGTTTTGAAAAATTCATTGCAAAGTGTCGGAAGATTTTTTATTTACGTGCGTCATTGCTAGTCTCTGACCTGATACAAGACCAGGACTTTATGTGATAGACATGCCTTTAGATATACCCTAAAACCAAAATATAGGTACAGATTCCAGACTCTAATATAAACACAGTTCCTCTTTTTACACGCTTTTTATTAGCTTCACCTGTATGTTTGTTTGTATGTTTGTAACCGACTCCTTTGGGCGTGATTTTGACTGACTTTGAACGGTCAGAATTCGTTCAAACTTTGTAGATATATCGAGGACCGATGACAATAAACTAATTTAAAAAAAAATTAAAAAAAAAAATAGTTTAAAAAAACTGAAAAACACGCTTTTATAGAAAACCAAAGAAAAGAATAGAAATGTGAAAAAAAAGAAAATGAAGAAGAAAGAAAATGAAAAAAGCGTGGGGTGCTTTTTACTATTGACAACAGGCACCAAACGCTTTTTTTTCAAATTTATTAAAATTTATTTTCAATTTTTTAGTTTATTTTTCTATAAAAGCGTGTTTTTTAGTTTTTTTAAACAATTTTTTATTACACTTGTATGTTTGTTTGTATGTTTGTAACCTTCTCCTTGTCTTGACTGACTTTAAACGGTCAGAATTCGTTCACACTACGTAGTTTCATCGAGGACCGATGACAATACACTAATTTAAAAAAAAAATAGTTTTTTTTTAACAATTTTTTTTTAATTTACAGTTCATGATTAAAATATGGTGCAAATACAAGTGACTGAGGGTATATTGGAAGGGGAGGAAGTAAAGAATGAGTACGGAGGGAGTTTCTACAGTTTCAAAGGTATCCCGTATGCTCAACCGCCGGTTGGAGATCTGAGGTTTAAGGTAACCAGTTTTGATAATATGTTGTCATAACTACTAGCTGATCCGAGCAACTTCTCTATGCCTCTTCTTAGAAAGGAGGTTTTGGCGTACTATACTATACCACGTTGACCAGGCTTTTTGGTATAGGGTTTGTGTCAAGTTTTCCTTCTCGTTGCAATGCAGTTGTCCTGTACAATTTGCTCCCTTAGTGGGCTCTTACGACACCCACGGGATGTAGACTCCTAGTAAAAAAAATAAAACTTCTGCCGAAAGAAATTTGTAGATCTGAAGCCTATATATAAGAATTAAGGTGTAAAAAATAGTCATTTTGCACGTCTTTTTATTATCTAACTCTGCATCCCACTAATTTAAAGTGCGTTCTCATAAATGATTGAAAATAAAAACATTAATTTATCTTCACAGTCACCGCAGCCACCACAACCGTGGACTGGCATCAGGGATGCTACCAAATTCGGACCAGCATCCTACCAGCCTAACTTCTTTGGTTCTGACCATCAGCCACAAAATATGGGCGAAGACTGCCTATATCTGAACGTCTACACACCAGAAATAAACCCAAAAAGTCTTCTCCCAGTCATGTTCTTTATACACGGAGGTGGATTCTTAACGGGAAGTGGCAACGACGATTTTTACGGCCCAGAATTTCTAGTAAGAGATGGTGTTATTCTAGTCACGATAAATTATAGACTTCAAGCACCTGGTTTTCTCTGTCTCCACACTCCAGAAATACCCGGTAACGCAGGTATGAAAGATATGGTGGCAGCCATTAAGTGGGTGAAGAAAAACATTCAAAATTTTGGCGGAGATCCTGATAACGTCACCATATTTGGAGAAAGTGCTGGAGGTATTGCCGTCTCCTGCCTTTTAATATCACCAATGAGTAAAGGTCTGTTTCGTAGGGCTATTGTCCAGAGTGGACTAGCTACACTCTATATAATAGCAGAATTCGAAGCACGTGAGAAAGCTCTTTTACTTGCCAAAAAATTAGGTTGTTTCTCAGAGGATGATAAAACTCTTTACGACTTTTTTATGAAACAACCTGTCGAATCATTCTTTGGCGTTGATTTAAAGATATGGGGAGCCCAGAAACCCACTGAACTGCCTTTTACAGTAGTCAATGAAAAAGACTTTGGACAAGAAAGATTCTTTTACGGTGACCTAATGGATGCAATGCGAAACAATGTTCATGAAGGAGTTGAAATAATGATGGGATATACAAAAGACGAGGGTATTATAGCCATGGTATTGCGTTACTCCCAAGACCGCATGATCAATGATGCAAAATATTTTACGGAGTTCTTTGTTCCTGGAGATATTAAAAGACATTGTGTGGTGTCTGACCAGTTGGAAGTTGGGAGAAAAATGCGCCAATATTACGTTAAGGATAGTGAAATTGTATTTGAGGAGTTGTTGAAGTTCATGGGTACCGATATTTTCTATTATGGAATGGTTCTTGGCGCCAAACTTCATTCATTAACGAACAAAGTGTACTTTTATAAGTTTAGCTGCGTTTCAGAGAGAAATATTTTTGCCCGTATTGATCCCCCCGTGCCGTACGAAGCTGAGAATATCACATGTCACGGGGATGACCTCGCATACTTGTTCCCGTTGAAACTTTTTTTCGGAAAAGTCGATACGAATTCTGAGACATTTAGGATGATAAATAAAGTTTGCAAGCTTTGGACAAACTTTGCAAAATTTGGGTGAGTTGAAACCAATCATTTAAATGGCCGTCTTTGGGAGCTTGTATATCTTGAAAACGGTGCTAATTGAGTAGCACCGTTTTCAAGTTCTAAAACCACACGTTGTGCCACTCTGCGCCTGTAATAGGAGGGATCCGGGAACTGCTGTTATTAAAACATCCGGACCCCTCCTGGCGCCTGCCCGCAATGGCGCGTCCACCACCTTCGGGTACATTCTCTAGTTAGGCGACGTCCGGCACACGTGGATGTCACCGCTGTCTTGGCTGGCCGTTATGGCCATGGAAATGTTTATGGAAAACCCGTCCCATGTGGTGGCATGAGTCGCTGGTAAGCGCGCCTCCGCCGCCCGGTTCGTTAGCGGCGAATTAGGTCCGAATGGAGATCATGCTCCCGGGCCCTCTTCGCCGCCTCTTCCTTTTATCGCTAAGCTGTGTGCGAGGCCAGCAATATCTGATTCTACTAAACTCCCTTTTGACGCAAAGATTAATTTACAGTTACCTACTAATTAAACAAACGAATGGTCCCCAGGAATCCTACTCCAACTATTGATGAAAACATCGAAGTTGAATGGAAGCCGTTCACCTTGGAGAAGCAAGAGTACATGGATATTGGTGCCACGCTGAAGCTGGACTCGGCACCTGAAAGGGAAGAACTTGAATTGTGGGAGAGCATCTTTAAACAATATTTACCGAAATATACCGTTTGAATATAAAAAAGATCAGAAGTTTTTTTTTATAATCTATATTGAATAAAAATCACGATCGAAGGTTCCGCTACATACATAACAAGCTAATGAAAACGTTGAAATTTATTAATAATTACAAAAAATAAAAAAGTTGAAAATTAAGATAAATTTAGCTACTTACAAATTTTCGCGAAAATCTACGTAAAATCTGGGTAGGTACGGAACCGTCGGCGCACGAGTTCGACTCGTACCTAGAGGATTCGATCCCGGTCGATTTTTATAATCCCGGGATTTCGGGATTATCTACAGTTTAGTTTTAAATCTCCAAAAGGCGGTTAAACAAAATTATACTTTCTTCTTATATATGAATACTTACACGACGTGAAGCGGGAATTTTTAACACACTTTTACGCATAATCCAGTACCGGTCGTTAGCAAAAACAAATGATATCAGCTGTGTAAACAAGATGGCTGTCAAAACGTCAAATCAATGCAAGTGCGTTTCTTTTTACGCACCTTTTTATTGGCTTATGTAAAAAAAGCATCAATCCCGAAAATCCCGGGATTCATTAAATTTGATCCCGAAAATTTCGGGACCTTAATATGACCGGGATCCCGGTCATATTTAGGTCGAATCGAATCCTCTACTCGTACCTGACCGGTTCAGTAGCGGTTATGGGCAACGACCGATGGACCGAGGATTAAATTATCCCCTGTCTATTTTGACAGCAGAATATTTTTAATACAAAACATTCTTAAGGGAAGGAGTGTGCGTACTGAATGATGATCGGTATTTGGATGGTGAACTTCGGGTTTTTTTTTATATTATAGGGGGAGGGAGACGAGCAGACGGGTCATCTGATGGAAAGTGACCATCGTCACCCATGAACGTCAGCAACTCAGGAATCACAAACGCGTTGCCGGCCTTTTAGGAAGGAGTACGCTCTTTTCTTGAAGGTTTGGAGGTCGTATCGGTCCGGAAATACCGAACCCGTTCCACAGAATGGATTATGGATTTATCCAATATTGTGTTAGTTCTTCTAACAACCTTTTAGTGACGTTTTTAAATGAAATGTTTACAATATTTATGTTGAGACTGCATTGATATCCATTTTACGTCGAATTAAAAAAAATCAGTATTAACGCCTCGGTATTCATTAACGCCCCAAAGTCGTCTAAAATACTATCTTTGTACTTTGCTTCCGGTCCGTGTGGTGACGGATTAAGAATAGGGAGTGTCACCACCCCTATTCATCCCGTAGATGTCGTAAGAGCCGACTAAGGGAAAAAAATACGCAGAACAACAGCACTGCAGAGAGAAGGAAAACTTGACACAAACCCTATACCCGTCTAGCCAGCGTGGTATAGTAGGCCACAACCTCCTTTCTAAGGAGAGGCTTATGTAGAGCAGTGGACTGTTAAAGTCTGTTGATGTGATGTACTTTGCTTTGGCGCTGAGTTCGTCCCCCCTACACCCACAGCTCTCCACACCGCGCACCACAACCTGTAGCGATTCGTTTTCGCTAAGAGCGGCGTCTTGTGGCGTGCACCAAACATTTGATTATACCGTTAGCCCCCCGCGCTAAGCTGTCGCTACAGCGGCAAGGTCGTGAACGGGTCGTTTGCATAATTTGGATGTAATTCTTTTATCACTGATATGATATTGTAGTTTTTATCGCTTGATTACAATTTACTGTGATTATAAACTTTTCCATTGCAGTACTGTACTCATTCTTCAAAAGAGTGTAAATAATTTCACGTAATTTTTCTAGAATCAGAAGGCAATTATGTAAGTCAAAGTGTAGTCTGCTTTGTATAATGATATGTGTTGCTTTGTTTAACGGACCTAATATTGGTATATATGTAAAATTGTTGACTCGTTCAAAATTTCTGTAAATACATTAGGATATCACAAAGATTTTCGTTTAAGAGATCCATTTAGATTGTGTCGGAGATGTTCTTATGTCCTTTTTCGTTCGACTCGAAACATGTTTTTATGACATTTATGACTGTTAAGTCATAAATTTCATAAAAGATACTCTCGTAGTAAAGTATTCAACATCCAACGTTACTGTAATGAGATTACAATTATGGTTTTGTAAACGAAAGTTGAATCGGGATTTTGTTAGTCTTAGTAATATTTTACAACGAGAACGAAATACTTTTTTGGAACGAGGATATTACGAGAAAAAGCGTTAGTCGCTATCTTTTACGATCTCGACTTTTTCTCGAATTCATTGCTGCACTTGCGTCGCGCATTTTTGGGGGTTCGGAGATAGAGACCTGATGCGTTTGATTCTTAGAGAATATGATGAGGAGAAATTCAAATTCAAATTATTTATTAGAATTTATTTAGAAAGGAGATTCGTCTGCTCGTCTGCCCCCGTAATATAAAAAAAATGAGACACGTCTTGTTTCTTTACAATCAATATTTTTTGAGTTATTCATTTTTTTAACCGACTTCAAAAAAAGGAGGAGGTTCTCAATTCGACTGTATTTTTTTTTTTTTTTGTATATTTGTTACGCGATTACTCCGGCAATTATAAACCGATTTGAATAATTCTTTTTTTATTTGGTAGGTCATACGTCAGAGGTGGTCCCATTGTCACCAGGTCAGGATCTGATGATGGGATCCTGGGGAAATCGAGGGAAACCCTCAAATTTTGTAGGCATATACACTGTTTATCAGAAATTATCTTAATCTATGTAGATTTTTGCATCTAATGGTCACCATCTGATGTTGCTGAGCTGATGATGAAGCTGATGATGAATGGTTTAGGAGTATGGGATCTCTGTAACAAAATTATTTAATACCATCGAATTTGAATGTGTTTGAGTCTAATTAATAAGGACTCCGATCCTATGTGATATTCAGAGTCTGATGATGGAGACGGTAAATAGCCATGGGAACTCTGTAATAAAATAAAGCAATTCCGCCGTGTTTGTGCTCATTTGATTCGTCTCGACTAGGAGCTTCATGCTAGTCGATTTTTAACCAACATCAAAAAAGGAGGGTTTTTGATTCGACAGTATGTTTTCTTTTTAAACCGACTTCCAAAACACAAAAGAGGAAAGATTTTTTTTATGTATTTTTGTTACGCGATTTCTCCGTCAATTGCGGACCGATTTTCAAAATTCTTTTTGTAATCGAAAGGGTATGCTCAAGAATTGGTCCCATTATCACCAATTCAGGATCTGATGATGGGGTCCTAGAGAAATCGAGGGAAACCCTCACAATTATTGGGAATTTGACAGCCCCGACAACGTGTTTTAACTACGAGTATTTCTTTAGTCAAACAAACTTGCAGTATTTATGTCACCACAGTAATTTTAGTTGTATTAAGAAGAAAAGGTTGAAATTTTGTATTCTATCTTGTTAAAATAATTCGGATAGACGTTTTGTTGCTATGGATGGCATCGCATTTCGTTTGTAAGTAATTTTATACTTAATTTATTAAAATAGTTCTGGAAAAAACTCTTAAATTTTGTGTGGGTCAACGAGGTTAATTTCTAACATACCAGTATTAACCCTTCTAGTTGGAACTCCTTCTATAAAATATTGAGCATATTTGTTGAGTAGTCTCACTAAAGCTTCCCTATCTTCACCTTCGAGATCAGTGTCAATTGAATCGGAAGTTATTTTGTTCGGTTGCAACTCACAAGAATTTTACTGTTTCTTAGAAAATAATTTAAGCTGATCTTGATCAGTTTGGACGCCAATGTCATTTTCATATCCTACACTAAAAATGGTAAAATAAACCCTTTTAAAAAAAAAGTTGAACCGACTTCAAACAACACCGACAAAGAGCACTAAAAATTAAAAAATAATTACAAATCTAAGTAAAACACTATAATAAGTACCCTCAATGTAACAAGTAACATTATAATACCAATAGTCCCTTCTAGTCTGTTTGAAGTCGGTGCCAAGCTCGATGCACAATAAGTAATACTGGTCTATGTCAGCTTTATATTAGCACAATGAAAAATTAAGAATTCAAAATAATTCTAATGAAACATCGAAGATTTTGTTAATTAATAAAGACCAACCAGATCAATTACGTGCGCAAACTTATCAACTACTTATTAAAGCATTCAAAATAATAATATAATTGGAGATGTGCGTCCACTTTAGCTCGTTCAACATGTTTTGCGCAGCATGAAGACTGTTGCAGCTGCCGCGCTACATTCTACCATGCCTATCAAGCACCTATTTGGCTTGGCACCGACTTCAAACAGACTAGAAGGGACTATTGGTATTATAATGTTACCTGTTACATTGAGGGTACTTATTATAGTGTTTTACTTAGATTTGTAATTATTTTTTAATTTTTAGTGCTCTTTGTCGGTGTTGTTTGAAGTCGGTTCAACTTTTTTTTTAAAAGGGTTTATTAATAAAAAAATTGCAGCTTTTCTAGAATAGTTGTTTCGAGAATACCAACTGTTTTGCAGCTGTAGTTCATTGGCAAATCACTTTTTTTTTTAAATTGTATTATTGTGTTTGTTAGTAACATTATGGATATTAATCGCAGTCTAATATTCAACGTTAGGTAATTTAAATAAAAATCAAGATTTTCTAGCAAGAGTTTTTTAAAAGGACTAGGACGTTGTCATAAGATCAAAAGCACAAAAATAACCGCGTGCACCATTAAAAATCAATTTCTCTAACAGTATTTTATCATCCATCCTGTTAAATGCCTACCGAAAACCGGGACTAAATTTTGAAAGAATTTTTGTTACGAGACTTGACCTCCCACTGCACTTTCGACTTGTAACTTTAGATTTCAGTTGAAATCAAAATATCCAGATTTCGAACAATACTTCTTCTACCTTCTGAAACTACTCAAATCCGTTCAGAAATCCTCTTTTCATTTCTTCAAATAAAACCATTGCCCAATGTTACAGTTAAGGAATAAATCATGGTGCAAGTTCAAGTAAATGAGGGTATATTGGAGGGGGAGGAGGTCCAGAATGAGTACGGAGGGACTTTCTACAGCTTCAAAGGTGTCCCGTATGCTCAACCGCCGGTCGGAGATCTTAGGTTTAAGGTAACAATTCACAAAATCTGAAGATTAATATTATAAGGGAAGAAATAATGACCATACTGAATGGGAACTTCTGACTGCTGTGTGTGTGTGTGTGTGTGTGTGTGTGTGTTTGTGTGTGTTTGTATGCGTGGTCATGCGTGTGTTGTTTAGTTTTAATTTACAAAGACGAAGTGAAGCATACGCATGAAAGTATTAGACGACAACGACGACGAAATCTAATCATGAATTGACCTTGTTTTCTTCTTTCAAGACAATTGTTAGGTGTTTGTGTTGGGTGACTGAGATATGTGCACAATAGAGTATTTGCATTTGGACAAAAGAAATTGTTTGTTATGATATTATTTTCATGTTTTTTTTACCACAAAACTTTTTCATTTGTGAACCGATTCGGTATATTTTTTTTGGAATTTCATTTTTTAATTTATATTTCGCCTTTGGTTCCATTCAAATGTAAAAAAAATTGCCACTCCTAATGTTGAATAAGTAAGTAATATGGAAATCAATATATTTTCAGGTTTAAATGTAACATCTTACTTAGGTATATAAGTGTAAATCTGCTATCCACAATTATTGAATTAAACTATCATATACAGACACAGAATCACTTATCACAATTGTTAAGTGACGCAAACTTCACGCTACAAGCACAAAACTTTACTTACACACACACACACACACACACACAAACGCACCACAATACATCCACTAACTTAACCGCGCGGGTGTGAATCCTAGAGTCCTGAAATACAGGTATTGACCTAGTTTGGGCTCCAGTCCACCTCAAACTACAACTTTTATTTTTGCACTAATATCTATAATTCACTGTACATTGTGTCGTTTGTGGTGGAAATAAACATTTTTTTTTATCTTACCTTATCTAAATAAAGTAACGAACTTATTAAACTAAATTTAATATAATCTAACGTACTACAGTTTGGTAATGTACATTAGAGTACGTATTGTTTTAAATATCGTACTTAAAACAACTCGTTACACACATATCTTCTACTAAAAAACTTAAAAAACACACTTTTGTAACTAGCCGAACTAAAAAGTAGAAAATAAGTTTCCAAAAGTTCAAAAAGAAAAATCATTTTATCGTAAGGGAGATACGGGGAGCTAGATCTCAATAGTTGTAAAAATATTTTTTTGTCAGATATTGGTATAAATTCTTAAAAAAAAAAGTTGAACCGACTTCAAACAATACCGACAAAGAGCACTAAAAATTTTAAAATAATTACAAATCTAAGTGAAAACTAAAATAAGTGCGACCATCAATAGTGCAGGTAACATTATAATAGCTATATAATATATATATATTAAAGCCTATTAAATACATATTTGGTTTAGCACCGACTTTAAACAGACTTGAAGGTATCTATTACAATGTTACTTGTTATATTGACTGTCGCACTTGTTTTAGTTTTTTTACTTAGATTTGTAATTATTGAAGTGCAAACTTCTTTAGGCGAGTTGGGCATTTTTGAACAACAAACAAAACAATTGTTTTGTTGAGATGGGTAAAACCATTGAACTCGCGACACTGATACTGTTGCCGACACCTCTGTATATAAGTATCTACATATATTGGCCCTGTACACGAGAGTTGTATTTACCCGTATAATATAAACATGGATTGTGTATATACGTAAAACATGGATATATTCCAATGAATTTATACTCAGAATGATGTTCTGAATACACTATTTCAGTATTCGTTACGGTGTCCCTTATATTCGTTTCGGAACTTTTCCAATCGAAAAAAACAAAAAAGATCCTGTTATAATTCAAGTTTTCACTTCTGTCGGTACTTCCGGCGTGCCACTGTTATTTTTTTTTTTTAGTGCCCTTTGTTAGTATTGTTTGAAGTCGGTTCAACATTTTTTTAAAAGGATTTTTATCACCTTATGCTCCGACTTCAAAACAAAACTTTTATTCGCAGGCACCGCAACCACTACAGCCGTGGACCGGTGTCAGAGATGCCACCAAGTTCGGCCCAGTATCCTACCAGTATGACCTATGGGATTCTGACCATCAACCGCTAAATATGGGACGAAGACTGTCTATACCTGAACGTTTACACACCACAAATAAAACCAAGTAGTCTACTCCCAGTCATGTTCTACATACACGGGGGCGGATATCTAGCAGGGAGTGGCGATGATGATTATTTCGGTCCAGAGTTTCTCGTCAGAGATGGTGTTATCCTCGTCACGATAAATTATAGACTTCAAGGTCCTGGTTTCCTCTGCCTCCATACTCCAGAAATACCTGGTAATGCAGGAATGAAAGATATGGTGGCAGCCATCAGGTGGGTAAAGAAGAACATCCAAAGTTTCGGCGGAGACCCTGATAACATCACCATATTTGGTGAAAGTGGTGGAGCTTGCTCCGTTTCCTACCTTCTAGTATCACCAATGACTAAAGGTCTCTTTCGTAAAGTCATTCTCCAGAGTGGTGCCGCTATAAACTATTTAATGTTGGAATTCGAAGCACGTGAAAAAGCTCTATTACTTGCCAAACAATTAGGTTGTTTCTCCGAGGATGATGAAACTCTGTACGAATTCTTCATGAAGCAACCTGTTGAGTCATTAGTAAACGTACATTTGAAGGTATGGGGAGGCCAAAAACCTTATGAAATGCCTTTTGCAGCAGTTGATGAAAAAGATTTTGGACAAGAAAGATTTTTTTACGGTGATATACTTGATGCATTGAAAAACAACGTTCATGAAGGAGTTGAAATAATGATGGGATATACAAAAGACGAAGGCATGACAGCATTGGTATTGCGTTATTCCCAAGACCGTATGATCAATGATGCGAAATATTTTACAGAATTCTTCATTCCTGGACTAATTCTAAGAAATTGCGTAGTAGCTGACCAAATGGAAGTTGGAAGAAAACTGCGACAATTTTACATTAAAGACGGTGAAATCTTATTGGACCAGTTGTTTAAGTTTATTGGTACAGATATTATTCACTATATAATTATTCTCGCAGCCAAACTTCATTCGTTGACGAACAAAGTGTATTTTTATAAGTTCAACTGCGTTACGGAGAGAAATATTTTCGCTCTTGTTGACCCTCCAGAGCCTTACGAAGTTGAGAATCTTGTGAGCCACGGGGATGATTTGGCATATCTGTTTCCTCTCAAGAAATATCTAGGAAAAGTTGACATGTCATCTGAGACATTTAAAGCGATCAATAGAACTTGCACGCTGTGGACAAACTTTGCAAAATACGGGTGAGTTGATTTGATATATTAATCAAAACTTAAGAGTAGTATTCAATTTAAAGTGTCAGATTTAATATTTTGAACTCGTAATTACTTCAAGTTCAAAGTTGTCGGCAATATCCTGTCCGAATTACAGGTACTCGAAACTGAACTATTCAAGCTCTTGCTTGCACCCCCTAATCCATTCGTTTAATATCCATTTCCTACCATCGAATACCTTCTTATCTACCTTTCATTTCGATACCTACCAATTCGGGATAAAGATCTCAATTTCTCTGTGTAATTGTACCTTGCTGTGGCAAATTGTGGCTGCACAAAAGAGATAAAAGCAATCTTTGAAACGTGTTGTACATCGTGTCCAAATTTGAGCTCAATTGGTGAAAAATTTTTGAAGCCTATAAAAACCAACCTAATATTTTTATAAATGGATATAGATTAAGGTAGTCTTACATGAGAACAAATGAAGAAATGTTTACAATAATCCGGTGCAATGATGGTGGCCAAAGAATACGAGCTCGCATAATGCATTCGAGCTCGCATATGCGTGCGATGTCGAACCACAATGGTAAAGTTAAGAGAGTTTTACGTTAAAACTCGTGCTACACTTACTTAAAACACCTAAATGGCAGTTGCCTGGTAACTGCCATTTAGGTGTGACAGAATAACATACAAACAAACAACAAACAACAAACAAGAGTAGATTTAGTATTCATAACATCGGTATGCGTAGATAGGATACATATTCCTTGAACAAATACTAATTAAAAAACTGGCTGTCCCTAGGAATCCTACTCCAACTCTTGATGAAAACCTCGGAGTGGAATGGAAGCCTTACACCTTGGAGAAGCAAGAGTACCTGGATCTTGGAAACACGTTGAAGATGGACTCCGCACCTGATAAGGAAGAAATTGAGCTTTGGGAGAGCGTCTTTAAACAATATTTACCGAAATATAGTATTTAAATATTATTATTTTGTATTTATTTCTAAAAAGCAACCCGTATGAGAAATATGCTTCTACACGTGGGCTGAACACCTGATATTCCATCAGAACATGTATGTTAACTGTTTAACTAACTTAACTTGATACATCTCACATACGGCAGTTGGATCCCAAACTTGGCAGAGCCTGTACTGTGTTTGGACTTACGCTGGCTGCAGACGCATAGCCATCATTTTTAAAGATTTCATTAATAACGTATTAAACTAGTAAACTAATTCTTTTAAAAAAGTTGAACCGACTTCAAAAAATATTAAACAAAAGCACGAAAAGTTTAAAAATAATTACAAATCCACCCAAACTCAATACAACAGCTAACATTATAAGGCAATAGATACAATTAGTAATATGAAATAGAAACAAATAGTAAACAATTTAATAAAGTAATAAATGTTAATAATAATATATCTCACACATCTCACACACGGCCGTCTGATTCCAAACTAGGCAGAGCCTGTACTACGGTAACCAGACCGCTGATAAACATACTTAACTTTTAAATGGATACCTATTTTAGATAAAGTACACCCAGACACAGAACGAATGATCATGCTCATCACACAATATTTGTCTTGGATGGGAATCGAACCCATGACCTCTGGCGTAGCAGTCAGGGTCACTAACCACTAGACCAACAGGCCAGTACAAATAAATAATAATATAATTTGAGATCTGCGTAACCCACTTTGGCTCGTTTAGCATATTTTGCGCAGTATGAAGACCCCTGCGCCACCTTGTACCTATTTTGCTTGGCACCAACTTTGAACAGACTACAAGGTATCTATTGCTATTATAATGTTACCAGTTATATTGAGGATCATGCTTATTTTAGTTTTTTTTAAAAGGGTTTTTTATGAAGGTCTTTTTTATAATCCACGCCCCACCGTTTTCTTGAAACTTTTTTCCCCTCGTACAACCTAACTGTGGAACAGATCGTCGCCTGCGGTATTTTCGGATGGATACGACCTCAAAGGCCGAGACCGTAGGTACTTGATTCTGAAGTGGTAGGTGGCCATGGGTAGTATCACAAACCGTCCGCAGGTTTGATAATTTTATTAAAAAAAACCCAAAATTGATTACAAATTCGTACAAGGTCATATGAATATGTTACGGTGGTTTGTGTACGCTTCAAAAACTCAAAAAATACAGAGCCGATTGAGCTCAATTTTGGAGACTTTATACAACCCGCTTTTAAGATTGTTCCTATAGATTTTTCGCGACAGTTTTATTCCCAATTTTTCAATAATGCAATCACAATGATCCACAGC
Organism: Arctia plantaginis; assembly: GCA_902825455.1. Classification (NCBI taxonomy): domain Eukaryota; kingdom Metazoa; phylum Arthropoda; class Insecta; order Lepidoptera; family Erebidae; genus Arctia; species Arctia plantaginis. Next base: position 9,129 of record CADEBD010000321.1, on the reverse strand, counting down.
GAAGCGTGAAGCGCAAACCTAGTATTACATAACTTTTTTTGATTTAATTACTGAATTGTGGTGTGATTGTTTTATCACTGATATGATATTGAAGTTTTTATCGCTTGATTAGGTACATTATACTGCGATCAAAAACTTTTTCATTATTCAGAAACCAATGAGTATGCACGCATTCCTCAATAGTACTGTTAATAGTTTTACGTGATTCTTCTTTAATCCGACGGCAATTATGTAAGTTAAAGTTTAGACTTTTTTGTATAGTTCTTTGTGTTAAAAATGTACTAGTTTTAATGCAAAAACGTGTATACGGGTGGTGAAGACAATACTATAATACGAATACGGAGTGTCGCCACCCCTATTTATCCAAATGATGTCGTAAGAGCATACTATGGGAGCAAACTATGCAGGACAACAGCAATGCAAAGAGATGGAAAATTTTAAACAAACCTTATGCTAACCCATCTGGCCAGCGTGGTATGGAATAACTCCTTTCGAACAAAAAAAGAATTGTGAATATCCGTCTTTATATGACGGAGTTATGTCCGAACAAACATTTAAAAAAATTAATCATCCGAATTGGTAACCTCCTCATTTTTGAAGTCGTTTAATAATAAAATAACTTTACTTTCACCAATATCACGCATTCAGAATAACTTAACCCAGCAATCATTTTATTTGGGCACAATATTTAATATTTTAGTATAATCCTTCCAATTTTAATGTCAAAAGATTCCCAATTTCCCAAAATCTCCAATTGAGTTTGTTTGTTTGTTTGGATTTGGAACAGTAATAAAACTCACTGTATGCTTAGAACTTCGATCATGTGGAATCGTCGTTCGGTACTTCTAAAACAGCACTGTGTCAGTTCGATCCGCATAAATTAACAAAAAACCTAAACTCGGTTCCAAAAATAACGGGTCAGTCACATAAACCCGAGTATCTCCCGAACTACGTATGCCATCCTAATGAAACGAAGACTGTTCAATTGAGAATTTTAGTATACAGATAAAAAATAAAATAAAACTTAAATCTAAACTCTCCAACTCTTAACTTATCTCTAAATAAAAAAAAACTAAAGTAGTCATATTTTTCTTAAGATTACATTTTTTTTAATTGTTTTTTGCTGTTTTTCATCACTTTCTTCATTTAATACTTTGTATTGCCTCCACGACCTCTTCTGACAGCTTCCAGGCGATTAGGCATGCTGTACACCAAATTTCGGAGCCGGTGCTGAGGAATACCTTCCCATTCCTCCATCAGTGCTTGTTTGAGCTCGGGAAGCGTGATTGGTGGGGGGTTTCGACCTTTCACGCATCTTTGAAGCTCGTCCCAGGCGTGCTCGATGGGGTTTAAGTCCGGGCTTCGCGCTGGCCACTGCATGAGTTCGATACCGACCTCTTCAAGGTAGTCATGTACAATTCTGGCGGTATGGGGACGCGCATTATCATGCATTAATAGGCCATGCTGGTCCATCCTGGCCATGAAAGGACCTACATGTTCATTGAGGATCTCTTTCAAGTACCTCTCTGCATTTAGAGTTGCATTTTGGATGAGTACCAGCTCGATGCGGGCCTCAGTAGAAATCCCAGCCCAAACTTGTACGGAGCCTTCACCGTACGCCACTTTTTCCTCCACACACGCTTGATGGAAGCGCTCCCCTGGTCTTCTGTACACCAACTGCCTACCACTATGCTTATAAAGCATGAATTTAGACTCGTCCGTGAACATTACCCTAGACCAATCGTCTAGTGTCCAGTTTAGGTGCTGTCTATTAATTATATGAATCTATTAATTATACGAAATTTCAAGGTTCTTATGACTATAATGTAACGGCGGAGTCTTTTCAAAGACTCAATGCGAAATACAAGCAAACCTGGACATGCCCTGTGTGTCTTTGCTCTTCACCAAAAGAAGGTAATACCAACACTCCTGTACGCAACCCCGCAGCAATCGCTGATGATCATTCGCCCTCTGATAATGTCAACTCAGTTCGGGGCTCATGAGGCAGATCCACTGCGATCTTTGATACTCCGGTCTCGGAATTAATGCAGAGGTGAAGGAATTGTAACAGGGCAATAATGACTATTGAGACAAGACGTTGAAGATTTAAAAGATCAACTCGCTAGCCAATTTATAGATTTCCAGAACATAATCTATATATATAAAAGAAAGTCGTGTTAGTTACACTATTTATTAACTCAAGAACGGCCTTACCGATATGGCTGAAAATTGGTGAGGAGGTAGCTTAGAGCCAGGAGACGGACATAGGATACTATTTATTCCGTATTTTGTTTTTTTTTGTATCGGCGTCGATCACCAGATGACAACGGTGGAACTGTCACAACAAAAGTGAAAAGAATGGATTTCGTTGTCGACAACAGTTGGATTGTTCCATATTCGCTACTTATTTCTAAAACGTTCAAGACACATTGCAACGTTGAGTATTGGTCGGAAGACCATCTGCGTTATTTGTTTTTGCGCCTGATAAGAAAACAAAAAATGTCGTGTATCACAAGGTACTTAAGTGAAGAGCAACCTATGTACTGAAATGCAGAAACAATAATAAATAAATATGTATAATAAATTTTTCTAAGAAATAAATTAACTTACTAAATTCGAAAATCGGCTTATTTATTGCCTTTAAGGCGGAACAGAGTTCGCCGGGTCAGCTAGTAGATGATAAAAGCAGAGAAATAAATAACTTGAAATTGTCAGTAACCCAATTCCAATCTGTATGTTGATCTAGTATCTAAATCTGTCCGTGTGGTGACGGATTAAGAATACGGAGTGTCACCACCCCTATTCATCCCGTGGGTGTCGTAAGAGACGACTAAGAAAGCAAACTACGCAGGACAACAGAACTGCAGAGAGAAGGAAAACTTGAAACAAACCCTATACCAACCAGTCTGGCCAGCGTGGTATAGTAAATGGATCTATTTATATCAAAAAATAGTAAAAACATTCGCATTCAGTCCATTGAAGATCTCAACAAGTACATCACTGATCACAAATCAACAATTAATATCTCTGAAAATAATTATAATAAAAAAAATAAAAAATACCTGTGACCACCAGATACCCTCTATTGTAATATTTGTCGAAAACAAAAATTCGAATTTTGATGTTTCGAATTGTCAATAGGTCGAACCTTTTGTTATTCGACCTATTGAAACTCGGTATTTTAAGCATAGTAATTATAAACGTTAGGAATACTGAAATTTTTGTATTATAAAAATAGGCTAAATCGGAGTTGTTATATTAGGAATTTTGAACCATTCGGAATTATGTAAATCGGTATTTTGAGATTCGTATTTGTAACTGACGGAATATAGTTTTTGGTATTTGTGTAGTGTACCCAGCGAGAGTAGATCGGCACTGAAGTTTGAACGAACTTTTATTCCGAGACTTCGAATTGCCTTCTAACCTCCTACTGAACTTGCCGGCAAATATTTGTAACTTTCGATTTAACTTGAAAACAAACTATCCAGATTTAGAACAATACTTCCCTTTGGAAATGACTCAAATCCGTTCTAAAATCATCTTTACATTTCTTCAAATAAAACAATTGCCGAATGGTTTAATTTTACAGTTCAGGAGTAAATCATGGTACAAGTTCACGTAACTGAGGGCATATTGGAGGGTGAAGAGGTTCAGAATGAGTACGGAGGGACTTTCTACAGCTTCAAAGGTGTCCCGTATGCTCAACCGCCGGTTGGAGATCTTAGGTTTAAGGTAACAATTCACTAAATCTGATGATTAATATAATAAGGGAAGTAATAATGAGCATACTGAATGGGAATAACTTCTGACTGCTGTGTGTGTGTGTGTGTGTGTGTGTATGCGTGGTCATGCGTGTGTTGTTTAGTTTTAATTTGCATAGAAGAAGTGAAGCATACGCATGAAAGCATTGGGCGACAAAAAAACATTTTTATAAGTATATACGAGGGTGGTCTAAAAAGTTTCCGACGTAACAAAGAAGTAAATGAAGTATTAATGAGCATACTGAGAGGTCATACCTTCTGACCGCTGCTGTGACTGTCAGTAGTTGAAAAGTATGTGTGTGTGTGTGTGTGTGTGTGTGTGTGTGTGTGTGTATGTATGCGTGGTCATGCGTTGTCGTTTAGTTTTAATTTGCAAGGAAGAAGAAGTTAAGCATACAGTATAAAAGTACCTATATGACGAGAAAAAACATTTTATGAACATACATTCATATAGAAATTCATAGACTTGAGAAATACCAGTATATAGTAGAAATGTAGCTATTAATGTAGTATTTTGCACTTCTCTTTTATCATCTTATGCTATATTCTTCGACCTTTAATATGTATTTTCCAGAGTTATGAAAAAAAGCTTTTGTTCACAGGCACCGCAACCACTACAACCGTGGACCGGTGTCAGGGATGCCACCGAATTCGGCCCAATATCCTACCAGTTTAACTTATGGGATCCTAACCATCAACCACCAAATATGGGCGAAGACTGTCTATATCTGAACGTTTACACACCACAAATAAAACCAAGTAGTCTACTCCCAGTCATGTTCTACATACACGGGGGCGGATATCTAGCAGGGAGTGGTGATGATGATTTTTTTGGTCCAGAGTTTCTCGTCAGAGATGGTGTTATCCTCGTCACGATAAATTATAGACTTCAAGGTCCTGGTTTCCTCTGCCTCCATACTCCAGAAATACCTGGTAATGCAGGAATGAAAGATATGGTGGCAGCCATCAGGTGGGTAAAGAAAAACATCCAAAATTTCGGCGGAGATCCAGATAACATCACCATATTTGGTGAAAGTGCTGGAGCTTGCTCCGTTTCCTACCTTCTAGTATCACCAATGACTAAAGGTCTCTTTCGTAGAGTCATTCTCCAGAGTGGAGCCGCTATAATCTATTTAATGATGGAATTCGAAGCACGTGAGAAAGCTCTTTTACTTGCCAAACAATTAGGTTGTTTCTCAGAGGATGATATAACTCTGTACGAATTCTTCATGAAGCAACCTGTAGATTCATTAGTAAACGTACGTTTGAAGGTATGGGGAGCCCAAAAACCTTATGAAATTCCTTACACAGTAGTTGATGAGAAAGACTTTGGACAAGAGAGATTCTTTTACGGTGATATACTGGATGCATTGAAAAACAACGTTCATGAAGGAGTTGAAATAATGATGGGATATACAAAAGACGAAGGCACAACAGCGATGGGATTGCGTTACACTGGAGACAATATCATCAATGATGCGAAATATTTTACAGAATTCTTCATTCCTGGACTAATTAAAAGATATTGCGTTGCAGCTGACCAAATGGAAGTTGGAAGAAAACTGCGACAATTTTACATTAAAGACGGTGAAATCTTATTGGACAAGTTATTGAAGTTTATAGGCACAGATATTTTCCACTATGTAATTATTCTCGCAGCCAAATTTTATTCGTTGACGAACAAAGTATATTTTTATAAGTTCAATTGCGTTACGGAGAGAAATGTTTTCGCTCTTTACGACCCTCCAGAGCCTTACGAAGTTGAGAATCTTGTTAGCCACGGGGACGATTTGACATATCTGTTTCCTCTCAAGAAATATCTAGGAAAAGTTGACATGTCATCTGAGACATTTAAAGCGATCAATAGAACTTGCACGCTGTGGACAAACTTTGCAAAATACGGGTGAGTTGATTTAATATATTAATCAAAACTTAAGGGTAACAATTTAAAGAGTCACATTTAATATTATCAACTCGTTATTACTTCAACTCGGACTTTTCGACAATATCCTATCAGAATTACTGATAGTCGAACATCAACTAATCCTAATCCATTTCCTACCATTGAATTCCCTTCTTATCTACGTCTTTTATTTCAATAACTTCCAAACTTCCAATTCCCTTACGTAATCTCTGAACTGCCCAATCGACGGCAGTATTTTTGGCACGTACTCGTATTACATCTGTGATACTAGATTTATGTAGACAGTACATGCGAAGCCATCTGGGCCTCGATTCTGCTATTACGCCAAGCCGAAATTTCGAATTATAAGACGTTGTCACGTCAAAAACAAAGAAATCATTTCCTCAAAAAACGTAATATATTTTCAACTACCGATATTTATACCGATGCCAATGCCACTCGATGGCATCTCAATAGCGTGTCAGTGGTATGACACTGGATGGCGTAAACATAAAATAGCAGAATTGAGGCCCTGTTTGTCTGCTAATTAAGGAATAATTAAAAACCGTAGCTTATACAACTTAAAGCACTTTTGCTTTTTATTTCTTGAATGAGTTTGATGCTCTTGAACACACTTGACTATTAAGTTAAGTAGAATATTTTACTGGAACCAACAAAAACGCCAGGGTTTTCCTTCATAAAGAAATACTTGTGTGTTCTACCTCGGGTTTATTCTACAAATTAAATCGTAGGACTCCAATGTGTAGAGACTCCGGCAAACTTTGATCCCTTATTTTGCCTTTTTCGACGTTAAGTTTTTAGGCAAAATGTAACCTTGGTTATTCTCCGAGTTTTTGTTAATCATTACAATATATCAGGATCGGCCGGTTACTTGCGACAGCTTAACATACAGACAAACCGACATACGGAGTTGCTTTAACATTTATAATATGCGTGGTTAGGATACCTATGCACTATATATAAATAATAATTAAAAATTACTGGTTTCCAGGAATCCTACTCCAACTTTTGATGAAAACCTCGGAGTGGAATGGAAGCCTTACACCTTGGAGAACCAAGAGTACCTGGATCTTGGCAACACGTTGATGATGGACTCCGCACCTGATAAGGAAGAAATTGAACTTTGGGAGAGCGTCTTTAAACAATATTTACCGAAATATAGTATTTAAATATTTTTTTTTTTTAATTTCCAAAAATGTGTGGAGCCGGCTACAGCTCCTATTAACAAGGCTCTTCTTTAAACTACTCCCGATTTGGTCCTACCCACTCACATCACATCAACAGCCTTTAATAGTCCACTGCTGGACATAGGCCTCTCCTTAGAAAGGAGGTTTTGGCCTACTACACCGCGCTGGCCAGACGGGTTGGTATAGGGTTTGTGTCAAGTTTTCCTTCTTTTTGCAGTGCTGGTGTCCTGCGTTGTTATACACTCACGGGATGAATTGGGGTAGTGACATTCCGTGTTCTTAATCCGTCACTACACGGACAATATAATGTTCTCTCGTCTGTAAATTGATGATGTAAAGACGATGGTTAGGATCTCTAAAATAGTCAGAAGCTTGTTTTGTTTATCAAAGTTCCGGCAGATATCGGTTGTTTTGTTTAGATAAATAATTTATGTGAAATTAATATGTCATATTTGCATATTTACACAACGATATGGATAAACAACTATTTATAAAGCTAATAAGCAATAAATAACCCAACAAATGGCTATTAATTAGTGATCTTTCTCTTCGCCCTGTAGTCGTGTGCCGTTGCGTCAATAATTGACGATTAAATAAATAGAAATTTAATAAAAAAAGTGTATTTTTACATAAATCTGTTAAAAAAAACTTAGAAGTGAGCTTTTAGACATCAAGTAAGTAATATTAAATTCTAAAATAATAATAATAATAAAAAATAACAATAATATAAAAATAAAAAGTGGAGTAATTAATTATACTATTAATATGATAACACTATACCACAGGACACGTTCCGCTCTTGCCAGCCACCCGCGGCGACGGCCACTTTGCCCCGCATTTTAAATCTCTGATATCTACTAATATATTCACTATAATGATATTGCCTGTTATAAAAATGGTTACTGTGGGTTATACTTACGAGATAGACATATACCATCGCGGACATTTTAATACATCTTTTTAAGATATATACAATTCCGTGGTACATTATTTTGATCTATACCGTAAAGCCAGCGTTCGCAATGTAAGCGCTCAAAAACATGTTTCTTACTTCACATTAAAAAAATTTGAAATTCTCGGTTTGCATCTACTATACTACTCGTATGTACTACATCTATACTAATATTATAAAGCTGAAGAGTTTGTTTGTTTGTTTGAAAGCGCTAATCTCAGGAACTACTGGTCCGATTTGAAAAATTCTTTCAGTGTTAGATAGGCCATTTATCGAGGCAGGCTATAGGCTATATATCATCACGCTAAGACCAATAGGAGCGGAGCACCAATGAAGAATGTTTTAAAAACGGAGAAAATTTATTACTATTGAGAGACGCAGACGAAGTTGCGCGGGTCAGCTAGTGTATTATACAAACAAACCCTTTTCCTGAATCACTTTCTCCATTGGTTCTAGGCTTCAAACAGACTAGAAGGTGTCTATTGCTGTTATTATGTTACGTGTTATATTGAGGGTCGGACCTGTTTCTTTTTTATTAGATTTGAAATATTTCTTCATTTTTAGTACTCCTTGAAGTTGGTTCAACATTTTTCAAAAGAATTTATTTAAACACTAGCTGACCCGCGCAACTTCGTCTGCGTCTCAAAATAGTAATAAATTTTCTCCGTTTTTTAAAACATTCTTCATTGGTGCTCCGCTCCTATTGGCCTTAGCGTGATGATATATAGCCTATAACCTTCCTCGATAAATGGGCTATCTAACACTGAAAGAATTTTTCAAATCGGACCAGTAGTTCCTGAGATTAGCGCGTTCAAACAAACAAACAAACTCTTCAGCTTTATAATATTAGTATAGATTTACAAGATAAATCCTTCTTTTTTTAAGTTGAACCGACTTCTAACGATACTAACAAAGAGCACTAAAAACCTAGCAGCAATCTCGGTTGATTTGCTGTCATTTTTTTAAAGAGTTCCGTTGTCTGTCTCCGAAACTCATCATCAGATCTATATGAAATTTAAATGAGACCATTTCGGAATAAGCCCCTTAAAGAATTTAGCAAATCCGTCTATAAATGACGTGGTTATGCTCGAACATACATTAAAAAAACATATAAACATCCGAATTGATAACCTCCTCCTTTAGAAGTCGGTTAAAAACACTATGTACTCTCATGTTTATATTACCAATATGTAGTTTGTGAGATTGTAGTAAATTTAGTCTAAAAAGTCCATTATTTGTTTAGATAAAGTAGTACATAAGATGTTAAATTTGAACCCAAAGAAAAACACATTTGAATGTAACCAA